>CM076581.1:1300632729-1301232729 GCA_034641835.2 Pinus albicaulis | reverse complement strand
TCATATTGGTTTCCTCATGGTGATGCTATTTGTATTAATGTTCGATGCTTACAAGCCTCTTCACGCTCTTCCTACATTTATTACATGGAAGATGATGTTGCAGGAGGTGGCTTACCAGTTGACCACAAGGTTGTCCAATACTTTGGTGAGGGGAAAGAAGGGTCCATGGCCTATATTCCCATTAGACATTGAAGTTTACTCTATTAAAAGCTTTAAGGATGCAAAAGAAGATGTTGAAGATATACAACACTTTCTATTTGGTGAGTTAAGTTTCCACAGTTATGACCCAAGGGGTATTGCATGGCACACTGCAAGGAAATTGGATATGGTTGGGCATATGCTTCATACATTGACAAAAAATAGGAAAAGGTGATTTTTTTTTTATAATTCTTCCAAAGCTCTTCAATCATCCCTACAAATTGAAGAGGAAGATAAATCCGAGCATGAAACCAAAGAAAGCATGAGCTTCAAAGCAAGAGCAACCATTTCAAAGAGGAAGCAAGAGCAAGGAACCAACAAAGAAAAAAGAAACAAAAAATTGATAATGAAGATGCCAAAAAGAAGCAATAGGAAGAAGAAGCTAAGAAAAGAAAGAAGAGGAGGCTCAACGAAAACAAGAAGAGGAAGAGATGAGAAAGAAATAGGAAAAGGAAGAGCTGAGAAAGAAATGAGAAGAAGAAGTGAACGCAAAAAAGGAGGAGGAAAGGAAAATAAAGAGGCTATAAAGAGTTAGAAAGAACATAAAGGTAGCTAAGAAGAGAAAAGAAGATTCAACAAAGAAAATGAAAGAAGAGAAAGGGATAGAGAAGAAAATTGAAGAACAAAGGAGAAAATAAGAAGAAAGGAAGAGAAAGGAGGGAGGAGAAACCAAGATGCAAGAAGAGGCCTTAGCCAAACAACTTGAGCAAGAATTAAGGGATAAAGAACATGAATATAAATCAACAGAAGATAATCGGTCAAAGGGGTTGAGAAATGCAGTTGGAGCTGCCCACCTTGAATGTCCCACCACCTACCCCTATCACTGGGGGACATTTCCCATCGCAGGAGTAGGCATCATAACATTAGAGGAGGAGGAGGAGGTATTGGATCTCTCTAGAATAACTTTTGACCAAGTCTAGTGCAAGATCATGTAGGAAAGGTGCAGGTGCTAGGCCAAGAATTCAGTAAAGCCCATATCGGTCGTTACGTAAAGGGAGATAGTCATGGACACCACAATGAACCCTAGAATGATAATTTTTGTTGCAATTGCCTTTGCAGTTGCTATGAAAAGAAATATAATTTTATTATCCAAAGAAAATGAAGCCTTTTGTTACACAACAATTTGTCACTGTCCCTGTCCCTGTATTCCTCGTTCCTTGGTCCTGGAGGATCCATACAGTGACCCTTGTGTACTTTCCAAGCATGGAATACATACCCCTGAACCACACTTACTTTGCCAAATCATCTCCCTTTACAACGTTTTTGGAAGATCCCTATATAAATCTGGTTTTCAAGGTCGACGCTTTGTCTCATTGTCTGACCTGTGTCGATAGCAGAGATTTGCACTGAGACTCGCGCCGATTGACGCTCTGTCTTAATTTCGGACCTGCGTCGATCCTCTTTTGGAAAGTTTTTAAAATATAAACGAAGTTTCCATGACTAGAAGCTTAGCGAGGCGGCGAGCTCGAAGCTTGTTTCAAGGATATGGTCGAGGAATTCCCCTTTTGGCTTCTTGTTCCCAAGAAATAGGAACTACTCCAAAGGATAAGATCTTTTCTCATTATTTGAGGGCCCACATGCTCCTCCTCCATTGTTATATAAGGATACCTCTTTCACCTCTGCTGCCTTGATTAGAGAGTTAACTAGAGAGGAGAAGCAATTATAACTTCAGGAGAATAGAGCAGAGTGTGATTGTTTTTGTGTGTTAAGAACATAGTGAGACCTTAGACCTTTGCGTATGAGGGTGTTGAAAACGTGCTTGGATACAGACCTGACAAAGGAGACCATCAACATCAAGGCTTGGTTGTAAACTCCCCTTGTCTTTATCATAATAAAATGCAACTGATGTTTATCTTGCACTCTTCTTTACATTTATAATGAGATTTCTAGCATTCATTGATCAGTTAGATAGGTTGTAAGTGTTTTATGTTTGTCGTGTTTTTATGCTTGTCGTGGTGTCTTGAATGTCCGTACAGGTAATCGAACATTGGTAGCAGTGTGTATCGAGCTTGAGAAGAGCGACGTATCAAGAAGCTTCGACAGAAGGCAACAACATAGCATCAGAACAAGGTAGGTCATCTTCCTTGCTCTGAATTTCATTTACAATCTAGGAAGGTAGATGTTAGTATGTTCCTGTAGTTTCTAGACCCACCCTAGGACTAGAGGGATCGCCTTTGTTCACATAAGGGATTTACCTAGACGACACCTTTGAAAGCAAGGTTGATCGCCTTTGAGCATAAGATTCTGCAGTTGTAGAATGAGAACAAACTTTGATGATATCGCACTCCTGAGGTGAAGACTTGAAAACATCCATTCTTGAATAATTAAAGGTGTTAGAAGAAGTCATGGATCTTTCTTATAATGAGATCATGACCCTGCATCAAGTTATGGCTCCATTCCCTGAACGCAAAGTGAGGTCAAAGACAGAGTAATGAAGATCAAACTAGCCTCCTTAGCAGTAGATCCTATATATGAGTGGGGCATAAAGTATCCTAATGTGCCTGAAGAATTGCTAAAGAAAAACTGGATAGTAGTGGATAAGGATAAGGTTGATGTCAGGATCAAGATGAAATCACATGATAAGTTGAGCAAAGACTTGGACACAGTAATGGCCACTTACATGACCTTGTATAATGGGTTGGAATCTCTTGTTGAGGTGCACAAAATACCTTCCATAGGTGCACTAGGTGAAACTAGATGAAAAGAAGAGGTCAAGTAAGAGATCTAAGCAATTTTGGACGCAATTAAGTAAGTTGCTACGAGAGACAATTTGGAAGCTGCAAAAGAAGTGATTGCATAGTGTGTAGTTGAGCCTGTGAAGCTAGATACAAGGCTCGCCATGCTATTGAGTCAAATACAAGCTAAGCTCGAACCTTAGTCTGGATGCATTAGAATGCCTTACTAGGCACAAGAATTGTTGATAAAATATATAGGGCTAAAGAAGTGATGATTTCTCTTTCGATCAAAATGGAGGCTGCAATCCAGGGCCAAAACCTCTCCACTTGAGAGGAAAACCCGCAAAATATCTTTTCTTATAGATTCTTCAATTAATGAATTCTAAGACATCTAGACCAAGACCAATATGCCCTCTGTAGAGTAACCAGACATGCACATTGAATTCACTTGTAGGTTTACACACTGAAATGTAATATTTTGTTAGTACTTGAATACTTGAGTGATGCCTTTACATTCACTCGGACGATATGCCTATATAGGCAGTTACTGGTCACGAGTTTTGATGGTCATGCCTTTTGGATAATGACCTTTCATAATAATTATAATTAAATTATTTATAATGATTAATTATTTTTCCAAGGAAAAAATTCGTAATTTTCATTATGCGAGAAAATTACATGTTGTATCGGCAACATAATCATCTATGCGTAGGATCAAAATTACTTACATTCGTATAGTTCAGTTGTACATATGTAAACTTGTAATAACAATGCTATGCAATAAAGTCAAAAATATCTACATAATCACATGTAATAACAATAAATCTGGCCAATACCTTGCCAAAATTTGCCAAAAACCGACAGTCTCATTAGACTGCCCCCTGTCCCTCCATATCCTCTATGAAGGGCCTATGAAAGTACTGATATTCATTCTGTTCATCTTGTTCAAAAATGAACTAGTGACCCCATTCTAATTGCGATGCTTCTTTGGATAATTGATCAACCACTTGGTTCCTCTGCCTGTAAATGTGAGTAACAGTAATGAAATAAAAAAAAGTTTTAAGAGCCAATACCTCATGCAACAATGATCTGAGTATGAACATGACATTGTGCTTCATTGTTGAACCAATTAATAATAATTTGAATCCCCAAATATCTGAATCCTGCTACAACTTTTCTCTCGAGCGAAAGTGAGGAGTAGTCTGAAACTGTTGAGCTCGGCATAGTTGTTTGTCCCTGGGCCTAGTCCATTTTAATTTTATAACTGTGAGTTTCAGAGATATGGAGAATAGCTCCCTCGCCACAACCATGTATGTTTTAGGTCCTATCGAAGTAAGCCCACGGAAGGGATTTATCAATAACTTCTGGAATTATATTTCTACCCTGTGTTGCTGGTTCATCGATGGGTATGGAGTGATAGAGTGTCACAATGGTGTTGTTGATACTAGGCCAATCAGTCACCAGACCTTGAAAGATCACATGTTTACGTGCTAGCTAGGTGCCCCAGGCAATCAAGAGGGGAAGATTTCATTGTTAGGTCCCTATATTACTAGTGTAGTCCCTTATTGTTAGTGTATACCCCTTATTGTTATTGTAGTACCCTTGCAGTCCCCATATTGTTATTATTGTGCCCCATAAAAACCCACTATTGTTATTGTTGTGCCCTTACATTTTTATTCTTAGGTCGGCTAGGATTATATTGTGATCCCATGGACTCCTATAACAAGGAGGTTTTGTCATTTGAATCATTCAAAAATTGTTCATTTATGTAATGTAAAGGAGGTTTCCTTCTTGAAGTGGTTGATTAATAAGGCATTGATATCTTTTTTCTTCTATTTTTGGAGCTGGTTTCATAACATTTGGTATCAGAGCTTTGGATTCTAGGGTTTCACTGCTTCAAATAGGTCACTGTGGCAATTTTTGCTATAACGTTTTTTCTATGAAAGTTCAGAAGCTAAAAAAAAATCCCATTTGCGAAGACATCTTGAGGAAGGTCCTGTAAAAATTTCAGATCTTGGTTCGCAATATTTTCGGAGATATGATTCGTGGGAGTTAGGGTTTTTGCAGGCTCTCAAATTTCATCTCAAAAAGGTGACCTTGGGAAAATCATCATAACTTTCTCTCTGAGCATCATATTGGAATTCTATAAAAAGTGGTCGAAAGTACACAGACTTTAGTTTCTTGTGTATCAATTTTAGAGCCAAAGGAAGAAACAGTGACACGTGGCAAGCTGTACAAGTTTGCTCCACTTAACCAGTCCATAATTAGGTCATTGTGGGAGATTGGGCATAACATTCCCTTGAAGAATCCAAATCAGGTTAGACCTGTGGCAGTGGAAAGAAGATTCAGAGGGCTACTAAAGGATCGAAGATAAAATCTCAGAGATCTGAAATTATAGAGATACATTAGTTTCAATATCGAGCTCCTCAAAAGCAAGAAAAATGTGTGTATTTTTCAAATTGCATAAGTCTTGTTTGAAAAATCAGTTTGAAGTGATTCCAAGGGCGTATTGAAGCATATATATCAGTATTGGATTCTAAAATGCACCCTAAAATGAATTCAACACCCATTAAGCCCTCAGAAGGCTCTACTATGACTCATGAAGAGGAAGAAGTGCAACAAGATATATCAAAATTACAAGAGCAAGTGCAACAATTTTCACTCTCGCAAAGAGCAACAAAAAATGAAATGGAAGTTTTGAAGAAAGACGTGGAATCTAAGATGGATGTTTGAAGAAATATGCGGAAGCTAATATGGATGGTTTGAAGAATGACATGGAAGCTAAGATGGATGGCATGGAAGCTAAGATGGATGACATGGAAGCTAACATGGAACACATGAAGAATGATCTAAAAAACAGACATGGAAGGATTGAAAGAATGTTTGGCAAAGTTGATACAAGAAATGATTCCTAATGGCGAAAAGGTAGTACAAGAAACTCATGATGAGAACAAAGTAATTGTTAATCGTGATTTCATAAACTCTAATGTTGGATGGAAGGCCCATCATATTCCAAAGATGGATATGAGGAAGATTGATGGCAAGGATCCCATAACATGGATACTATAAATCGAGCAATAGTTTGATCTCCATAATGTTGAAAACACACAAAAGGTACACATTGCAACTTTACATTTAGAACAAAATACATTTGTATGATATCAATGGCATTTCTCTCGTAAAAAAATTGTCACTTGGTCAATTTTTACGGAAGAAATGATAGAAAATTATGAGGATGCAAAGAGAAACACCTTCTTTAGTCAATTAATAAATCTCAAACAAAAGGGTTCAATGATGGAACAGATTGAGGACTTTCAAAAATTGAATATAAGGATAACTGATATTTTAGATGAACACAGGATTAATGTCTTCATAGGGACTTTAAAGGATAACATCCAACATGAGGTTCGCCTTTGGGAACCTGATTCATTGGAGAAGACATTCAGGTTGGCAAGAAAAATTGAAAGTAAAATTATGGCGACAAGGAAGCCTACCACTCACATCTATAAAGATGGAAGTGTTTCTACTCCTAGAATTCCACAACCTACAAGGTTGACACCTCAACAATTGGAAGAAAAAAGAGCAAAAGGGATTTTCTACAGTTGTGATAGCAAATACACTAAAGGTCATAAGTGTGCCGAGAAGAAGTTATCTTACATAGATTGTGAAGAGGAGGAAGAAAATGAATAAGAAGCTTCAAAAGAAGAGGATATACACCAGGAGAAAACCCTAGAGAAAGAAGAAATGAGTCAGACCATATTCTGTAATGCATTGGTAGGAATTGCCACTCCTCAAACTCTCAATATAGAAGGACATATCAAGAATAAAAATGTAATAGTGTTGATTGATTCATGTAGTACCCATAATTTTATTCATTGTAAGGTAGCCAAGGAATTGAATTGCTTCCTATACCCAACACCAGAGTGTCAAGTGATGGTTGCAAATGGAGGGACTATAAATTGCTCTAGAAAATGCCATAATATCAAGCTAACCACGGGGGAATATGTATTGAATAGTCCAATGCTTTCCATTCCAATGTGTTAGGTCCCTATATTACTAGTATAGTCCCTTATTGTTATTAGTGTAACCCCCTTATTGTTATTATTGTACCTTTGTAATCCCCATTTTGTTATTATTGTGCCCTTAAATTATTATTGTTAGGTCGGCTAGCATTACATTGTGGCCCACTAGGATTACATTATGGCCACATGGACTCCTATATATAGAAAGGAGGTTTTGTAAATTGTATCATCCAAGAATTGTTCATTTATGTAATGTATTGGAGGTTGCTCCCTCGAAGTGGCTTATTTCTAAGGCGTTGATATCTCTTTTCTTCTATTTTTGGAGCTGGTTACACAACATTTGGTATCAGAGGTTTGGATTCTAGGGTTTCACTGCTCCAAACAGGTCATCGTGGTATTTTCGCTATAACTTTTTTTCTACGAAGTTTCAGAAGCTGAAATTTTTAGGGTGCGAAGCCGAAATCCTGAGGAAGATCGTCTAAAAATTTCAGAGTTTGGTTCGCAATATTTTCGGAGATATGATCTGTGGAAGTTAGGTTTTGTTTCAGGCTCCTAAACAGGTCATCGTGGAATTTGCGCTATAATTTTTTTTCTACGAAGTCTCAGAAGCTGAAATTCATAGGGTGCGAAGCCGAAATCTTGAGGAACATCGTCAAAAAATTTCAGATCTTGGTTCACAATATTTTTGGAGATATGATCTGTGGAAGGTAGTGCTTTTTCAGGCTCCTAAATTTCATCTCAAAGAGGTGATCGTGGGAAAATCTTCATAACTCTCTCTCTGAGCATCGGATTGAAGTGTCGTAAAAGGTGGTCGCTAGTACACGGACTGTAGTTTATTGGCTATCAATTTCAGAGCCGAAGGACGAAACAGTGACACGTGGCAAGTAGTACAAGTTCGTTGTACTGAACCAGTCCATAATTAGGTCATTGTGGGAGATTGGACACAACTTTGTCTTGGAGAATCCAAATCAGGTCAGACTTGTGGCATTCGAAAGATAATTTAGAGGGCTACGTCGGTACCGAAATTTAAATATTGAAGTGCTGCAATTACAAAGATAACCCAATTCCAATATCGAGCTCCTCAAAAGCAAGAAAAAGGTGTGTATTTTTTTTTGCGAATTGCATAAGTCTTGTTTGAAGAATCAATTTGAATTGATTCCAAGGGCATATTGTAGAATATATATCAGTATTGGGTTCTAAAAGATGCCCGTAAAAATAATTCAACACCCATTAAGCCTTCAAAATTCTCTACTATGACTGATGAAGATGAAGAATTGCAACATGATCTATCAAAATTACAAGAGCAAGTGCAACAAATTTCACTCTCGCAAAGAGCAACAAAAAATGAAATGGAAGTTTTGAAGAAAGGCGTGGAAGCGAAGATGGACGGTTTGAAGAAAGGCATGGATGGCATGGAAGCTGTCATGGAAGCTAAGATGGATGACATGAAAGACAACATGGAAAACATGAAGAATGATCTAAAAGCAGACATCGAAGGTTTGACAAAGTTGATACAAGAAATGCTTCCTAATGGTGAAAAGATAGTAGAAAAACCTCATGATGAGAACAAAATAAATGTCAATCGTGATTTCATAAACTCTGATGTTGGCGGGAAGAACCACCATATTCCAAAAATGGATATGAGGAAGTTTGATGGAAAGGATCCTGTAACATGGATACCACAGATGGAGCAATATTTTTATCTCCATAACGTGCAAAACACACAAAAGGTACGCATTGCAACTTTACATTTAGAACAAAATACATTTGTATGGTATCGATGGCTTTGCTCCCGTAAAAAAATTGTCACTTGGTCAATTTTTACGGAGAAAATGATAGCACATTATGAGGATACACAGAGCAACACCTTCTTTAGCCAATGGATAAATCTCAAACAAAAGGGTTTAGTGGGGCAGCACATTGAGGACTTCCAAAAATTGAATATAAGGGTAACTGATATCCCAGAAGAACACATGATCGATCTCTTCATAGGCACTTTAAAGGATAACATCCAACATGAAGTTCGTGTTTTGGAACCAGATTCCTTGGAGAAGGCATTCAGGTTGGAAAGAAAAGTTGAATGTAAAATAATGGCGACAAGGAAGCCTACCGCTCAATTCTATAAAGAAGGAAGTGTTGCTACGCCTAGATTTCCACAACCTACAAGGTTGACACCACAACAATTAGAAGAAAAAAGAGCAAAAGGGCTTTTTTACAGTTGTGATAGCAAATACACTAAAGGTCATAAGTGTGCTGAGAATAAATTATTTTACATAGATTGTGAAGAGGAAGAAGAAAATGAACAAGAAGATGATATACACCAGGAACCAGCCCCAGAAGAGGAAGAAATGAATCCGACCATATCGTGTAATGCACTGGCAGGAATTACCACTCCTCAAACTCTCAAGATAAAAGGACAAATCAAGAAGAAAAAGGTAATAGTGTTGATTGATTAAGGTAGCACCCATAATTTTATTCATTGTAAGGTAGCCAAGGAATTAAATTGTTTCCTATACCCGGCACCAAAATGTCAAGTGATGGTTGCAAATGGAGGAACTATAAATTGCTCTGGAAAATGCCATAATATCAAGCTAACCATGGGGGAATATGTATTGACTAGTCCAATGCTTTCCATTCCTAGGGGAGGTGCTGATGTTGTACTAGGAGTACAATGGTTACAATCTTTGGGGACGGTAGCTTTTAATTTTCAAGAACTTTTCTTGAAATTTTTTTCAGAAGGAAAGGAAGTCGAATTACGGGGTATTGCGGGGAAGCCAGGAAGGATAATAAGCTCTAATGTCATGACAAAGCTTTTAAAGAAAGAACAGCGAGGCGTAATTGCACAATTATGCTCACTAGAAGTTCCAACATCAAAATCATCTATTTATGCAGATCTCCAACAAGTCTTGGACAATCATTCCAAGGTGTTTGAAACTCCCAAAGGACTCCCACCTATTCGTGATCATGATCATGCTATTCATTTGATTCCACGAAGTGTTCCTCCAAACATCAGGCCTTATAGATATCCTTACTTCCAAAAGAGCGAAATTGAACGTATGATTGCAGAAATGTTAGAGGCGGGTATAATTCAACCCAGTCAAAGTTCTTTCTCTGCTCCTGTAGTGTTCGTACACAAGAAGGATGGATCATGGCGAATGTGTCCGGATTATAGGGAGCTCAATAAGCTCACCATTAAAGACAAATTTCCCATTCCTGTGATTGATGAATTATTGGATGAATTACATGGAGCAATTTATTTTACCAAGTTGGATCTTCGTTCAGGATATCATCAAATTAGAATGAAGATCGAAGATATTCCAAAAACAACATTTCGAACTCATGAGGGTCATTATGAATTTTTGGTCATGCCTTTTGGCCTTACCAATGCACCTTCTACATTTCAAGGGTTGATGAATTCCATTTTCAAACCCTTCCTTAGAAAATTTGCGCTAGTATTTTTTGATGATATACTAATCTATAGCAGGTCTTGGAAGGATCATGTTGAACATGTTGACAGGGTGCTCCAACTATTGCAGGAGAAACAATTATATGCAAAAACATCCAAATGTTTCTTTGGAGTACAAGAGGTGGAATATCTGGGTCATATTATATCTCACGAGGGTGTGAAAGTAGACCCTAACAAAATTAAAGCTATTAAGGAATGGAAAGTCCCCAAGACAATAAAGCAGTTGCGAGGATTTCTCGGGTTAACAGGCTATTATCGCAAGTTTGTTAAGAATTATGGGAGAATAGCACCACCTCTAACAACATTATTGAAGAAAGATGCATTTTCATGGACTCCTGAAGCAACTAAGGCCTTTGAACATCTTAAAGAGGCAATGTGCCTAGCACCGGTCTTAGCTACGCCAGACTTCACAAAAACCTTTATCGTGGAATGTGATGCCTCAGGAAATGGAATTGGTGCTGTTTTAATGCAGGAAGGAAGACCCATTGCTTTTGAAAGTCGTCCAATCAAAGGAAAGTATTTACATAAACCTATTTATGAGAAGGAAATGTTAGCAATACTACATGCACTAAAGAAATGGAGAACTTACCTAATGGGAAGACACTTCAAGGTAAAGACTGATCATGATAGTCTTAAACACTTTTTGGAACAAAGACTATCTTCAGAAGAGCAGCAAAAATGGGTCACAAAGATGTTGGGTTATGACTTTGAAATAATCTACAAAAAGGGAAAGCTTAACGTTGTTGCAGATGCACTCTCAAGAAAGAATGAAGAGGTGGAAGCATTGCTTTGTGCCATTTCTATTATCCAACCAGATTGGATAACCAAAGCAAGAGATGAATGGAAGAAGGACAAAGATGTATGGACACTCATTCAAAATTTGCAGCAAGATCCGAGTACATCTGATACATTTAGTTGGAAAAATGATTTCTTATGGTACAAAGATCACTTATATCTTTGTAAGAATTCCCAACTAAAACAAAAGATTCTTCTGGAATTGTACACTTCTCCTTTAGGAGGACACTCGAGATTTCTAAAAACTTACCACAGGGTGAAGAAAGAATTTTTTTGGGATGGCCTTAAATCTGATATTCAAAAGTTTTTGGCGGAATGTTTGGTTTGCTAGCAGAATAAAGTTGAGACAATTAAGACCCCGGGACTTCTACAACCTTTATCCATTCCAAGTCAACGTTGGGAGAAGATTTCAATGGATTTTATCACAGGTTTACCTAAGTCCGAAGGAAAGAGTGTCATCATGGTGGTAGTTGATAGACTTACCAAGTATGCACACTTTTGTGCATTATTTCATCAATTTAAAGCAAGTACAGTTGCTACTACATTTATGAACAGAATTCAAAAGCTACATGGAAGCCCAAGGGTTATTGTGAGCGACAGAGATCCCATTTTTACTGGAAATTTTTGGACGGAGTTATTTTCTTGTTTGGGTACTCAATTAGCTCATAGCTCATCTTATCATCCTCAATCTGATGGTCAAACTGAGATCGTAAATAAATGTTTGGAAGGATATCTTCGTTGTTTTGTATCCGATAAACAAACACAATGGGTCAAGTGGTTACCTCTTGTTGAATGGTGGTATAACACTTCCTTCCATACTGCAGCAAAAATGACCCCATTTATGGCACTTTATGGATATCATCCACCATCCATCACATCATATTTAAGAGATAATTCGAAGGTTCAAGCAGTGGAAGATCACATCGAGCATCAGCAAGAAGTTCTCCAACTCTTAAAGGATAACCCGAATTTGGCACAAAATCGAATGAAACAACAGGCAGATCAACATCGTAGCGAGAGAAGTTTTGATGTAGGAGATTGGGTATTTTTACGGCTACAACCATACAAACAAATGTCCCTCAAGCAAGCAAAGAAGGATAATAAATTATCGCCAAAGTACTATGGTCCTTACAAGGTGTTGCAAAAGATTGGTACTATGGCATACAAATTGGTGCTTCCTGCTTCTTCACGAGTGCATCCAGTTTTCCATGTTTCATGCTTAAAGAAGGTTATAGGTGAAAATCTTCCAGTTCAAACAATATTGCCAGAACTTGATGAGGAAGGAAAAATCATATTGGAACCTGAAGCGGTCACAGAAACAAGAACTCGACAACTACGAAATCGATCAATTTCCGAGTATCTCATCAAGTGGAAGAACTTACCCACTGAAGATTCTACATGGGAGGATGAGAATTTTATACAGAAGCACCCGGAGCTACTCAAGTGTTGAGGACAACTCTTTTTTGAAGGAGAGGGGCATGTTAGGTCCCTATATCACTAGTATAGCCCCTTATTATTGTTAGTGTAAACCCCTTATTGTTATTATTGTACCCTTGTAACCCCCATTTTGTTATTGTGCCCTTAAATTATTATTGTTAGGTCGGCTAGGATTACATTGTGGCCCACTAGGATTACATTATGGCCCCATGGACTCCTATATATAGAAAGGAGGTTTTGTAAATTGTATCATCCAAGAAATGTTCATTTATGTAATGTATTGGAGGTTGCCCCCTCGAAGTGGCTTATTTCTAAGGCGTTGATATCTCTTTTCTTCTATTTTTGGAGCTGGTTACACAACACAATGGGAGGTGTTGATGTTGTACGAGGAGTATAATGGTTACAATCTTTAGGGACGATAGATTTTAATTTTCAAGAACTTTACTTGAAATTTTTTTCGGAAGGAAAGGAAGTTGAATTACGAGTATCGCAGGGAAGCCGGGAAAGATAATAAGCTCTAATGTCATGACAAACCTTTTGAAGAAAGAACAACGAGGCGTGATTGCACAATTATTTTCACTAGAAGTTCCAACATCAAAATCATCTATTTCTCCAGATCTCCAAAAGATCTTGGAAAATCATTCCAAGGACTCCTACCTATTCATGATCATGATCATGCTATTCATTTGATTCCAGGAAGTGTTCCTCCAAACATCAGGCCTTACAGATATCCTTATGTCCAAAAGAGAGAAATTGAACGTATGATTGCAGAAATGTTAGAGGTTGGTATAATTCATCCTAGTCAAAGTTCTTTCTTTGCTCCAGTAGTATTGGTGCACAAGAAGGATAGATCATGGTGCATGTCTCCGGATTATAGGGAGCTCGATAAGATCCCTATTAAAGATAAATTTCCCATTCCTGTGATTGATGAATTATTAGATGAATCACATGGAGCAATTTATTTTACCAAGTTGGATCTTCGTTCAGGATATCATCAAATTATAATGAAGACTGAAGATATTCCGAAAAACACATTTCGAACTCATGAGGGTCATTATGAATTTTTGGCCATGCCTTTGGGCCTTACCAATGCAGCGTCTACATTTCAAGGGTTGATGAATTCCATTTTTAAACCCTTCCTTAGAAAATTTGTGTTAGTATTTTTTGATGATATACTAATATGCAACAGGTCTTGGAATGATCATGTACAACATGTTGACATGGTGCTCAATCTATTGGAGGAGAAACAACTATATGCAAAAAACTCCAAATGTTTCTTTGGAGTACAAGAGGTGGAATATTTGGGTCATATTGTATCTCAAGAGGGTGTTTAGGTAGACCCTAAAAAAATTAAAGCCATTTAGGAATGGAAAGTCCCCACAGCCATAAAGAAGTTGTGAGTATTTCTCGGGTTAAGAGGGTATTATCGCAAGTTTGCTAAGAATTATGGGAGAATAAGAACATCAATAACAACATTATTGAAGAAAGATGCATTTTCATAGACTCCTGAAGCAACTAAGGCCTTTAAACATCTTAAAGAGACAATGTGCCTATCACCGGTTTTAGCTACGCTAGACTTCACTAAAACCTTTATTGTGGAATTTGATGCGACAGGAAATGGAATTGTTGCTTTTTTAATGCAAGAAGGAAGACCCATTTCTTTTGAAAGTCATCCAATCAAAAGAAAATATTTACAAAAAGCTATTTATGAGAAGGAAATGTTCACAATACTACATGCACTAAATAAATGGTGACCTTACCTAATGGGAAGACACTTAAGGTAAAAAAATGATCACAATAGTCTTAAAACACTTTTTTGAACAAAGACTATATTTAGAAAAGCAACAAAAATGGGTCACAAAGATGTTGGATTATGACTTTGAAATCATCTACAAAAAAGGGAAGCTAAATGTTGATGTAGTTGCACTCTCAAGAAATGATGAACATGTGGAAGCATTTCTTTGTGCCATTTCTATTATCCAACCAGCTTAGATAACCGAAGCAAGGGAGGAATGGAAGAATGACGAAGAAGTATGGACACTCATTCAAAAGTTGCAGCAAGATCTTAGTACATATGATACATTTAGTTGGAAAAATGATTACTTACTGTACAAATATCACTTATATATTTGTAATAATTCACAACTAAAACAAAATATTCTTTTGGAATTGCACATGTCTCTTGTAGGAGGACACTCAGGATTTTTAAAAACTTACCACAGGGTGAAGAAAGATTTTTTTTTGAGATGATCTTAAATCTGATATTCAAAATTTTGTGGCAGAATGTTTGGTTTTCCAACAAAATAAAGTTGAGACAATTAAGACCCCGGGTCTGCTGCAACCTTTACCCATTCAAAGTCAACGTTGGGAGGAGGTTTCAATGGATTTTATCATAGGTTTACCTAAGTTTGAAGGAAAAAATGTAATCATGGTGGTAGTTGATAGACTTACCAAGTATGCACGCTTTCGTGCATTATCTCATCCATTTAAAGCAAGTACAATTGCTACTGCATTTATGGAAAAAATTCAAAAACTACATGGAAACCCAAAGATTATTGTAAGAAACAGAGATCTCATTTTCACTAGAAATTTCTGGACATAATTATTTTCTTGTTTGGGTACTCAACTAGCCCATAAATCATCTTATCATCCTCAATCTGATGGGCAAACTGAGATAGTGAACAAATGTTTGGAAGTATATCTTTGTTGTTTTGTATATGATAAACAAACACAATGGGTCAAGTGGTTACCTATGGCTGAATGGTGGTATAACACTTCCTTCGTTACTGCAACAAAAATGACCCCATTTATGGCACTTTATGGATATCATCCAATGTCCATCACATCATCCTTAAGAGAAAATTCTAAGGTTCAAGCAGTGGAAGATTACATTGAGCATCAACAACAAGTTCTCCAACTCTTAAAGGATAACCTAAATTTGACACAAAATCGAATGAAACAACATGCAAATCAACATCGCAGCAAGAGAAGTTTTGATGTAGGAGACTGGGTATTTTTACGATTACAACCATACAAACAAATGTCCCTCAAGCAAGCTAAGAAGGATAATAAATCATCACCAAATTACTATGGTTCTTACAAGGTGTTGCAAAATATTGGTACTATGGCATACAAATTGGAGCTTCTTGCTTCTTCTCGAGTGCACCCAATTTTCCATGTTTCATGCTTAAAGAATGTTATAGGTGACAAAATTCCAGTTTAAAAAATATTGCTAGAACTTGACGAGGAAGGAAAAATCATATTGGAACCTGAAGCAGTCACAGAAACAAAAACTTGATAGCTACGAAATCGATCAATTTCAGAGTATTTCATCAAGTGGAAGAACTTACCTACTGAAAATTCCACATGGGAGGATGAGAATTTTATACAGAAGCATGTAGAGCTACTCAAGCATTCAGGATAACACTTTTTTGAAGGAGAGGGGCATGTTAGGTCCCTATATTGCTAGTGTAGTCCCTTATTTTTAGTGTATCCCCCTTATTGTTATTGTTGTACCCTGTAGTCCCCATATTGTTATTATTGTGCCCCATAAAACCCCACTATTGTTATTGTTGTGCCCTTACATTATTATTGTTAGGTCGGCTAGGATTATATTGTGACCCCATGGACTCCTATATATTGAAAGTAGGTTTTATCATTTGAATCATGCAAGAATTGTTCATTTATGTAATGTAAAGGAGTTTTCCCCCTTGAAGTGGCTGATTTCTAAGGCGTTGATCTCTTTTTTTTTCTATTTTTGGAGCTTGTTTCATAACATTCGTTCTTTTGGACAGTGTGCCGATTGCCACCAGTAAGACCAAGCTTCTAATACAAAGCTTCCATTCCATTGTTATGTGATTCCCAGGGCAATCATAGTAAGGTGCCAAATGTTCTTGCAAGCTGGGCAAGTGAGGAAGAGGTGTTCCACGTCCTCAACTTATGATTTGCAGGGACAACATCTTGAGGGACCGTGGATAGATCTACTGATGAGGTTGTCCTCCGTTGGGGCACAGTTGGTAATTATGCACCACATGAAGAGTTTGGATTTTGGTGGAGCCTTCAATTTCCAGAGGTGTCTCCACCACCACTATTTTTTCTAGTGTTAGTGTAATTCACATAGTGATACATACCCCTCCTTTGGAGAGTATTTGCCCTAGGGAGATAAGGCCCATAAAATTTCATCCTCCCTCTCAGTGATTGTTAGTGAAACAGAGAGTCCTGAGATAATTGTTCCATGTCGACTGCCAAATTTTCGGGATGTCAAGTTCTTGAGCTAATTTCAAGGCTCGTGAGATCCAAGAGGAATTGATACTATCAACAATTTGAGAGATGGTGTGAATTGCAGCAGACGATAAATGTTGTCTAATGGCCAATGGTAATTGGTATGCGCGACAACAACCAGACCATGCATCCACCCCAATATTTACATTTTCCCCTGATCCAATGCTCCAATCAAGGCCTTTCTTGATGATGTGGATCGATCTGTTGATGGCACGCCAGATAATGGATGATCCAAGAGTGTATGAGGTGGGAACTCTGATCCACTCGAGGGTGGTCCAAGGTGCAATATAATTGAAATAGGTTACCTCTTGCCATAGATTGCTGGCACTAATTAAGTGTCACCCCATTTTTGCTGCTAATGCTGTAGCAAAAAGGTTAAGGTATTTTAGCCCCCAACCCCCCCAGCTTTTGGGCTTGGCAATCCTCTTCCATCCGATCCAAGAAAATATTTTGCCATCTTGATTACCCCTCTAAAGGAATCTTCTGCAGATTTTTTGAATTTTGGCCGTCACACCTTTGGGGATCCAAGCCAATGCCATCCAGTAAACATGAATTGCCTCCAGTACTGATTTTATAAGAACTAGTCTCCCAACTTTGGAAAGCCATCTCTGCTGCCAAATGTTTACCCTTCATTCAACTTTTGCAATTAACCAGTTCCAATCGGTGATGCGATAGTCATTTGGCTTTATACTGAAACTGATATATTTGATACCTTCCTCTAATTCCCCGCGACCAAAACGAAAAAGGCCGAGGGCATGCCTGCATTCCTTTTCTGTGCACTTTACCAAAATTATAGTAGATTTACTGTGATTGGGGTCCATACTAGTAGCCTTACAAAAAATTTCCAAAATCTTCCTGAAGCTGGTGTTGTCATTGCATGTTCCATCAAGAAAAATAAGAACATCATCCACGAATAAGAGATGGGTCAGTTGAATTAATTCAGAAAATTTAACACCTTTTATATTCCCTTCCTCCTTGGCATTTGCCAAGAGTTTTGACAGTCCTTCCATAATTAATAAAAATAGAAAAGGGGAGAGTGGACAACGTTGACAAAGCCCTCTACTTGCATGAAATAATTCAGATGCTGCTCCATTGATAAGAATACTGAAGGAGGCATTAGTGATACAACCCATGATCCAATTGGTGAAGGAAAGGGGGAAGCCAGTATGAAGTAGGATGAATTGTAAGTAGGTACAATAGGTGCAATCAAAAGCCATAGCTAGGTCAATCTTGAGAATGGTGCTCTTGAGACTTTTGAGCTTGATGGAGTGCAAGATTTCTTGAGCAGTACCTATAGCTTCATGAATTTTTCTCTGGTTAAGGAAGGAAAATTGTTCCTTGGCTATGTGGTGAGATAAAATGGGCTTAATGCAGTTGGCGAAGATCTTAGATATGATCTTGTATATACAATTGCAGAGGGATATGGGCCGATAGTCATTGAAGGATAAGGGTTTGTCAATCTTGGGTATGAGGGCTATGAAAGTAGCATTAAAACCATCATATATATGACCAATTGTCCGGCTCTCTTCGATGACTTGGAGTAGGTCCCTCCCAATGTATTCAAAGAAAGTGAGATAAAATTCAATGGGCCAACCATGCAGACAAGGCTCTTTTCCTTCTTGAACCATTTTAGCACCGCTTCAACTTCCCCTAAAGAGACTGGTTTATTTAAATTTTCAATATCGTCAGCCTCTAGGAATCTTTGCATGGATCTAGCTATCTTAAGTATTTCTGAAATATTTGCAACCTTGGGATCCCTGTAGAGATGGCAGAAATGCCTAATCCCCATATCAGCTATTTGAGCATGGTTTTTGGCCACCCTTCCAGTCTGGTCCCTCAGTTCCTAGATAGTATTAATACACCTTATGCCTTTCGCACATTGCTGGAATAATTTTGTGTTGTCATCTCTCGTTTTGAGCCAAATGGCCTTGATTTTGAGTCTCCACTCTTCCTCCTGTTTCCTTAACAATTTGGCTTTCTCCATTTCTAGTTGTATGAGATGATCCTTGGCCTCAGTGGACTGGAAGCCAAGGCCATCCGATCCCATCAGATTCTATAACTCATTCTCAATCTTTCTTAATGTTGCTTCTTCATGTTTTTTATTTTTTTTGGCCCGTCTTATAGTTAAGTCTTTTAATCTTGACAAGTTGTGGTAGAATACACGGACAAGCTCAAATTCAGGTATGTGATCACAGTGTGTCCATGCTATTTTAACCATAAGGTGGAATTATGGATTCTCTAGGCAACTAGAGTTTAATTTAAAGGGGGAATGTGGTTTGATACTATCCCTTTGAATTTCAAGGTATATGGGGGAGTGATTTGAGGATCCTCCCAACCCCGCCCATTGTCTGGCCTTGTAAATTCTGTCAGCCAGCCTGGTTTTGATAAGGAATCAATCTAGTCTTCTCGCCAGCGCATCCTCCCCAGTGCTTCTTTTTCGCCACGTGGGGAATTTTTTAGGCATGGCCAAATCTAACATGTCAGCATCATCGATCATATGCTCAAAGAAATCTGACAAGGGTTCTGGTACAACATTCAACCCCCAAGATTTAGTAATTCCTATGGAGAAGTTTAAATCTCCTCCCATGATAATGTGTTCCCCCTTCATGTTAGTGGCCATCCACTTGTCCCAGAAGTCCTCCCTGATGTGGTAGGGGTTGTCAACATTGATCATGCAAATGGCCATGTCAAGTCCATTTATTGTGATGTCAGCCCCCAGAATCCCTTCTCTGCCCCACCAGTTACCCAATTTGATAGTCCTATTGTTGAATCCCATTGCACATCTACCTGATCTCCCTCTAGCATCAAGTGTCTGAAAAATCTAGTCCGAGAGTAGAGAGGAAATCAATTTTAGCATATACTCACCATCCCCCAAGGTTTCTTGAAGAAGAAGTGCATCCACTCTCTCAAGATCCAACAATATTCTAAGAGCCAGTTTTTTGTTGGGACTGGCTAAACCTATACAATTGAAAGAGAGGAAAATCATGGGTCACCCATGCCCGAGTTGTCCTTTTCTCTAAGAACCCTGTCAATTGAAGCTCGTTTACCAGCGACAAACTCCATACCATCTCTGAGTATTGCCTTGGATAGGGAAGTTGGTCTGCTCCTAACCGCTTTAGGTGGTGGGCCAATGTGTTCAGGGCCGAGCCCATAGGCTTGTGGAACTAAGGCCTTAGATGAGGATCTAAGGTTGTATCAGTGGCTAGTAGAGTTGCTTGATAATTTAGAAATGGATTGGGAATTTGACTTGCCAACAAGGGTTTGAGGGTTTGGCCTAGAGATGGAGGGACGGGCAGATGCAACAGGACATATAAGGGGATCCAAGTTGCATCTAATTAAATCGAGTTTAGAAGTAGCTAATGAAATTACAGGAGATACAATGCGATTTAAATTAGAATTTAATGCAAGAGATATAGAAAGAGGAGTACCTGGAATTAGAGTAGTGTCCTCCTCATGAAGTTGGGAGCCACAAGCCTGTGATGTTGATGGCGCTTGATGGGTTGGAGATATTCTTGGTGAATTCAGTGACACATGTTCCCCCGATGTTCTTGCCTGAGTAGAGTCTGCTTCCCCAATACACACGGTTTGGGTCCGCACGTGCACCAGGACTTTTGCATGATTAGTTCTTGTCGTAGTGATAAGTGGACATTCCTTATACAGATTCCCGACTTAGTAGCATTGACGACACCTAAATGGTACCCCTTCACAGTCCAATATCTAGCATCTAGTAATGCCTCGAAATCGCAGGTTGTAGCTCTCCACTAGTCATTCCCTCGTGTCCAAATAGACGAGAATCCGGGTAGCAGAGATGTTTCCAATCTCTAAGTAGCACCTCTCATGGTCCAAATAGATCCCCAAGTCTTCTCCAATGAAGCAGAGAGCTTCCTTTGTCCAGAATTGCAATGGGAGACCCGAAAATCACACCCAAATAGGGCCTGCTCCTAGATTTTCCTTGTCAGGGTCGAAGAGTGGAGTCCATCACTTTAGCAACACTGGTGTCATTTCTATATGCCAGTATTTAGTGAGCACCCAGTTTTCCATCTTCGAGTGGGGAAATATTAGGGTGAACCACCCCCTATTCATCATGAGCACCCCAGGAAGTTGCTCCAATAGGTTTCCCCATATTTTTGCTGTCCAAATATTTAATCTGGCCAAGGACTAGTTCCTCCCTCGAACCCGCCCCACCAGTATAGTCTGCAAGGTTTACTCCATCTTATCCATATCAATTCCTTTGCCGAAAACCAAATCTCGCTTTTGTTCACGGCTCTTAGTGCACCTGTGCTTTTTCTTCCCAGTTCTGTGGGTGGTCCTGTCCCAGATGTGCCCTTATCCTTCTGGTGTGTCGTCCGAGTCTGACATTTTAATGTCCTTTGGAGGTGGAACCAAATGTGTGATGCCTTCAAAGCAACCCGATGCCGCCACAAAAGGGGTCTCCCCTAAATTGTTTGTGCGTGTTAATTCATCCTCTACATGATTGATGTCTAAAATTTTGAAACCAAAGGACCCATCCAAGTTGCCGTCATTAGCCCCCAAAACATCTGTTGTCGGACCCAAAACATCTGGTGTGACTTGGGCTTATTGCTCCCATAGTCTGAGAACCGACGATGAGGGGATAGAACATGCTGGAGAGGCCAGTGCCGCCGGGAAGGGTTTCGAGTAAATCACCTCAGCTACTGGGAAGGATTCCGATAAGGCATATGGAGTATGTGATGAGTCACCAATCTCCATATCCACTTGTTACTTTCCTGCGAGGTCGTCTCCCTGAGTCGTCCCACCTGTCTGTTGAGGTGTTAACCCAACCCAAATATGAGATGGTTCCAAGTTGTCGGACGAGTAGTCCAGCTCGTCGTCGATCATCTCTTCATTTCGAGTGTTCACCTCCATTCCGAGAGTGCCTTGTCCTTGCCGCGAAAAAACCTTGTCTATTCCGAGGAGTTGGCTTAGATGCTATGACCGTCCCTCGTATCTGTTGGGGTCCAAAAGGAAAGCAAGGGTAATAATAATAACCCTCTGTCGGGTTGTTAGAGCCGTTAATACAATTCCAAAGTGCACAACTCCTAGACTATGGAAGTGAATCTCGTGATCGTTGGCGACAAACCACCTTAGAAACTTGAGTATTGAGCTTAGAGCAGTCTTGATGGTAATGCGGGTAATAAAAAACTCCCCGGCACAGTGGCAGAACTATCCACTGATACTCTCATCGCTGAAATAAAACTATAACCTCTGCCCTGATCCACTATCGTTCCTAGTCTTGAGTGCAGACAAGCTCTCATGGAGTCCGCCGACAAACTAGGGTTTGTTGTAGGTTAGGGTTTTCTCCATCGCCATCGCTCTATCGCTCCTCCTCCCGAATGATTGAGTTCACATTGTATGATTTATTATTATATGTATTATTTATGAATTAATTTTATGGATTATTTATTCATAACATTTCCCCATCCTTAAAATTGCTTTGTTGTCAGAGCAAAGGTAATGAGGGGTACTGTTGTCGGAACTTCTTTGTTTCCTATGATGGATCTTCTTATGGGAGATTTTCCTACTTGATCAGATATTCACTTATGGTTTTGGAGTGAAATACCTTCTCACGGGTTGCGAGGATACCCTCGGGTTCTAGAAAAATCCTTCCTTATTCATTGACTTCAAGTATCTCGGTTTGAGCAGATCGATTATGACATTACTTTTTTGAAGCATGAAACATGGAATACGTTGTGAATTTGGCAGTTGTCTAGTAGTTTCAATCCATAGGCAATGTCATTGATCTTCTAGATTATTTGAAAATGCCTATAGAATTTTGGAGCCAAATTGTTTTTTCCTTGTTGTTTCAAGGATAAATTCTTGTAGGGTTGTAGTCTTACGAAGACTCAGTCTCCTTCTTGTTGAATCTTTGGTTAAACTGAGAGGGGGGGGGGGGGTGAATCATTTTAACACATACATTAGCTTTTTAACTTTTCATCAAACTTATTTATAGCTTAATATATGAACAGTCTTAAAATGTTGTAGCAAGTATTAAATTAATGTGACATCAACCTTATTGTGAGAGCAGCAAACATATAAACAGATTGAGTGGATCATATCAACATATAAGAAACACACATAGAGACAACAGATGTAAGTGGAAACCCATAAAGGGAGAAAACCACATCTTATTATTGTTGTGATGTAAAGGCAAGCTCCAACTCCCTTCTCACCACTGTTTTTCTGCATGCACCAACCTACAGGAGGCACCAACCTTAGTCAGCGACAACTGATAGCTATCAAGCTTCAACTTGATAGGGAAGCTCCAACTTCCTCAAATTATCTAAAGAAATGTTTGCTGATTTATCTTAGATATCAGCGTTGTTCTGTAGCATCTCTTTCTGCTCCTCTCTTCCTTATCTTCTCTGCCTCAATCTTCTATACTCAGCAATCTCTATCCTTCCTCTCTCTTTTCTATATTCTATGCATATCAAGTTGATATTATATATAGAGTTCATCACATGACTGTTTGTATTCCACAAGGAATTTGGAGTGAACAACCATGATTCTTTGGCTTCTGCCTTCTCATTCCTTTGTCCAACTCTTTAAAAAATTATAACAATATGTACAAATTTCAATGTTACAGTGGGATTTTTCTTTTCCTTCAGACACTTGCCTTTGCATCACAAACAATATAAACAATTAAAACATTTACATTTTCAGTTTCAAAATATAAACTTCACTCAGTCCTTGGCTTGCTGGTTTTGTCCTTTCTGTAGCAGTCATGCAACTGTCCTGCATACTTCGTTCACTGTCTTCTGCATATTCCACCTTTTCACTGCACTTTTGAATGCCTTTGCTGCACATCTCTTCAGCTTTGCAATCTCTGTTTACCTCTGTCAGGTCCATATTCTCCAAGTTCACTGTAGTTGTGTATCTGCTGCATATATACATGTTTTATAGTTTTAGTTCCCCAATAACTCTCAAACTCTAATTATATAAAAATCGCAGCTTCTTCTAATTTTCTGCTGGCAAATTAAATCAATGTATGCGAAGGCTTTTCTTTTCACATCTGATGGTTATCAAAACCATATTCCTCAGATTTCAAATATGATTCGATGTAATTCACATTTTGGCAAATATAGAATTATGTAAGTCTTAACCTTAAGACTATAAAACTCATGTATCTTCCGACTTAAGTTCTTAATACTCTAACAAATGGTTCGATGCCTTTAAACCAATGCGCAAGCACTTATAACATTACAATCTGGCAACCTCTACATACTCTGCTTCCTTTTAACTAACAAATTAATTACATCTGTGTATATTAATATCTCAATCTTAGATTGAGATATTAGATAAAAATCCTCTTTTAGTTAAGAACCCACACACCTCCTATTCGCCTTAAAAATGCGGAAGCTCAAGGGTTATAAAACCATACAATACACCCTCTTATAATTATTTTGCAGGCGGGAGCTCTATTTTTCGTTGGCCTAAGGTTAAACCCCGTATTGCATATAACCCATCGATCTCCACATGTGGAGTCCTCACGTCATGTCAACCCCCTTCTCAATCTAGACTTAGAGTCAATCTACATGTATACGTGACCCTAATTAAATGTTCATAGAACATTTCAATTGCAACTGTCCTTCGACCCTTTCACACAATTCATATTGCGCCAAATTCTCATATACAACCATTATATGTGCACTACAATATATCCATATATATATATATATTACGGCCTTCTTCAATTTTGGAAGCGTTATAACAAAACTCAACCACATTGGACATACCTCAGTTAAACTCGCAACCGTAGTTTGAATAGTCCCGATCAATATAAATTAGAACTAGGCCCCGCACTAACGACCCTTCCACATCCAACGACAGACAACACGTCACATTGCTTCAGATGATCCAACGTCCTCAATCAAATCTCGCGTGACTTAGATTCATGAGCTTTTAACTCGCGATGAGAGAGGTATCTCAAAACCGCTTAAGGCCACGTGTTAGCCTATGGCATTGATTGCGTTCAAATTGGAAATACAACTTATCGTACAAAGGCGGTGCAATATGGGTGGGGTTGGTTTCGCAAACCCGCTGTCACTGTTCACAGCGCTCGTGGTTCCTCTCCTTTTCCCCCAGGGTTCCGTCGTGCTTATATATATATGAACTCTGCCTTTCATGTGGAATTCCTCAACACAGTTTCTTGGTCCATACTGCAATTACCAATGACTCATCTCTACAGGCCTAGACAAATGTTACGTGGAGAATGATAACTCCTTAATGCGCCATGCCTTTCCATCGATTCTGTTCTCACTTTCATATTCAAGCTGCGCTCATACTCTGTTATACCATAACACTTCCATTTCTCAATACTCACACAGGCTTATATTAGTATCACTTTCCACGCAAAGACTAGGATTTCGACTTTCTCCACACTATAGTAGCTTAGGAACTTAAGAGAATCGAGCCTCCTTTAACCGTGATTACATAAAAATCGACCTCCACCTTTTGCGCAGAGTATTACAACTATTTTCTTTGATTACAAGTTCCAACAGAACTGTCTCCTTTGCGTTTCTTTTGCTATCTCTCTTTGTCTCTGTTTCCTCTGATGTCTCTGCTACCTTTCTACCCCTTGAATGATGTTTCAGATGCTCCTCTTTTGTCATCTTTGCCATCAATGGCAACATTTCCAAGAGTCTCTCCCTTTGGCATTGATGGCAACACCTTCACCAATAATCCAATGCTTCCTCCAAGTCTTCCTCTGCCTGGCTTCTTTTAGAAGATCCTATCTTCTGTTACTTGCTTTTCCTCCCCTTTTGACATCAATGGCAAAGGGTTGCACATTTCCTAGTGTGCTTTCTATCTCTTCATTTCCTTTCTCTGAGATGTGTTTAGACCTTCTTCTTCTGACTTTGTACCCTGCTGCTCCAAACTGGTGTACACGAGTTGTTGAGAGAACACTTTTGAGAATATTTGAACTTGTCTATGCATAGGTGATGACAACCACATATAATCAGATTTGTATAATCAAGGATGCATCATTGGATCAATACTTAAGGATTGTGAATGCTCCATGTGACATATAAAGCTTGCTTCATCTATACTTCTGTCTATATTATAATCTTCATCTGAAATCCATATATGTTGAGGAAGTTATAGTTGGAGTATGTCTTCTTCTGCAATACACATCTGCAGTACCACACCTGTTCAATTATGATGGTCTTCCACACAACTTAAAGTTGTTTGATTTAAGTCTCAGCAACCAAACTTCACACAGTTTATGAATAATCCTAAGTCAGAGGCCTTGAAGATATATAAGTGTTGACTTATGAAAGACATTCAATTATAGAGAAAAAGATATTGCTTCAATGCTCAATATAATGTTTCAAGAGTAAACAAAAATACTGATCCTTTAGCCTTTTCATTGACTCTTTTATGCTGGATGTACTCTTGCCATAATCCTTTGATCCTGAGGACCTGTTTCATGCTTCCCTTGCTCGTTGATCTCCCCCTGGAATGATATTTTCGTGTTTGTGCTCCCCCTGAAACTGTGCTTTCTCTTCATATCAGAGAGTAGCATCTACAGAGACTACCCCTAGTCTATCTCTCAAATATTCAAATGGTTCTCTAGCAAAAGGTTTGGTAAGTATATCTGTTGTCTGTTCTTTTGTTGGTACATACTCCAACTTTACTACCTTCTGAGCCACTTGTTCTCGGAGAAAATGATACTTGATTGGGATATGTTTAGTTTTTGAATGAAGCACAGGATTTTTTGATATGCTTATAGCACTTGTATTATCACAATTGATTGAGATAGGTTCATCAATGCTTACCTTCATGTCTTGGAGGGTTTGCTTCATCCACATGACTTGTGTACAACATGCTGTTGCTGCTATGTATTCTGCTTCTGCTGTAGATAGAGAAATAGATGTTTGTTTCTTACTTAGCCATGCCACCAGACTTTCTCCTAGATAGAATGCACCTCCACTTGTGCTTTTCCTGTCATCCACACAGCTGGCCCAATCTGCATCTGTGTATGCTGTCAAATTGAAGCTTTTTCCTTTTGGATACCAAAGTCCATACTGTGCAGTTCCTTGTAGATATCTGAATATTATTTTGACTGCTAGAAGGTGATTTTGTTTAAGTGCTGTTTGATATCTAGCCACAAGTCCTACTGCTAGCATGATGTCTGGTCTTGATGCTGTCAGGTACAACGAACTTCCTATCATGGATCTGTAGAGTCTTTGATCTATATCAGCAGATCCATCAACAACACACAGCTTGCATCCCGTGATCATGGGAGTTGACACAGGTTTGCAGTCTTCCATTTTGAACTTTTTCAACATTTATTTTAAGTATTTTTCCTGTGATATGAATGTACCTGTGTTCTTTTGCTGAATTTGAAGTCCTAAATAGAAACTGAGCTCTCTAATCATAGACATCTCAAACTCTGATTTCATCTCCTTAGCAAACCCTTTTGCTAGCTCATCTCTGTGGCTTCCAAACATAATGTCATCAACATATACTACAACAATCAGGAGTTCATTTTCATGGGCTTTTATGTATAGATTGCTGTCTACTCCTCCTCTCTTAAAGCCTTGTTTTTGCAAGTATTTATCCAACCTTGAGTACCAAGCATGAGGAGCTTGTTTTAGTCCATATAGAGCCTTCTTTAGTCTATATACATAGTCTTCTTTGTCTGTTAATGAGAAGCCTTCTGGTTGTTCCATGTAGACTTCTTCTTCTAGATCTCCATTCAAAAATGCAGATTTCACATCCATTTGAAATACCTTGAAGTCTTGGTAGCATGCAAAGGCCAGAAACATTCTGATAGCTTCCATTCTGGCTACAGGGGCAAATGTTTCATCGTAATCAAGTCCTTCGATTTGTGAATATCCTTTGCAGACAAGTCTGGCTTTATTCCTGATTACCTGTCCTTGTTCATTCATTTAACCCATTTTGAGCCTATGACATTTTTCTCAGTAGGTCTAGGAACTAGTTCCCAGGTATTGTTCTTCTCAATTTGGTCCAATTCTTCATTCATAGCATTCACCCAATACTTGTCCTTGCTGGCTTCTTCAAACTTCTTTGGTTCTATTTGTGATAACATGGCTATGTATACCTCTTCTGTTTGTTTAGTTAGCGGCCTTCTTGTCTGGACCCCTACTCTCTTGTCTCCAATGATCTGATCTTATGGATGGTTCTTCTGAGTGTATCTTGAGGGGGCTTTCGATCTCAGTTCAGCATGTTCTGTTGTCTTGCTTGTTTCATCATCATCTTGGTTTTCTTCTTCATGGTTGTCTGATGGACTGCTGCAGTCTGTATCTCTTGTATTGTTTGGAAGTTCTTCATCAAATCTCACGTCAATGCTTTCTACTATTTTTCGAAGAGTCTTGTTGTAGCACCTGTACCCTTTACTTTTGGATTCATATCCTAGAAATATCCCTTCATCTTCTCTTGCATCAAATTTCCCAATATTTTCATCATTATTCTTTATATAACACTTGCTTCCAAAGATTCTAAAGTGTTTGATTGAAGCTGGTTTACCATGCCATAGTTCATAGGGAGTCTTGTCACTGCTTGGCCTTAAATGGGCTTTGTTTAGTATATGCACGGGTGTGTGTACTGCTTCTGCCCAGAAGGTTTGAGGAATATTACTCTCTTGCATCATGGCTCTGGCAATTTGTTGTACAGATCTGTTTTGTCTCTCTGCTACTCCATTATGTTGAGGTATCCCTGCAATAGTAAATTTGTTGTTTTATGCCCTGTTCATTGCTTAGGTCTGCAAAGTCATAATCTATGAATTCACCTCCTCTATCTGATCTAATGCTTTTTAGCTTGCATCCTGTCTGATTTTCTGCTAAAGCTTTGAATATTTTGAATTTTTCCAGAGCTTCCGATTTATTCTTGAGAAATGCAACCCATGTCATTATGGAGGAATCATCTATTATCAGCATGAAGTAGGATTCTCCACTTGGTGTTTTAGTTCTTGCAGGTCCACACAGGTCCATGTGCACAAGTTGGAGTGGTCTTCTTGTTGATAACTCATCTTTGGCCTTAAAGGATGTGCGGGTCTGTTTGCCCAATTGAAATAATTTGCATATGGTATTAGAAGGCCTTTTTATTTCTGGCATGTCTCTGACAGATTTCTTCTTGCTTAGTCTAATGATATGATCGAAGCTGAGATGTCCCAATCTCCTATGCCATAACCATGACTCCTCAAGTTTGCTAAGATGGCATGCTTCATCTTCCTCTTTCAATATGTAAACATTACTCTCTGTTCGAACACCTTTGAGCAGAGTCTTACCTGTGGTGGTTGATTTGACTTCACAGTCTTGTGCTCTAAAAAGAACTTCACAACATTTATCACACATTTGACTGACACTCAGCAAATTTGCTTTCAACCCATCTACAAATAGTACATCTTGGGCCTTTCCTATGCCATTATCTAGGCTGACTGAGCCTTTTCCTTTTATTTTTCCTGATTTATCATTGCCAAAGGTAACATTGCCAGATTTCTTTTCATCAAAAGTTATAAACTTGCTTCTGTCTCCAGTCATGTGTTTTGAACAGCGACTGTCCAAATACCATTGGCTTTTCAGGTCTTGAGCAGTTAGATCCAGGTCACATTTATTCACCTTCTTTTTCCACTGGAAGCATCCTTTTGTTTGGTGTCTTTTGTGAGATGATGAATTACATCTTCTGAGAGGACATTTGGAAGGCATATGTCCAATTTTATTACATACACAACATTTGATTATGATTTTTGCAGAATTGTGAGTATGAGTAAAATTTCCTTGATTCATAAACCTCCTTGAGGTGTTGAGCATCAATCTTTGTCCATATTTTATGCATTCAATGATTTTATGGCCAAATTCTTTACAATAAAAATAGTAACCATAGAAACAATCTGCATACCTGATGTGAGGTTGTCTTCTCCATTTGTTTTCTTTAGGCAGTCTCTTCATTGTTTGTATCTCTTGCTGGTTTGAATTACTCCTCCTTGTATGACAGTATGCAGCAATGTGTCCCAGCTTGTGGCAGACATAACAGGTAGCATTTTTCATAGGAGGCTAGAATCTCCTTTGATGGCTTCCAAATTTGACATACTCAGGGGTATATGAATCTTTTTCTGTTGTCTGAGAATTTATTTCATTCTTTGTTATTAGAGGATTCTTCTGGGTTCTGTCTCCCTCCTTACATGTTTCTTCTTTTGTAGAAATTATTTGAGCTGCTTCATCATCCTTCTTTGCTTTTACAAAAATAATCTCTCTGTTTTCTTTTTCTTTGCTTTTACTTGATTCTCCTTCATAGCCTATTCCAGTTTTTATCATAGGAGATCTTTGAGCATCCAGAATTTCGTTCAACTTACCAGAGCTTGTTGTTTGAGAAGAATTTATAGCCACTTTCCTTTGAGAATTTTCTAATTTCTTCCTGAGACATACTACTTCTTCTTCCAAGTTCTCTTGTTCCTGAGTTTTCTCCTTGATTTGCTTAAGTAACATGTCTTCTATCTTCTTGGCTTCTTCAAGCTCTATCTTTAGATGCATGAGGACTTCTGAATTCTATTCTTCTCGTACATACTTGAGGAGAATGTCCTTTTCTTTTCTGCACTTCAGTTTGAGTCTATCAATCTCCTCCAGGGCACTTCTTAGCTCCTCCTCAAGGTCGACTTCACCTTCTTCTTCTTCATCTTCTAGCAGGAGTCCTTCAAGTTATTTTATGGCCATCAATAAAAATTCAGAGGTTCCTTCTTCACTTGAAGGTTCATCTGAGTCTTCAGATGCACTGCTGTCTTGTTGAGCATAGAAGGATTTTCTGCTGAACTTCTTTCCTTTCTGCCAGTTTTTTGATGTATTTTTCTCTGATTCTTGAGCCTGATTCCTTACTTTCTTGTGAGGACACTTAGCAGCATAGTGTCCAACTCTTCCACAGTTAAAACATTTGAAGGGAAGTTTACCTTTGTATTTACCTGAGCCTCTATCCAGTTTCTTGACAAATTTAGCCTCTTCTTCATCCGAGCAAGAGCATATGTCTTCCTTTTCTTCTTTCTTCTTTTCTGTTTTAAAAGCTGCCTCCCTCGTACTTGGCTTCTTCTGTGGGAGCCTCATCTCATATGCTGTTAGATTTCCAAGTAGCTGGTTCATGGTCAAGGTTTCCAAATCATCTGTTTCTTCTATTGCAGACACCTTGGGGTTAAAATTGGGTGGAAGAGATCTTAGAATCTTTTGTACAATTACAACTTCTTTTATGGTTTCTCCTAGAGCCTTCATGTTATTTACTATTTCTGCAACCCTTAAAAAGAAGCTGGAAATGTCTTCATCATCATTCATTTTTAAGTTCTCAAACTGGGCTCTATAGATTTGAAGTTTGGCAGTCTTTACCTTCTTGTCTCCCTCATGGATGTTCTCTAGGGTATCCCACATCTCTTTGGTAGTGTCTTTGTGCATTACTTTGATAAAATCTGCCTCACACAATCCATTTAAGATGGCATTCATGGCTTTTGCATTAGCTACAAAATCTTGTTTAATTTCTCTTTCTGAGTCAGTTGCCTTTGGGGCATATCCTAATTCCACAGCAGCCCAAACTTATATTCCTAGAGACATTATGTATGTCCTCATTCTGATTTTCCAGAAGGCATAATTTGCACCAGTGAAAAAAGGGGCTTTATTGGTTGAGCATCCTTCTTTACTAGCCATCTTGGGAACCTAGGATCTCCTTTCAGTCGTTAAACTGATACAAAAGGAACCTGGCTTTGATACCAATTGTTGAATCTTTGGTTAAATTGAGAAGGGGGGGAGGGGGGGGTGAATCAGTTTAACACATGCATTGGCTTTTTAACTTTTCATCAAACTTATTTATAGCTTAATATATGAACAATCTTAAAATGTTGCAGAAAGTATTAAATTAATGTGACATCAACCTTATTGTGAGAGAAACAAACAAATAAACATATTGAGTGGATCATATCAACATATAAGCAACACACGTAGAGACAACAGATGTAAGTGGAAACCCATAAAAACCACATCTTATTATTGTTGTGATGCAAAGGCAAGCTCCAACTCCCTTCTCACCATTGTTTTTCTGCAGGCACCAACCTACAGGAGGCACCAACCTCAGTCAACTACAACTGACAGCTATCGAGCTTCAACTTGATAGGGAAGCTCCAACTTCCTCAAATTATCTAAAGAAATGTTCGCTGATTTATCTCAGATATCAGCGCTATTCTGTAGCATCTCTTTCTGCTCCTCTCTTCCTTATCTTCTCTGCCTCAATATTCTATACTCAACAATCTCTATCCTTCCTCTCTCTTTTCTATATTCTATGCATATCAAGTTGATATTATATATAGAGTTCATCACATGACTGCTTGTATTCCACAAGGAATTTGGAGTGAACAACCATGACTCTTTGGCTTCTGCCGTCTCATTCTTTTGTCCAACTCTTTAAAAAATTATAACAATATGTACAAATTTCAATGTTACAGTGGTATTTTTCTTTTCCTTCGGACACTTGCCTTTGCATCACAAACAATATAAACAATTAAAACATTTACATTTTCAGTTTCAAAATATAAACTTCACTCAGTCCTTGGCTTGCTGGTTTTGTCCTTTCTGTAGCAGTCATGCAACTGTCTTGCATACTTTGTTCACTGTCTTTTGCATATTCCACCTGTTCACTGCACTTTTGAATCCCTTTGCTGCACATATCTTCATCTTTGCAATCTATGTTTACCTCTGTCAGGTCCATATTCTCCAAGTTCACTGTAGTTGTGTATTTGCTGCATATATACATGTTTTATAGTTTTTGTTCCCCAATAACTCTCAAAATCTCATTATATAAAAATTGTAGCTTCTTCTAATTTTCTGCTGGCAAATTAAATCAATGTATGCGAAGGCTTTTCTTTTCACATCTGATGGTTATCAAAACCATATTCCTCAGATTTCAAATCTGATTCGATGTAATTCACATTTTGGCAAATATAGAATTATGTAAGTCTTAACCTTAAGACTATAAAACTCATGTATCTTCCTACTTAAGTTCTTAATACTCTAACAAATGGTTCGATGCCTTTAAACCAATGCGCAAGCACTTATAACATTAAAATCTGGCAACCTCAACATACTCTGCTTCCTTTTAACTAACAAATTAATTACATCTGTGTATATTAATATCTCAATCTGAGATTGAGATATTAGATAACAATCCTCTTTTAGTTAAGAACCCACACACCTCCTATCTGGCTTAAAAATGCGGAAGCTCAAGGGTTATAAAACCATACAATACACCCTCTTATAATTCTTTTGCAGGCGGGAGCTCTATTTTTCGTTGGCCTAAGGTTAAACCCCGTATTGCATATAACCCATCGATCTCCACATGTGGAGTCCTCACGTCATGTCAACCCCCTTCTCAATCTAGACTTAGAGTCAATCTACATGTATACGTGACCCTAATTAAATGTTCATAGAACATTTCAATTGCAACTATCCTTCGACCCTTTCACACAATTCATATTGCGCCAACTTCGCATATTCAACCATTATATGTGCACTACAATATATCCATATATATTTTATGACCTTCTTCAATTTTGGAAGCGTTATAACAAAACTCAACCACATCGGACATACCTCGGTTAAACTCACAACCGTAGTTTGAATAGTCCCGATCAATATAAATTAGAATTGGGCCCCGCACTAACGACCCTTCCACATCCAATGGCGGACAGCACGTCACACTGCTTCAGATGATCCGACGTCCTCAATCAAATCTCGCGTGACTTAGATGCATGAGCTTTTAACTCGCGATGAGAGAGGTATCTCAAAACCGCTTAAGGCCATGTGTCAGCCTATGGCATTGATCGCGTTCGAATTGGAAATACAGCTTACCGTACAAAGGCGGTGTGATATGGGTGGGGTTGGTTTTGCAAACCTGCTGTCACTGTTCACAGCGCTCGTGGTTCCTCTCCTTTTCCCTCAGGGTTCTGTCGCGCTTATATATATATGAACTCTGCCTTTCATGTGGAATTCCTCATTTCTTGGTCCATACTGCAATTACTAATGACTCATCTCTATAGGCCTAGACAACTGTTACGTGGAGAATGATAACTCCTCAATGCACCATGCCTTTCCATCGATTCTGTTCTCGATTTCATATTCAAGCTGCGCTCATACTCTGTTATACCATAACACTTCCATTTCACAATACTCACACAGGCTTATATTAGTATCACTTTCCATGTAGAGACTAGGATTTCGACTTTCTCCACACTATAATAGCTCAGGAACTTAAGAGAATCGAGCCTCCTTTAACCGTGATTACATAAAAATCGACCTCTACCTTTTGCACAGAGTATTACAACTATTTTCTTTGATTACAAGTTCCAACAGAACTGTCTCCTTTGCCTTTCTTTTGCTATCTCTCTTTGTCTCTGTTTCCTCTGATGTCTCTGCTGCCTTTCTGCCCCTTGAATGATGTTTCAGGTGCTCCTCTTTTGTCATCTCCTTTGCCATCAATGACAACATTTCCAACACTTCTTCGAATTCTCTTTCTAAAAAATGTTGATAAACTTGTTGTTTCATTCGATTGTTAGTAGATGCTAAGTAATATTTCAATATTTGGATAATATTTTGACTTTCTTCCAACTTATTTTTCACCGTTTGAACTTTGGAGTCATTAATGCAAAATCCTTCCATTTCGGGGGCTCATAACCATATAGGGCTTGGAATGCAGTCATTTTAGCTGAGGCATGATAGGTGGTATTGTACCACCATTCTGCTAGATGCGACCATTATGTCCATTTGTTTTGCTTATCAGATATGAAGCATCATAGTTATGTTTCTAAGCACTTATTTACTATTTCTATTTTTCCATATGTTTGCAAATGATATGATGAACTCATGTTAAGGTTTATCCTAGCTTGTTTGCAAAAATCCTTCCAGACTTATACAATTTGTTTGGTTGAGTCTATTTTCTTGACTGCTATGATGTGTACATATTTAGTGAGTCTATCTACTACAAAAAATATCTTGTCCTTAGCATCATACATAACTAAACCATTAATGAAATCCATTGAAATTTCTTCCCATTTCTGATTTGGGATATGCAAGGGGTGTAATAAACCAGGAGTTGAGATGTTTTCACTTTTACTTCTTTGAGAGGTGTCACATTCAACGCCGTAATTCTAAATTTCCTTTCTCATTCCCTTCCTGTAGAATAATTGACATGTATTGTAGTATGTCTTAAAGAACCCAATGTGCCCAGCTACAAGGGAATTATGTGATTATTTTAAAGTATTTATTTTAAATTTGGATGAAGGACTTAGGTAAATCCTACCCTTATACCATAGTATGTCATTTTTCCATTCAAAATTGGAATGCTGATTAATGTTTTCAATTATCAAACATGAATATGGATCCTTGGCATATCCAATCTGAATCTCCTCCAACCAATCAAGAACTACAACCAATGCAGAGCATGTTGTGGTATCTTCATCTTTACGTGAGAGAGTGTTGACAACAACATTAGCTTTTCCATTTTTTTGTAAATGTAGAATGCGACCAATTTATCTATCCACTTTTGTTGTTATGTTGATAAGGTATTTTGTTGTAAAATTAACTATAGACTGTTGTGATCTGTGCATATTGAGAACTTGCTTCCTAATAGGTATTGTCACCACTTGCCCAATGCATGAATAATTGCCAACATCTCTTTGTGGTAGGTAGACTTCAAGCATTCCATGTTATTAGGTTTTCGACTTTCATAAGCTATGGGGCGACTGTCTTGCACTAATACTACTCCAATTATAAATACTGAAGTGTCACATTCTACCACAAAAGGTTTAGAGAAATCTGGGGTTGCTAATACAACGATGGATGACATTGTCTCTTTTAAGGATTCAAAGCGTTTGTACCACTAATACCATTGTAGAGTAACCAGACATGAACACTAAAATCACTTGCAGGTTTACACACTGAAATGTAATATTTTATTAATAATTGAATACTTGAATGATGCCTTTACATTCACTTGAACGATATGCCTTAATAGGCAGTGACTGGTCATGCATTTTGATGTTCATGCTGCTTTTGGACAATGACCTTTCATAATAGTAATAATTAATTGTTGATTTAATTAATGATTTATTATTATATGTATTATTTATCAATAGTTTTATGAATTATTTATTCGTAACACCCTCTAGGACCAAGTCCAACCTTTCCTGATGTTGTGTTTGTCTTGTCCAAGTCAAACCTAGTAAAATCTCTTCTGACAACACAAATTTGACCCCCAACTTCAGTATTTCGACCTCTACTATAGGTCTAAAATTTTCGCCCCCCCTGCAACTGCTACTGCATCCACACATGTGAGCGAAATTAACTTCCAAGGCCTCCCAACAACTTCACTTTCCTTGCTTCCTTGTCTAGGGATATAAGGTGACCTAGTAGACCCTTCTTCCAGTAGATTTGATCCTCATCTACTAGATAGAGAATTTTGACCTTGAAGCAACAAACCCTAGCTTCACTTATTCGCAAATTTGAGAGAAAATTAGCCTAGAAACAATATTCTTCGTCTTCTTCCTTCTTCGCTAGCCTTATTGCTCTTATTCTTCACTTGGATGAATGAGAGATGAATGTGTCTAAGGAGGATGAGTTCCCTCCTTTATATAGGCTTCTCAAGGTGGACGCGGCTCCTCAAAATAGGTCGAATTCCCAGCTGGTAGACTGACTTGGTCTTGAAGGGTATTTTGACACTTTTAATGAAAACAATAATTTTCTTTACAAGTTGCAATGTGCTTGATGGGGTCTTCAACCTATGAAATAATTATTTTGACTTCTTGACCTAGGAAAAACCCTAGAAGCACTCAATGGGTGCTTGAACTCTGTAATAAAATACCTTGAGCATGAAACCCATGCTTCAAAATTAATAATAATAATGTTTCATTCATTTTACAAAATACAAGAATCAAAAGCACATTTAATATTTATGAATACCGAACCTAGTTACACATTTTTAAATAGGAATGAGCTAGAACACAATATCTTGATGATCACATATGAATACAAAATTTGGAAACCATATTTGGTTCGAGAGCTATAGACATATGTTCCAAAAATTTCTATCACCAAGTTGGTTGATTGAGAATGTTTTGTTTCCTTAATAATTGTGTAATTTGTATTTTGTTAAAAGTAAATTAGGATTTAGAGTAGAGAGTCACATGGAATGAGAAAGTTCATGTGGAAGTTGAAGAGTCATGAGGGTAGGTGAAAGGTCATGGTAGGTGAAAGGTCATGGTAGGTGAAAGGTCACTTTACTTTCTATAAATAAACCCTCATGGATAGTTGTAAAGGACTTGGATTTTTTGTACTTGATTGTGCATATTGTTTGAGAGCTTGTAGATATTTCAAGGATTCAAGTGGTGGATTTGCATTTCCGCTAATGGAATTCATTGGAATTTCAATTGACGATGTTGTGAATATTTCAACTTAATGTTAGAATCTCTTTGAGCTTGGGCACACAGTTCTTTACATGTGTTGTTGAGAATTGTAAGACTCTTCTTGCAGTGATTTGATGGTATATGTTTTGCTTCAGTTGTGTTTACATTCATGATCTGATTTGTTTATTTAGGCACATTATTTGTGGAGTTGTATTCTTTTAATGCTTTAATGTTTGTTGTCTATTGAGAACTAATCATTGGTAGATAAATGAATCTTTCCTTTTATACATGAATTTTAATTGAAGTTTTGCTACCAATACTTGTTTAAGATTCATGTCTTGTTAGTTAGTTGTTGTTATGTTCCCAACATCTTATATTATAAGTTTCCTTAAAGCTGCTTAACTTGTGTTTGTTAAAATTTTTATTTGCTCTCTAACCCTTGTTGTTCATCCTGTCCAAATAGAATCACTAAGCACATGGTGGCAGGCGGGCCCACATACCAATTGGGACTCCTATCCCAAAGGATGTATATTCTAGTGGGGATTTTGCACTGGGGAGATCCCCTAACTATTGGCGGAAAAATCTGGCTCGTCAATTGATTATGTGTTAGAAGGGCTGCCATTGTATGCATGGTATAAATCCTGGTTCTTTCCCTGAGGCTTCTGAAAAAGCAAGGAACCAACCACATTCCCATCCACCAACTCCTCCAACCTAGGAAACGCTCGAAATTGAATCCCTTTCGCACAATCCTGAACTGGTGTACGAAGTCACCTACGATCAGTTGAGAGCCATGTACCATATGACCCATAAATTCGCCAAAATCCTTGGACTTCTTCCTGTTGCATTTTTACTTCCCCATAAATGTTTGACTCAACCACATACAACTCGCCAAGGAGTGATTGTAAGTACAATTCAAGCTTTGGTTAACATTTATTTGGATGATTTAGCAGATGTTGTAGATAAACACTCAATAGAAGGCCTTGAAAGTCAATCTGGTTCTGAGAAAATTGAATGGGAGAATATCGAGGGAGAAAATTTAGAAGGTAAAAACCAATGACCTCTTAAGAACGATGAACACGTTGAAATACATGATGGTGAAAATAATTTAAGGAATTATGGGAATTTACCTAAAAATAGCGAAGGTTCAGGCTCTGATTCAAAAAGTGACGAAGAAGAAAACAACATGGCCGACAATCAACCACAACCTTTGGCATGGATGGAACAATATGCTTTTGATATTCAAGGTATTCTTGGTGACTTGCCTCGCCATCCCAAAAAACATCTCATGAAGTATGACCTGGATAAAAGGATTTATATTGAATATAACATTAATAAGTTTTACCTCCCACTAAGGATGATGAGTGTGAAACATGAAGATATCATATGCAAATTTTTCCTATACACCTTCGAGAATAAAGCCACAGCATGGTATCATTCTTTTTTTCTAGCATCTATTATAACTTGGGATGAGTTCAGAAAAGCTTTCTTGGGAAAGTTTGCTGAAGAGAATCTGTCTTCTATGTTGCTTAAAGAGTTGAGCTCACTAAATATGGGGAAAAAGGAAAGATTTAAGGACTTTAATCAACGCTTCATGACTATATTGAACAAGTTCTCTAACGATGTGTTGCCCCATGATTCCATCACCATTGACTATTACACCTCATCGTTTCCACATAATATTGCTATGTTCATGAAGAGGGAAACAAAGACTACGCTGGTGGAGAATTTTTTTGAAGCGACTGCTGTTGAAAAGGACACGATCGCTATTAGAGCACATGAGGTTCAAGATGTTTCAAAGGCTACTAGTAAGAAATCTCAAGCTTCTTCTAGTAAGTTTAGTGACAAAATGTCATTGATTTTGGAAGTCTAGAAAAATATCTCAAGCAATTAACTAATGAGGTGTTTGATTTGAAGAGAAAGACAAGTGAAAACTCTTATGGCAGTAAATATTTCAGGCCTTTTTTTAAGGAAGAGTAGAAATCAGTCACCTAAATCAACGCAAAGCTCAAACTTAAATCTTAATGTTGAAGAATTAGACATTGAAAACTATTGCACATTCCACTAGGTTGCTCACTCTAACAATACTTTTCCGCAATGGCTCCACAATATGACCACGATGGTGAATAAAGTGCTCGACAATAAAACAATTGAAGATCAAGATGATCAATCAAAAGAGGAGGAAGAGTCCTCTTGCTCTAAGGATAATTCTCACTCATTCGTAATGGATTTTGAAGTTTTCAGAGACAGTGAGGTTCAATCAGTTGGGGAAACTTCGGTTGGAGAGACTCCTCCTGTTAATTATCCAAAGACTTAGAATTTGAGGAGTAAAGGACCAATGATCAAACCTAACTTGGAGAACAATAAGAAGGTGTTGTTGAGAAGGATATTTCCCTCTAAAATACCCTACTCACACTTCGACTCCTAAAACTTCGACTGGGAAGGCTTCAAAGAATACCGTAGGTGTTAATTTTTAGGGCTAGACTATTCTCTGTTGTAGATAATTGCATTTTTAAACTTTTTCAACAATTTAGACATTACATTCAAACCATAACATCTTATCATCATTATAAATTATGTAGAGAGAACAATAACATAAATAATGCAGCAGAACAATAATGAACGATAGAATAAAATCATACACAATAGAGGCAATGATATTTAGAGCAGAGACCAAGGAAAAACCCCTTAACGGGGAAAACCCAACCAAATTCTTCTTCTTAGATATTCATCAAATGTTTAACTGAGATACAATGTACAAATATCATGAGTCATAAGTATTTCATCATCAATCACATTAGGCCACTTAGGGCCAATCCCGGATCATACTAGATCCTCATAATATAGCAACAAACATACCTCTCAAGGAGGTAATCACAAGCATTCCTATCCTTGTTACAAGAATTACTGTCATAAGAATCATTGTTATATACTTCATGGTCACTATCATATGGACCATTGTCACTATCATACATCATTTAGTCACTGTCAATTAAGGTCGTCATATAGATCACTATCTTACATCAAGGTCACTATCATATAGATCACTGTCGTATAGAGAAATGACCATACATAAAATATACACTAGCATACACCAAAGGTTACTACCATGTCAAGGTCACTAACATATCAAGGTCACTTTGCCATATATCATTATCATAACCATACTGTCATGAGGATATTGCAATTCATCATTTAAAAATATCACTTCCAACATATATTACTATCATAACCAAAGGTATATATGTCAAAATTTATTGTCATAGACATAGGTAATCACTGCCATAGATCATGTCCCTCATCACTGCCATTATCAATGTCAAGGGTGAAAACATCATAGCCATACAATATTTTCAAGAGAACAGATAATACTGCCAAGTATCATGGGAATCATTTCCCAAACATTATAGGAATCATCTAGATAAATCCACTTATAATCATGGATATATCGTATAAATTTCAAGGTACATATGCGAGTCACAGAGATACATATGCGAGCCACAAAGATACAAATGTGATCCATGGAGATATGATGTGAGCCATAAAGATATAATGTGATCCATAAAGATAAGTGTGAGCCACAGAGATACAAATGCAAGCCACAAAGATATGATGTAAGCCAACAAGATATAATGCAAGCCACAAAGGTAAGTGCAAGTCACATAGATATGATGCGAGCCACAGAGATGAGTGCGAGCCACAAAGATGTGATGCGAGCTGCAAAGATATAATTCGAGCCATAAAGATAAGTGCAAGCCACAAACATACAAATGTGATCCATAAAGATATAATGCGAGCCACAAAGATATACCCAAAAAATCATAGTCAATCCTCCTTAACTTCATCTTGCAATAATACAAGAAAAGATAACCCATTCGTCCTCCTCCTCTACCTCAGATTAACTCTTACAAGCCATGATTTCCACAGAGAAAATATACCTCATAAGTTTGAATTGAATGTGTTAAATGGGGGATGATTGATGCCTATTTTTATTTGATCCTCCATGCGAAGGGTCATGTCAATTGGGGCAGACCAATTTGAACATTACGAGGCTGACATGAATTTAGACGGAAACATAAATTCGATTTTTTTTTTAATTATATATTTTACCACATGCCATTAATGATTTATTTTCCAAGCAATTTGTTACATCAAGTAATAATGAGAGGAGTGCAATACACATTAATAATAATTTCCTTTACCCAACTTAAATTTTCTTTGGGGAAAGATGGATTTATCTTAGAGAAATTCATCCCACAATTACCCCCAAATTTCAATATCGGGGAATGGTAAAAGTGATTCCAACACTCCTGGAGTTGTTGCCAAGCCTTCTCAACCAATGACCTCAACTCAACCTTGCAAGGACGAGGGTGTATCTTGCAATATTGGTTACAACATCATTGTGGATATGACGAAAACCCAAGCAAATATATCACTTTATGAGTTGACCAAGTTGCTTGGGTAGAGGGAGTTGATCATCAATACTTTAACATCCCCGTCTTCAACCAACAAAGCCATTGCTTCTTTCAAGTATTTTTCCTCAAATTAGTCCAAAGCCTCGTTAAATCTCGAATCCATTATTGATGTGGAAAATGATAATTCAAAGTCTACAACACCTCCCTTTTCACTGACATTTGAGATCTTCCATTAGAGAAATTTTGAGGTCTCAAATGGATCTCGTAAGAAAAATGTACAACCAAAACAAACTTTATAAGAACCAATAGGATTCAAGATGATGATGTCAACCATGGGGGATTATTCACCATTTTTGGGGTAAAAAAGTAAAAATATTAAAAAAGAATAAAATGATAAAACTACTTTTTCAACTCGTATTTTGAGCTTATCTCCCTAAGGTTTTACTCAAATTTTGAGTGGGATTATTCGTTGGATGCAAAATTTAATTCCTCATCCAAGGAGTACTCATGTCACATACTTTCGATGGACCTTGCTACACAAAAAATGAGAAATACATGAAAAAATGTGATTGCAATCAAATTTTTAATGTATTTCTCAATTTTCGTGTAGCAGAGTCCATCAAAACTATGCAACATGGGTACTACTTAGATGAGGAATCAAATTTTGCATCCAACGAGTGTTCCCGCTCTAAATTTGAGTAAACCCATAAGGATATAAGTTGAAAATACTAGCTGAAAAAGTAGTTTTTTTTTCTTTTTTCTTTTTTTGCTCTAAAATTTGATGATGTAATCTAATGTTATTTTATTATTTCCACTATTATTTTATAATTTTCTTAGGAGGCCCATTTTAGATGATGTAACTAATTTATGCATTTTTAATGATGATCAATAGATATTGGACATCCTTTCCAATGCAAACATTTTCAAAGATGTGTCTATAGACAAGGATGAACACAATAGAGCCTTGCAAGAGGAAGCTAACGCACGAAAGGAAACCCAATTCCCAGGGTGTGGTGTCACTCAAGAATTTATTTGACTTGTAGAATTGGTTTAAAGGGCCTGCTAATACCAAGACTCAAAGCTATACATTAATGCATGAATAAATCAATCTTGGAAAAAAGGCGAATCCCAAGTTCCTCAATCTCAGTACTTGTTGCTCCCTAGAGGAGAGACAAGCTTTCATTGAGTTATTTAAAAATTATCGAGACATTTTTTCCTAGGCATAAAAATACCTAAAGATATACGATACTTAGATCATCCAACATGTTATTATGATAAAGGATGGGGTCAAGAGTTTTGAGCAGAAATTGAGAAAGGTACATTCAAAACTAGAAACTTTAATATAGAAATAATTGAATAAGCTATTGGATGCATGAATCATTTTTAGAGTGAAGCATTCAAAATGGGTCTCGCACCTTGTTCATGTAAGAATGAAATTTGGAGAAATTTTTTTGTGTGTTGATTTTTGAAATCTCAATCAAGCATTGGATAAAGATAATTACCCAGTCCCCTTCGTTGAGAAGATCCTTCAAATGGTTTTAGGATTTGATATTTTCTCTTTACTGGATGGATTTTCTGGATGCAACCAGGTATTGGTTTCAGAGCCATATAGATTGAAGGCTACATTTAGAACCAAATGGGGAACTTGGATATTGTGTTTACGAGGCTGATTGGTCAGAGCGTGGTGGTGTAATTTGATGATGTGATAATGTTTTCAAATAAAATATTAGATCATTTACACCATCTAAGGAAGATTTTGAGCGCTATAGAAAATAGGGTAAACCACTCAATCCTAAGAAAAACATCTTCGCTATGTCTGAAGGTAATCTCTTAGGACATCATCACGAAAATCAGTATCATTGTTGACCCAAAGCACATCAAAGCCATCAAACAAATTTAATATCCAAATGGCAAGAAAGCTATAATCGTTCTTGGTGAACATCAATTTTCTTCGTAATTTCATTTCATATTATACCCAAATTGTAAAGCCATTGCAAGATATGATAAAAAAATATGTGGTGTATAAATGGAACCAAAAGGAGAAGGAAGCTTTTGCGCAAATCAAGCAAGATTTAGTATAGGATTCCACTATTTACGGTCTTGATTTTAATAAAGATTTTATGCTCTATACTTTTGCTTTAGATTCTTCATTAGTAGTCGTTTTGACTCAGAAAGATGACCAAGGAAATGAACAAACAATATCCTTTATGAACACAAGCATGCAAGGATCAGAGCTAAATTATCCTGATATGGACAAGAAAGCATACATTATGTACAAGGTTGTCAAACACTAGGCCTTATATTCTTAAAAATCATGTCATAGTGTTTTTGCCTCACCTTATAGTTAGATCATTGTTTGTGTAGCAGGATCTAGGAGAAAAAAAAGGAAATTGGATGATTTGTTTACAAGAATATGATCTTGAGTTCAAGATGGCTCACATAATCAAAGGCCATGGATTATGAAATCTTGTTGTAGAAGCCTCTGATCCACATGAAGAAGATATCTTAGGATGAGAACAAGAGATTGAGATGTATAATAATTATTCCACACCCACACCTAGTTTGCCATCATATTGATATGGATAATTGAGGCAATATATGGTACAAGGCACTTTGCCTTCTAATTTATCGACAAAGCAGGATTATGCCATCAGACTAAAACCATCTTCTTATCAATTTATCCATGGAGATATATTCTAGAAACACCATCATATGGAATTTTACCAAAATTCTTCGAATTTGCTAATGCCAAGAAGTAATTGCATGACAGACCGACAGGAGGACACTATGCCGATGATACACCACCACACAAGATTATGAGTGCAGAAAATTATTTTCCTACATTATTCAGAGAAACTCATGCATATGTGCGTAAATTTTCCATTTTTCAAATGTGTCCTGGAAGAGAAACACGATCAATTGCTCCACTCCTACCCATTGCGGTAGAAGAGCCTTTTCAATAACAGGGTCTGGATGTTATTGGGGAGATCACTCTGCACTCCTCAAGGTAGCATAAGTACATTGTCACAACCAAAAACTATTTTAAGATGTGTGTTGAAGTTGTGACGCTTAGACAAGTAAACGATTAGGAGGTAATTCAATTTCTCAAATGAAACATCATTACCAGTTTCGGTGTCCCAACCTCACTTGTTTTTTATAATGCAACTTATTTTTCATCGTCGAGGTTGTATGATTTTTCTTTGGAGAATGGAATTATGTTGAACCATTAGGCTAATTAATACCCCCAAGGAAATGGATTAGTCGAGTCCACCAATGAAAACCTGATCTATATCATCAAGAAAATTGTGCTCACTCAACAAAGAAATTGGCACAATGAACCAACTAATGCTCTCTTGGTTGTCGGGTTACTCCTAAGCCTTTTCTTGGTACTTCTCCTTACTTCCTCGTATACAGAAAAGAATAAATCCTACCACCCAACATGTACCTCCCTACTCTATAGTTGTCCCAAGAATCTCATGTTAAGTCATGCTCAATTATGCAAAGTAGGATTGACAACTTTTTTAAAATTGAGAATGAAAGACGAAAGGCCCAGGAAAAGTTTTCCTCACATCAAAACTAGATCAAGAGATGGTTCAACCACAAATTCGTAGGAAATAAGGAATTTAATGTGGGTGATCTTGTCTTGAAATGGGATAAATCCCATGAAGACAAGGGCAAACACACCAAGTTTCAATCCTTATGGATTGGTCCATACCAAGTGAAAGAAAACTTGGCCATCACATTTATCATCTCCAAACCCTAGTCATGAAGACTAAATCCCTTCCCGTGAATGACCAAGACTTGAAATTTAATTTCACTTAGTAGCTCTTGTAGCTGCTCTCTTCTTTGTAGATATTGATTTTGTGTTATTTTCATTTCATGCCTTTATTTTCCTTTCAATATTTTAGTTTCTTGTCTTTTCCTTATGCATTTACTTTTCAATTTCACCAAAGGGATATATACATATATAAAATGCCTTGCATATGAATAAAGAGATTCGAGACATTGTTAATAAGTCAAGTGTATTACGGAAACTATGGTAATTGTTAATTTATTGGCTAGCTTTAGACCTCTTTCCATTGTTTTTTCTTGAACATATTTACAAGCCAAGGATATCCATAAGGAAAATACATACTAGAATTTGTGGAGAACTCTAATAACCTTGAACACCTCGTACCCCTAATAGGATTTACGTTACTTGAATTGGATTTTAAATTTCTAATTTTGCTCTCAATGACTTGACCTAGTGGTTAGAGAAGAGAAAACAAGAAAAATCATACTGAGAAAACTCTTTTCAGAAAATGCTTAAAGTCTCTGAAAATAAGGAACAACCTCTCTTGCTCGTAAAATAAGTTGGGATCCCTCATCTGCCCTAGTGTAATGAACACTTAGTAAATGATGTCAATGTGCATGCACAATAAAATCAATCAAATAAAGGGTAAGGGATATGAAAGGATTCCAACACAGAGAGGTGATGCAAGCAATTTCGCTGGGGTGCTAAACATGCCTTCTGGCAATGAAACGATGCTTGTGATTTCTTAGTGATTCCTCCAGGTTATTGAACAAGCCTTTTGGAACCTACATTAGATACTCACTTTAATTTAAAATATCTTCAATTCACATATTCACTATCCTAATCCCCTATCGATTCCATTAGTGTCATCTCCTAACTTATGAATTGTGTCTAAAGCAAGACAATCAATGTGATATAAGGACTACATCCATTATCGGGGTTACACAATGAAACTAGTGGGATCTATAAGCTTAATACAACACTTCCTTAGGATTAGAATTCATCTTGGAGCAAAGGCCAAATAGAGATACAGAGGTCCTACCCGTAAATCACCAATTGTTGTAGCTGCTACAACAACCCCAGATTTTTGACCATTTCAAATTTTGGAGACCCCCTTTAGTCAACTTATTTTCACACCTTTTCCTAGGGTTTCTTAAGGTTTGAATCCCCTTTTGACTTAGCTATGGTTCCACTACATCCTAACGAACCTAAAATTAAATCTTTAAAACTTGTGCTTTTTTGCCTTACTTGCAAGTCACAGTGCTAGTTTCCCTAGCCTCTGAAAGTGATGCATGCAACTTACTATGAAAACTTCATTCCCTCTAGTCTCAAATAAAATTTTTAGTTTACAGTGACTTATCACTACACTATAAAAGTGTAACCTGTGACTGCGTTGACCTCTAGTGCATGCGACATAGGTAGCTCACACATGCAAATCATGAACTCCCCCTGCACTTGTCATCACTTATATATCAAAGTCATTTCCCCTTTTCATTTCATTCTGCATCTAACTTTAGACGAGATAACCCCTCCTCCGGATAAAATCTGCGACTGTGACCTACTGGTAAGTAATGTATTCCCTTTCTAATTATACTTTGATTTTTACTTGTGAGGGGTTGATCAATTCGTTTCCCATAGCCTTGCGTTCTTATACTCCTCTAATGTGTATTTATTCCTATTACCTTTGCATCCAACCATCAAAATTTCTCATTCACCTTCCAAATTGACTATCTAAACTACACCCTCAAAGAATCATCAATTTGCTTCCTAATTTCTAGACTTGGTGCTTGTCGCTCAACAACCCTTTCTTAGCATTATTATGCCAAGGGTTTCTATCCCAGGTTGATATTGAATCTCTTTTAAATTGCTTGTGATTGTTATATCAAGCCACCCAAGTCGTATTCATTGATTGAGATTCCTTAGTCAAATGCATATATTCATTAATGTGAGGAGCACCCACCATGTAATCAAAAATCACTGGAGTGTAAAAACTCTGGTAAACTTTATAAGTATATATTATTATTGATAAAAGATGAGAGATGATTACAATGGGGAATCATCGAGGCTTTAAATATAGCCTCATGGTGTCCCTTGGTGAAGAGGCATGATCTTTGATCATGCCCTTTCACTTAATAAAACCTAAGATAACTATATCTAACTAATAATTAATAAAATATACATAACATTTCCCCTCTCTTAAGATGCTTTGTCCTCAAAGCATACGTAATGAAGGACATCGTTGACGAATGTTTGATTTTCTCGAGCGACGGGCTCTTGCTTCCCACATTTAAAAAAAAACGTGGAGCATCTTCTCGAGCTCAATCTGTTGGTGATGTGGATAGCTACAAGATTTGATATTGACAGGGTCGGGTCCTTCCTTGACTTCTATTGGATTTTTGATTTTCCTATCGGGAGGCACTTTTATGGGTAGATCCTGGAATACTTTTTCGTGTGTCTGAACTAATCCTTGTTCTTCTGGTGACTTTTCGTGGCTCCCTTTTGAAGATAACATTTCTAACTGATGACATTGTACTGTAGATGTTGGCGCTCCTGTTTGAATCATCTTCATCATCAGAGAGGAAGATACGACTTGATCTTCTGGGGCTTGGAATCCATACAACCTGTGTTTCTGCCCTTTCCACTTAAAACTTATAAACTGCTTCTGATGGTTGGAAGAATAAGTACCTAAAGTTTGTAGCCATTGAATTCCTAAGACCACATCCACTCCTCGTAATGGAACAGTGTAGAATGGAGATTCTAAATGAAATTTTTTTATCTGTAGTTTGACTTTATGGCATTTCCCTACCTGCTCAATCTTCTTACCATCGGCCACCATTACCTTCATATTAGGCATGGGGAAGGTAAAGATGTTAAGTCTTTTTGCCATGGTTGAATCTAGAAAATTGTGGGTACTGCCAGTGTCGACGAGAACCATTACATTGTTGTTCTTGATATGTCCTCTTAACCTTAGGGTTTGAGTTTGTGATATGCCTGTCATAGCTTATAATGACACTTGCGGAATAGTTTCGCCATCCACTTCTGGAGAGAACTCTAAGTTGTCTTCTAATACTTCTATATATGAATCATTATTGTTAGCATCATTAGTTGCTTCACAACTGTATATATTTTTCGCTTTTCCATTAGCACATCTGTGCTTAGGGTCCCAGTTTTCACCGCAACGCTTGCACTTGCCCTCTCTCATTCTTTGTTTTTCCACATTAGATTTTTCTTCTTCACGAACATGGGGTGGGACATATTTTGTGTCATCTATATATTCAGTTGGAGGAAATATTTGTCTCGAATATACTTTTTCTGTTTTTGATAACCTCTCAAATTTCTTTTCGGCAGCTTTTGCTTTTTGCCTTGCTACTTCTACTGATGTAATTTCATGAAGTTTGAGCTCTTCTTGTATATGGATTTTAAGTCCTGAGATGAAATACTGGATTAGACAAGATTCTGACAATCCCGGTACTCGTGTTGCCAAGGTCTCCCATTCTCGAGTGTACTCATCCACATCTCCTTTTTGGCATAATTTGATAAACGTTGAAAAAAACTTTTCTTCTTTTATGCCTTGAAACCTTTTGAAGAATGCATCCTTAAATTTCCTCCAACTGATAGCAAGCGTCATCTTTTTCCACCACATATACCAATTATATGCTTCTCCTTCCATTTTCATGGAAGCATGCTTAATTTTTTCGTCATCACTAGTAATGTCATAAATCTCAAAATATTCATCCGCTTTATTAAGCCATGCAACGCTATTTTTTTCATTACCATCAAACTTGGGTAGCTCGATTTTGGCTTTTCGCTGATATGCTAATGGTGGAACAAGAAGGGGATATTGATTAGAAAATGCATTCCAAAGCTGCTTATTTTGAAAATCTGCATTACTATCTTCTTGATGATGTGGGGAATCGGTCTTTTCCTGATGCTCTTCTGAGTTCCCTGAATCTGCGGAATTGTTTTGTTGATTTTGTTCCATATTAGGAAATATTGGGGATTGTGTCTGACTTAACTTATCTATCTTATCATTTAGCTTATTGAAGAGTTCTTTCATCTTGTTCATTACTTCGTTATGCTTTTCTGTGGCCTCGTGATGATTTAGCCACATTTGTCTTTCTATTCGATTTGTCGTATCATGAACCTTTTTGATGTCGTTGGAGTGTCCTGCAACTGTACCTTCAAGATCGATTAATATTTTTCCGAATTCTTCAGAATTATTATTGATCTGTTTCTCGAGATCCACCAATTTCTTCTGGAATTCGACCATCGACATTGATGAAGACATTGAATGTGTTTGATGTGGGGAATATTTTTCTGCCAGTTTTTCCCTCATGGGCCAAAAAACCACGAGCTTGTAAACCACGAGCAATTACTCTTCCTTTTTAATTTTACTTTGTCTTCACATGTACGTATTTCTTTATATATATATATCTCTTTTTACTTTTTCTTTTGGAACTATTTTCTTTTAAATATATATATATATATATTTTTCTTTTAATTTATTTCCCCCTTTGTGTTAACTTTCCTTCTCTCTTTATTTTATTAATATATATATATATTATATATATATTTCTTCCTTTTTTAAAAAAAAAAACAAATGTTGTTGCCCACAAGCACTTGGTTTTTAAAAAAATTTGCAATTCTGGAATTTCTTGTAATTCCTTAATTCTGGGTGATCACACAGATCCCGAAGAGCGATGGCTCTGATACCAATGGAGTGTAAAAACTCTGGTAAACTTGAATAAGTATATATTATTATTGATAAAAGATGAGATATGAGATATGATTACAATGGGGAATCACCGAGGCTTTAAATATAGCCTCATGGTGTCCATTGGTGAAGAGGCATGATCTTTGATCATGCCCTTTCACTTAATAAAACCTAAGATAACTATATCTAACTAATAATTAATAAAATATACATAACAATCACATTCATACTATGCAGTGAAGCTATAGTCTATATTTTCCACTAAACGTGTGCTTCCTTCTCCCTTTATCACTAGATGCACGTCTAGTTCTCATTGAGACTATAATCCCAAGATGAAACTTGTGTTGTAGCTTCAAATTGCGAATAGGATTAAGTCGCATATCACTTTTATATCCCTATAGTTTCAAATCACATTTTTTGTTTACACCAACACTGATGTCTCGAAATGCGACCTGCACCATAACTCTAAGTTGTGACTAGGATTAGGTCGCAAATCGCACTCGTAATATTCATTAATACTATGGTCTATAAATGTGACCAGTTATGAAAATGAAACTTGCACCTAGACCAAACCTTCTCATTCCCTTAGGTCAAAAATAAAAATTGCAGTCCTCAGTGGTGTTGTGACTGTAAATGCAACTTTCTCTATCTTTTGAATTTGTGACTTGCAAAGGAACTCCATTCCAAACAAGCACACATCCAACTAAAACCTGCCATCCCAAAGCATGACCTATACCTTGATATTTTCATTTACAATTAGTGGTTAACATTGACATAATCTAACATATTGTTTTTCTAATGAATATCTTTGATATGTTAGGTACAATTGACCTAGATTTCCTCAACATATCATCCTCTTCAGGGGGGATTGTTTCGCCTATCATAAGAGGATCCAACATAAGCTATTGAAGGGTGGAAAGTAGCATAGAGGGAGTCATGAACATCCCTTCGAAATTTCTTGTATATGGTGATATTGATTATTATATTGACAAGGAAACAGAGCTCACATGGGGTTGAATCTACTCAAAGTTTTGAAAGAAATAAATTCCAAAAGATTGGGATGAATTTCAAGTGTACATCAATGTAAATAAGTCTTGGCTACACAAGGTTGCAACACACCCATCATTTTTCCCGTGTTCAGATACAATAGAGTGGATTCTTCAACACACAAATGAGGAGAAGTGTGCAATTATTTAAGTCATAAGGGAGAAATTATTGCATCATTTACAATAACCAATGTTGAAAATTATTATAAGTAGCCTAATAACAAATAAACTTTCAATAGTAGCTTGTTTGATGGATCCACCAAGGATGTGTTGAAGTCTTGGTGGCAAGAGCCAAATAAGTTTAGTCCTAGAGAAGGTGGGATAGACAAGACAAAATATCTCATGAAATTTTATCAAATGATGGCTGCTATGATGAACGAGCTCTATGGAAAACTAAGCATGGAAACCTTTGAGGAAACTTGGGCCCCCTTCGATGCATACATTGAGTGCCACAAAAGGGACAATATTCAACTGGGCGAGTATAATTGCATCATCTATCAAATCAAATTCTTGTGAAACAAAGAATCCAACAATGGGATGACAATCAAAGTTTTAGATGCAGTATGTGAAAAGTGTGACTTGGAAGGGCTAGTCTTAAAGTGGACTCTTGAAGAATAATTTCCTACACATATCTATTATAAAGGATTGTGGAACATGGGGTATAAAGGGATGTATGTGAAGATCATAGAGTATTTTATACCTCTTCTTTATAGTGTATTTTTAAGCGAAGAACCTATGTGCATGTATGACAAAGGTAGGGATTCCTTTCATGATATTGCATATTGGTTTCCTCATGGTGATACTACTTATATAAGAGTTTTCAGTGCTTACAAGCCTCCTCACGCTCTTCCTAAATTTATTACAGATAAGGTAGTGTTTCTGGAGGTGTCTTACGAGCTCACCACTGGGTTGTCCAAGACTTTGGCGAAAGGAAATAAGGTTCCATGGACTATCTTCCCATTATAAATAAGATATTATTAAAATATTTAAGGAGGCGTAAGCATAAGAAAAATATCTACAACACTTTTGATTTGGTGACTTAAGTTTCCATAGATATAACCCAAGGGGTATTGCCATGGCACAATGTAAGGTAATTCAATATGGTTGGGAATATCCTTTATACATAGCCAAAGGGAGGAAAAGGTGATTTTTGTTTATAATTATTCCAAAGTGCTTCAATCAACCCTGCAAATTGAAGAGGAAGAGCAATCAAAGCATCACACCTAAGAACGCATGAGCTTGGAAGCAAGAGAATCCATTCTGAAGAGGAATCAAGAGTAGGGAACCAACATATAAAAAAGAAAAAAGAAAAAATATGATAAGGAAGAAGCCATAAAGAAGTAGGAGGAAGAAGAAGCTAAGCAGAAGCAAGAAGAAGAGGCTCAGTGAAAAAAAAGAAGAGGAAGAGATGAGAAAGAAACAAGCAGAGGAAGAATTGAGAAAGAAACAAGAAGAGGAAGAACTGATAAAGAAATGATAAGAAGAAGAGAACACTAAAAAGTAGGAGGAAAGGAAAATAAAATAGAGTATAAAGAGAAAGAACACAGAGGCAACTAAGAAAATAAAATAAGAAGAATCAAAGAAAAGGAAAGAAGAGGAAGAACTTAAGAAGAAAGTTGAAGAAGAACAAAGGAGAAATGAAGAAGAAGAAAGGAAGAGAAAGGAGGAAGTAGAAACCAAGATGCAGGAAGAGGCGTTAGCTAAATAACTTGAGCTGGAATTAATGGATAAAGAGCATGACAAGAAATAAAAATAAGATAATTGGTCAAAGGGCTTATAAATGCAATTGGAGCTACCCACCTTGAATGTCCCACTGCCTATTCCTATCACTTGCAGACATTTCCCATTGTAGGAGTTAAGCATCACAATGGAAGAGAAGGAGGAGGTATTTGATCTCTGTAGAATTAATTTTCACTAAGTCCAATGCCAGATCATGAAGGAAAGGCACAGTTGCTTAGCCAAGAATTTGGTAAAGCCCATATAGGTCGTTATGGAAAGGGATATAATCATAGACACCACAATGAACCCTAGAATGATAGCTTCCACTGAAACCACCTTTGCATCTACTACAGAAAGAAATATAGACCCATTATCCAATGAAAAGAAATATTTGAAAGAAAGGTTGGATATCTCTGAGAAGAAGATTCTACAATTGCAGAATGAGAACCAAACTTTTTTGATCTCCCACTCTCGAGGTGAATACTTACGAACATTAATTCTTGAAGATTCAAGGTGTTTGAAGAAGTCATGGATCTTGCTTATAATGAGATGGTGAACCTGAATCAAGTTATGGCTCCATTCCTCGACATGAAAAGTGAGGTAAAAGACAAAGGATTGACTATCAAAGTAGCCTCCTCATCATTAGATATTATACATGGGTGGAGCATAAAGTATCCTAATGTGCCTGAAGAACTACCAAAGTAAAACTTGATAAAAATGGAGAAGGATAAGGTTGATATCACGATCGAGATGCAATCACATGATAAGTTGAGCATAGACTTAGAAAAGGTTATGGCCTCTTATAAGACCTTGTATAATGGGTTGGAATCTCTTGTCAAGGTGAAAAAAATTCCTTCCATAGGTGCACTATGTGAAACTAGATCAAAAAAGAGGTCAAGCAATAGATCCAATCAATTTTGGACCAAATTAAACAAGCTACTACAAGAGAGAATTTGGAAGCTACAAAGGAAGTGATTATGCAATGTGTAGTTGAGCCTGTGAAGCTACACACAAAGCTTGGCATGTTATTGAGTCAGATACAAGCTAAGAAGCCAATATTAGTACCAGATGCATTATAATGCCTTACTAGACATGGGGATGAACTACAACACAAGATCTTGACAATCGAAGGTGAATGCAAACTTTGGCAAGCATATTTGATTCAAGATCTATAGGAAGATGTTCCAAAATTTTCTATGACCAAGCTGGTTGATTGAGAATGTTTTGTTTCCTTTATATTAACATAATTTTTAGTTTGTTAAAATCAAATTAGGATTTAGAGTAGAGAGTCACATGAAATGTGAAAGGTCATGTTGAAGTTGAAGAGTCATGAGCGTAGGTGAAATATTATGGTAGGTGAAGGGCCACTCAAACTTTCTATAAATAAACCCTCATGGCTAGATTTAAAAGACCTGCAATTTTTGGACTTAACTAGTGCATATTGTTTGAGAGCTTGTAGATCTTTTGAGGATTCAAGTGGTGGCTTTGCATTTCCACTAATGGACTTCATGGGCATTTCATGTGACAGTGTTGTGAATATTTCAACTTAATGTTAGAATCTCTTTGAGCTTGGGCACACGATTACTTACATGTGTTGTTGAGTATTGTTAGAACATTATATGATTTGACTCCATTGTGTTTAAATTGACGAACTACTTTGTTTATTTAGGTATATTTCATTTGTGGAGTTGTATGTTTTTAATGCTTTAATGTTTGTTTTCGATTGAGAACTAATTCATCGTTGATAAATGAATCTTTCCTTTTTATACATGCATTTTAATGGAAGTTTTTCTAACATTACTTCTTTAAGATTCATATCTTGTTAGTTATTTGTTGTTATGTTCAAAACATCTCATATGATACGCTTTGATAAAGCTGCTTAACTTGTGTTTTTTTGTTTGTTAAAAGTTTTATTTTCTCTCTAATGCTTGTTGTTCATCTTGTCCAAACCAAACCTCTAAGCAACATGGTGGCAATCGGGCCCACATACTGGATGGGACTCCTATCCTAAACGATGTAGAGTCTAGTGGGGATTTTTCACTGAGGAGATCCCCTAACTATTGGCGGAAAAATATAGTGTGTCAATAGATCCTTATGGCATTTTTGTTTTGATGTTTAGCTCCTCTATGCAATTGCTTTATGATGGAAAAATCACAAGAAAAATGATTATTCTAACTAAATTCATAAGAAGTAATTATCAGTCTAGAGGGTGCCCTAAAATCCAAAAAATTCAAATATCGATGTGAAAAAGTTTGATGGTCCCAATAACATGACATAGATTTGTCATATTAAGCAAACTTTTGATCTACGCCAAGTACCAACCTTAAAAAAGTTAACTGTTGCATCATTGTATTTGGAACTTAATCAACTTTGTGGTGCTAATGATTTTGTGATTGCAGAAAGCAATGATTTATCCCTTGGTCAGTTTTTACAAATAAATTGATAACACAATATGGGAATATTAAGAGTAACACCTTTAGCCAACTGATAAATATCAAACAAAGAGTTCTATTTATAGGACATACTCATTTTTGAAGGTAGAGTCTTAGAGTGAAGAATATTTCAAAGGATCATTGTTGGATCTCTTCATGGCTCTTTAAAAGAGAGCATTCAACATGATGTGCACTTTTGGGAACCTAAATCATTGAAGAATTCTTTTAATGTGGCAAAAAGGGCTGAAATTAAAAGCATGGCTATTAGAAGGGTTTCTATTAACCCATATAGAGAGGGTAATGTTCCCACTCTAAACTGTACTTAACCTAGAAGATTGATGCCTCAACAAATGGATAAAAGAAGAACAAAGGGACTATGTTTCAATTGTGGTAATTAGTAAGGGGCATAAGTGCAATGAGAATAAATTATTCTATATAGATTACAAAGAGAAATAAGAGCAAGAATCAAAATTGTCACAAGAACTAGAAAATAGTACTCCAATGATATTTTGTCACTCTTTTTCTAGTGTTAGCACTTAAGATAAAATTATATAAAAAAGGAGGTAACAATGTTGATTGATTCTAATAGTACACACAATTTCATCGACTATAAAATGAATAAATTGTTAAATTGCCTCAATATCTAGCACCAAAGTTTCAAGTAATGATTGTAAAGGGAAGTATCGAGAATAGTTCAGGGAAGTGTTATAGTTTTTTCACTATGGAGGATTATTTATTGGATATCCCAAATATTGCAATCAAAATGGATGGTGTTGATGTGGTCTTAAGGATTCAATGGTTATATTCATTGAGGTTATTGTATTTTCATTTTATGTAACTCTTCATAATATTTTCCTTAAAAGGTAAAGAGCATTGAGATTAGAGGTATTTGTGGGAAACCATCTAAAGTGATTAGCTCTAATGATATGGAAAAATTGGTAAAAAGGGGACTCCAAGGTGTAATTGCATAATTGTGCTCACTACATCTAAAATATTTGTTCCCTTGGATCCCAAAAGAATTATCGATAATCAATGCAAGATATTTATAGAGATGCCTAAAGGACTTCCATCTACTTGAGGGCATAATCATGCTATTCACTTTCAACGAAGTAACATTCCTCCTAAAATGAGATTGTGAAAATTCCCTTATTCCTATAAGAGTGAGATTGAGAATATGGTTCAAGAAATGTTAGATGCAGGTATCATTCAACCTACCAAAAGTGTTTTCTCATCACTAGTGGTGATGGTTTACATAAATTATTGTTCGTGGCACATGTGTTTGAATTACAAAGAGATCAACAAGATCACCATTAAAGATAAGATTCTTATTCTTGTGATTGATGAATTGTTAGATGAACTATAGGGAGCAATTTTTTTTATCAAGTTGGATCTTTCTTTAAAATATTTTAAGATTAGAATGAGAGGAAGACATTACAAAACAATCTTTAGAAAACATGAAGGCTATTATGAGTTTTTGGTGATGCCATTTGGAATTGCTAATGCACCTTCCACATTTCAAAGATTGTTGAATTCTATTTTTAAGCCCTTCCAAAGGAAATTTGTTTTAGCATTTTTTGATGATATACTAATCTATAGTAGACCTTGAAAAGAGCAAGTACAACATTTTGAAATGGCCTTAAAATTTTTGGAGGAGTAACGATTATATCCAAATCCTTCCATGTGTGCATTTAGGGTCATTAAATAGAATATTTGGATCATACTGTATCTCTTGAAGGCATCAAAGTGGACCCTGATAAAATTATGGCTATGGTGGAATGGTTAATTCCCAGAACCTTAAATAATTTTTAAGGCTTCTTTAGAGTCATAATTTCACTAAGAACTATTGTCAATAGCAACACCCCACATAACATTATTGAAAAGTGATGCATTTTCTTGGACTCAGGAAAAAACCAAATCTTTTGAGAAATTGAAGAAGGATTTGTATAGAACTCTTGTCTTGGCCATGCTTGAGATTATAAAAACCTTTATTGTGAACTATGATGTCTTGGGAGTGGAATTGATATAGTTTTAATGCAAGAAATAATTCCTCTTGCATTTAAAAACCACCACCTTAAAGAAAATAACATACTCAAATCCATTTACGAGAAGGAAATGTTAACCATACTATATTTAGCTAAACAATGGTTCCCTTTCACAATAGGAATACAATCTAAGGTTAAAACAAATTATAATGGTGTAAAATACTTATGCGAACAATGAATATCTTCAAAGGAGTGACTAAAACGATCTAAAAAGATGCTAGGTTATGATTTTGTGATTATCTACTAAAAAAAAACAAAATGTGGTGGTGGATGCACTTTTGTGGAAAGAATATATTTAAGGATTACTTTGTGCTCTTTCCATTATAAAAAAATTTTCGGTGGAAGAAGCTAGGATAGAATAATAAGAAGATCAGGTAGCATGGAAATATTAATCAATAACTACAAGGGGACCCTAATGCATTAGATAAATTTTGGTTGAATAATGATTCATTTCAATATCAATATTGCCTATATTTATTTAAGAAATCCCAATTTAAATAGAAGGACCTTTCAAAGTTTCATACTTTTCCTATAATGGGGGATTCATTTTTTTTTGAAAACTTACTACACGATTAAGAGGGTTTGTTTTTTGACAATGCCCTAAAAGTAATGTTCAAAATTTTGTGGTTGAATGTTTTGCTTTCCTGTAGAGAAAAGAAGGTACATTCAAGACCTTGGATCTTATATAACCATTACTCATACCAAGTCAACATTTGGAAGAGGTCTTAATGGATTTTATCACCAGTCTACCAAATTCAAAAGGAAAGAAAATTTTCATGGTGGTGGTGGATAAAATCAAAATGTCTACCCATTTTCTCTCTCTTTCTCATCCTTTCAAAGCAAGTTTTGTAGCCACAACATTCATGGAAACAATTCCAAAGCTAGATGGAAACCCCAAAATTATTGAAAGTGATAGAGATCCAATTTAACCATAAATTTTTAGATTGAATTGTTTTTTTTGTTTGGGTACTCAATTGGCTCATAAATTCTCATACCATGCTCAATATGATTAGCAAAATGAGATTACTAATGAATGTTTGGAAGGATATGTTTTTTGATTTCCATATGATAAGCAAACAAGATAGGTCATGTGCTTACCCTATGTTAGAATGGTGGTATGACATTATGGTTTCCATACTTATAAAAAATGTTCATGTTTATAACAATTTATTGGTATCATCCTCCATTCATCATATCATTCCTTCATCCATCACATCATCCTTGAAAGGTAAATCTAAGGTTCAAACAATTTATGATCACATAAACCATCAAAGATTTTTTCTTTAAGTATTGAATGATAATTTGGTTATAGCAAAAAACAGAATGAAACACCAAACAAACCAACATCACAATGAAAGGAAATTTGAAGTTTGATATTGGATATTGGATATTTCTTAGGTGAAAATATTACAAACGAATGTCCCTCAAGAAACAAAATAAGGATAATAAATTAGTGCCAAAGTACAATGGTCCCTATAAGGTATTGTAGAGAATCATTTGTATGGTCTATAAGTTGGAGTTGATTCCATTTTCATGTGTACATCTAGTATTCCATGTTTCTTTCCTAAAAAAGGTAACAAGTGACAAAGTCCCACTTCAAACTATTTTTCTAGAGCTTGATGAAGAGGGGAAAATCATACTATAATTAGAGACAATCATGGAAACAAGGATGAAGCAACTAAAAAATCAAGCAATGATTGAGTACCTCATCGAGTGGAAGAACTTGTTAGTAGAATATGTGACCTAATAAGATGAGTTTTTTCATACAGATGTATACACAACTAATGAAGCATTGTGGGCAATAGTTGTTTGAAGGGGTGAACTATGTGAAGCCCCTGATCATGGCACATTACATGCTATTAAATTTATCACGGTTTGGGCATGAATTGTCTCAAAGGGGGTGGTAATGTGGCATACATATGTATTAATAATTAAGTAGAATCAATAAATATAACATAGTATTATATTAATAAATATTATACAATAAATAAAATACTAGATAGGTATGATTCAAATAGTACCCCTTATATTATATTTGTATGTAGGTCCATTCATCGTAGTGGTGTAAAAACAAATTTCAAGTACATATGTATTAATAATAAAGTAGAAGCAATAGATATAACATAATAATATACTCATCATCAAGTTGATATAAAACAATCCAACATCACTGATTTAACAAGTCAAAAGGAATAGAGAAAATCAATTGATAAAATACACTAAAAATTCAACAACATAGTTGCCTCTAAAGATCCACCACAATATGTTTGTCAGATGCCATTAAACACATAACATAAAAGATATAGCAAGTCAAATATCTCCAAATATACAAAAAAGGTGATATGTTAAATATACTATTATGGGCTAGTCAGACCCAAGGGTCAAAAGGAAATTCTATCCTCTTCCCTTCTTTATTTTCAATGATTGTGCATGTTCCTTGGTCCAAATCAAATCCACTTTTTGAGACTTTGTAATCTTCCTCATTCCAATTCCTATAGATATGATCAAAATTAACGTGAGAAAAATATGGGATGTTTTGTGTGATTATTTGATGACGAGGGAGTAAGGAATAATTACCGAGGACATATGTCCCTTTCATCCACTTAATTATTACATGTGATTCACCATACATGTGTAAAGTACAAACATCTTGAGTGATGGCCAAGAGTCTGATGGTATGGAGGGAAAATAGTTCTGCATAGTTATTTGTGGTTGGATTAATAATAACAAAGAAGGGTAGAGAGTAGGTATCAAATAGTGTATTTCGGTGTTTGTTTAAGTAAGGGTCCCAAAAAAACCTTCCTTGTATTTGGTTGTTTCGTACAAGGATCATACAAAAAATTGGATGATGTTAGTGCTTAAATAAGAACCAATAAAGCATTGAATGTTGTGAGAAAAAAAACATGAGCAAGAATAAACTAAAACTAAAATAAACAACATGAAACAAGCTTATTGAAGCAAAAACACATCAACAAAGGTATAAGAACATGATCATCTTTATTAATTGTTGGTGGTGGAAGAGTTACAAATAAGATATCAAACACTTGAAGAGTTTCTTGAGAAATGGTGCTCAAGATCTCTCAGCAAGGATTTCCCTTCTTCAATATCCTTTGAAAATTCCTTCTCTCTCAAAGAAACAAAGAGAACTCTCAATAGTGGTGGAAACCTCTTAACAATGGAATGCGGGATTTCCTGGGAGCAATTTTTCCAGCATAACAATGCACAAAATTATTCTCCTTCTTGGTCTTGTAATGCCTTGTATATATATAATTTGAACTTCTCTTTCCCTCCCTTGGTTCATCAATGAGAAAATGACTTGAGAGAAGGACAAGAGGATTCCTTTTATGGGATGCATATCTCCAAATCATCTTGAAATAGACTGTCCATGGGCAGTACTTGTCAGGGGAACTCAACTCATATTGTGTGGAGTGGTCCCGAACTATTGAATAGACTTTGAGCGACCCGCGCGGCTATCAAAGGAAAAGTCGCGTGGTGTTGAATTTTTTTCCTTTGGAGTGCCCGTGCGGGTTGAGATTTTTAATTGGACTTTGGAAAACCTTTTATTTTTTTATTTTCATGATGTTTCCAACTGGAAAAGCTTCACCTATACATGTTGTTGTCTGACTTTGGGTGTCCAATGAATTGTATAAATGCATGAATGATTTTTCCATACTAACAGTTGCCACCTAATGTATGATGTTAGGCGAAAGCGTATTATCAAAATACATCATGTTTTGTTGTTCCGACGATGGGTATGGCATGATTTTTTAGATATAAGAGATTACTACGAAGTTTATTAGGGAGAGGTCCTTGACTGAGAACTCAAATAAAACCATTCTTTGAAGAAATGGTGATACAAAAGTGTCTATACAAGGTGGACATGTCCTATGCTTGTTATGATGACTAGGAATAAAATATTACAGAGATACAATAAATTTCCTATCAAGTTAGCGATGAAAAGGATGACATGCTGCTAGCTGAAGAAGATAATTGTTTTCGCTCTCTAGGGAGTATCTAACAAACAGGATGAAATGGGTGCCCCCATACATTTTATATAAGAAACCGCTGAAGGATGTGCGATGAGATGCATGGGTCTTCGACTAAATGAGAGAAATGCAATGGTCACAATGTACGATACTACATTGACATGAAACTTATGCTGAGGTCGAATGTCAGGAAGACCAATGAAATAAGTGGAAAAATAATGGTTCTCACTGTGCCACCCGAGATTTTCCCTATAAGGTGGGAGTAACCAAGGTACTGTTTCGATTATGGAAGACAAGTGTTGATGTCAACAGAATGAAGCACCAACCACCCAAAAGATGGTTCCAAAAAATCCAAGTGAAATTGGAACAAATGTTTGCAATAGGGAAAGAGTTGACCATATGTGAGGGATACAAAAAACTTGCTCGATTTTGGTGCATTGATGCAAGTGGTGGAATTCACAATAATGGTGTTGAAATAATGCCCCTGGAGTCAACATGACATCTAAGGGGGGTAAATGGTCGTTATGATTACTTTGGTATGGTATGAGAAAATGGTGATCAATGGGAAGTGTATGAGATGGGTAAAAATAGACCTCCAACCAAGGGTGGCATAAGACTGTTGCCAGGTAACTGATAGAAAAATATGGGTGAGAATATTGTTCCTTTAAAAAATCTTTGTACACTTGCCAAAATAATTTAAAATTGGTTTGGGATGTAAAAACACAGAGACAGATCCCCAAGAAAACGGTGGCTTGCATGATGTTGCAGGTGGGTTTTTTGCTGAGGGTGGGGGCCCCATTGACTAGTCTTGGTGTAAGGTTGATGAGGCTGATGTAATGACACAAATGGTCTACTACAATATGGATGAATGGTAGGCCAAATGTAGAATGCAGCTGTGCATTCGGTTCGATCCGGTTGTAATGTTGGTCGAGGAGGAGGTTAGTCAGAAGAAATAAAAGAAGAGAGACATGAGGCCACTCTTCAAGGAATGCATATGAAATGGCTCTCGGGTCTAGGGGAATGGTCATGGATACCGATAGTGTGAAGGGAACTATGAACTGGGGTAATCCATGTGAGTGATGCTCTATTAATCGACGTGGATGTCTACCATGTATAGGTGGATGGTGATGTAAATGTTGTTGATATGGTGCACCCTATGGTTTATTTCATATAAATGATGTCAGGAAATGTAAATATTTGGATGAATCGTATTATGCTGAGTGAAGAATGATACCTTAATTGTCGATTGAAACTGGGGGGATGAGTTTACTGAGAAGTTGCTAAGAACCTACAACTACAAAATCCAATACCCTAAGTGAAAACATATTTATGCAACAATATGTAAACTAGATCATTATGAAAAAGATGTATTGAAAAACACGAAAAGGTGCACCTGATGGGTACTTGGAAATGTGAAACGAGCCCAAAAATGAGAATGATTACTGAATGGAGAAGAGGGTACCAAGATGTAGATGAAGTTGTCTTGATCCCAATTTTGTTGACGGTTTTGTGAAAGGAGTTTGTGGGATCTTGGATGAGGCTCTAAAAAAATGATAGAAATGGAAATATATAAGGATGTGGGGCCCATATTGCCACCTCATTTGTACTTGTTGATGTGTAATATTAAGTGGAGCACACGAGATGTTTCTGCCATTGGAGTCAGTCAATGTACCCGAGTAGCGTGCGAGGAGAGACAAGTTAGTTGAATTGACACCCCATTTTTCAATTCAGTAGTCTAACGTAGGTAGGCCGTATAGGGTGGCATGCACCAACCTTTTTAGGGAAAAACCTCAAAATCTACGCAGGTGACTTCCTAACTGTTGTGCGAATTGAAGGAACTAGTATGTGAGGGGTGCACGCTTTAGGGGGAAATAGTAATGTGTGTGGCGTGATTATGGGGAAAATAGTCGCACGACCCTTTCTGGGAGGTTCTCACAGGTAAGGTAAGAGTAGCCACACAATGTGCGTGACTGTAGGAGATACAGTCGCGCGTCATGAAAGACTGTAGGAGAAATAGTCGCGCGATACACATGATTGTAGGGAGAAAAAATGCAAGGCCCTCTGGTCGAGGACCTCGCGAGTAATGGGTGAGCAGTCATGAGACACCCGTGCATCTGTTTTTGAAACAATTGCACAAGTTACCAAAAGTGAAAATTTTGGCATTTGGGTTTTGTTTTTTATTTTTTATTTTTGTAGATGACTGGCCACTTGGGGGTCATGTGTTGCGGCAAGATGGTACTGTGGAAAGAGCAGGATTGGTCCGATCTACGCGCGATAGTGGTTGTTGATGCTCGAGTATGAGCTCAGTTGGCAGGGTGAGGGTTACTAAATTATCTTCAAAACACCTTTTTGAGGTCGCAGGAGGGCTTCCTGTGATTTGTGATCAACCGGTGGCATCCTGTTTGATATTCACAAGAAAAACCTGACATTCACCATAGAGGTGGATATATACTTTATGACAAGGTTGGTACATTGGGGTGAGGTGCTACTAACTGAGCTCCTTCATGGAGAGTTTGGGTTGATAGCTTGAGTCAACCAGTACTGTGGGTTGGATGATTTTGAGGCAGAGAGCATCCAAATTGATTCTATCTTGGATTTGGCTATGCAGGAAACAACATCTATGAAAGTGTGCCTTGTGGGGTCAACAACCCCAAAACATATCTTAAGTATTCATATTTTTGTACTGGAGCGGGTGCAGGCAAGCGCCTTTTTTATTAGGTTGGTTTCCTCTACGAGGGGATGGTGGGGTTGCTCATGAAGGTGATCCGTGGGGAGATGAATATCTTCTACTATGGGAGAATTATTTGTGCCATCCTTTATGAAAGGGTGGTGATGTTTCTTTTGATGATAACTGTGGCCCCTAGGCCACTGAGTGAGCCATGGATCCGATGGTGGACCCCCTTGATGCCCTGAGTAGGTGGAGGGAAGGTAGGGTGATATTGGATGCCCACAGTTGAGGGTTGGTTTATGTCCAACCCTCAACTAATTCTAGAGCTCCTTTATGCCAGTGTGGACTTTAGGGGAGATCAAGATATGGGATTTCCCCTAAGAAATGCTTAGGGCCTTGCAGGAATGTGAGTATATTTTATGCATTTTATGAGTTGTATATGTGTTAATTTATGATGGATGTTATCTTGATATGATGAATGTTTTCTTGCAGATGTTCGACCATGAGAATATTGGTGGGACATGGGGTTGATCATTGTTAGCCTGGTGGGGTTGGCACTACTACAGGGAAAAAACACCAACGAGAGGGCAAAGCGGAGGGGCGCCTAGTGTAGAGGTCACAATTGGATCTAGGTGCTCCTACAGAGGTCAAGAGGCTACGAGCCCGAGCAAAGGCTTCCACGTAGAGGGAAGATGATACCGAGTAGAGGGTAGAGGCTTTAGAGCAGAGGGAGTAGGATGCGCGGGAGCGACTGAAAAACTTGTTCATGGGCATGGTCGATGCAGGATGGGTAATGCTCGGAGAGGATTTTATTGGGAGGACGATGGCATAAGATAAGGAATGGAACCTAGCTCTTTGCTGAGTAGCAATGGTAGTGGCCATTGCATGACCAATTTTGGTTCAAGGACAGGGGGAGGCAGGTGGGCCTTGAGCATGTGGTATAGGGGGTGATGAGGCTAGGCCTTAGATGTAGGACATGATGTACTAGGGGAAGCACCCATTATGAGGATGCTCCCCTTTTTTGATTACTTATTTTTCTGGTGATGACTAGTTGATGTACTATATTTTTTTTTGATGATATATATATATATATATATATATATATATATATATATATATATATATATATAAGCTATTTTTGTGGCTTTCATGATGTATCATGATGTGTGATTCTTTTATACATGTGATGTACTTTCATTTTAGTGATGGATGTCTTCAATGTGTTTTATATGTCTCGATGATGATATATATATGTGATGCTTTCCAATCTAGGATTTGATTAGCAATGTGGTCTACGATATTATTTTTACTTCTTGGTATATGTGAAAATGTGATCTAGTAACAATTATGCATGCACATATTTCCATAAAAGGAAAGGATCACAAATATTTAAGATTTGATTAAACTATGATATGACGAGTTGGACATCAAGGAACACCTGTAGATGATTGATGCCTAGGTGAGAGGCATCAACTAATAAACCTATGAAAACATCATATTCTACTTGATTTTTAGTGGATGACACAATATAGAGGCCATTATGATGGAAAATGATCTATAGGGGGATTAAATAGCTTAAGCTTCCACATTCATATTCTGTGACCATCGAGAAGCACCATCATCGAACCCATGGTGGTAGGCTGTTGAATAATCCATCTGCAACGCAAGATGAGTGGATAGTTTAGAGTACATCAAATGATGAAGTGGACACCATAAAAATAAATCATGTTACATAACATTTACATCATAAGGAAACAATGAGGATTATGGTAAGAATTTTTTAAGGTAGATCTTGTTGACGAGGTCTTTGAGGCATGTCCCATTTGGCTTTGCCATCACATAGATGCCTTTTAATAGGAAATTTTTGACAATGTAAGGTCCTTTTCATAGGGTTTCAACTTTCCTAGTCCAAGGGCCTCCTTAGCAACGTCGTACCGAAGTATAAGATCTCCCTCATTGAATGTGCAATGGGCAACATTGTGATCAAATGAGGATTTGTTTCTCTTTTTATGGGCTTCGCTTTGCTGGAGGAATTCTCGCCGACTTTCATCGATATATTCTAGTTTGAAGAGCCATTATTCTAGGGGTGGAGTGTTTGGGAGGAGCTTGATTGCGGTGGATAAAGTAGGGATCTCACACTCTATGGGGAGTATGGCTTCGACACCATATACCAGGGGGAAAGGAGTAAAGCCTATGGATGTTTTGACCAATGTGCGGTAAGCTTATAAGGAAAAGGGTACCATGTGATGCCAGTTGGTTTTGTGCTTATTCACCATAAATTGCAATATTGTCTTAAGGAATTTATTGATATCTTTTACTTGGCTGTCATAGTAGGGGTAGTATGGAGAAGAGAAATCATGTCAAAAGCCATGGAGTTGGGATAATTCTTGGAAAATTTCATTCTAGAAATGTTTACCAGGGTTCGAGACTAACTCCTTGGGAACATATGTTGACCAGTGGTTGTCATTGATGTCAACCAAAGTAGCACTAGGGGCTACTGCGATCTTGCATGGTAATTTTGACTTGAAAACTAACTCTATTCTGAGTCAAGGATATTTTGGATGGTTTCTAATTTTCGAGATGTTTCCATTGATATATGGCATGCCATGTAACTATTCACGGTTTGAGAGATATTAGTGTTTGAAGTTATTAACCCCAGTTACTGGGCTAAAATCCCATGGGGTTGTGGCATGACACTAATCATTGGTTGTGGTCATTGAATAGTCAATAATTAATAATTTTTTAAGCTCCTAAAATCCATCCAACGTTCACTTGTTGAATACCCTCTCAACCTAAGCATTTATATAAAGTGTGACCCTTATATCCTCCTCATGTAAGGATTTCGCTACTTAAAAACAATTCATCGTGTAATTTTCGCTATAACTATTTTTCTGCGAAGCTTCAGATGATGAAAAAAACCCATTTGTGTTGAAACCCTGATGAATCTCTTGTCCAAATTTCAGATATTGGTTCGCTAGATTTTCAGAGATATGATCTAAGGAAGTTAGGGTTTTTGCAGGCTCCCGAATTTTATGTCAAATAGGTGACCTTGGGATAATCATCATAACTTTCTCTCTGAGCATTGGATTCAAATTTTGTAAAAAGTGACAGAAAGAGGATGGCTTGTAGTTTGTTGAGTATCATTTTTAGGACCTGTTGAGGCCTCGAAAATCGCTGCTTCAAACATTGGGGGATAACCACCCGGTCGTGACCTTAGGACAACTCCTTTTCCGTTTGGTGTGGTGGCTCCAACTGGATTGATAGGACCAGTTTCCTAGTATTTTAAATGGGTTGGTAATGGAATGATTTAGGTGAAGGGAAAATGGGACTAAATGACTGAAATAAAAATATCTAATCTAATTTAAAACTGATAAAATAATTCAAAAAATAACTCAGGCATCAAATGTGAATACAACTTTAAATTGTTTTAATTAAACAATAACCATGAAAATGTATTATAGCTTAATTGAAATATGCAGTAACAAATAAAGATAACTCTGTTTAAGAAATTAAACAGAGTTATAATAACATATTGCATTCATCATCATATATCGTTTGCATATACTGTAAAAGATAAATATTTCTACACACTCAGAAATGATATGTATAAAGAAATATTGTAAAGCGAATACACATAAACAATAGCAATTTAAAAGATAATATCACATAACATAAGAAAAATAACAGTGAATAGATAGAAATACCATATCCATCTTGATACTTTCCAATGCAATCCGATATCCAAATCCAGCAACTTCAATGTAAAATCAACTCCAAGATACAAAAATGCAATTCTTAAAGACAATTTCGCACAGAATCACCAGATGCAATCCTTTATAAAAATATAAGAGTCAATGGAGTACAGAAATGTAATCTCCAAGTCAAAACATTACAAATTCAGGACCCCTTTCTAAATGCATGAAAGAGGTTTAAATAGGTACTTAACAAAATAACTAAAACTATTCCTACAATCTATCTAAAAAAAAATCTAGAACAAAAATGCGATCTTGAGGTGAATCGACTCATTGATTATCTGTTGCTTTTGATGTGCCCATATGGTAGATTTTGAGCATTTCCTTCACTTCTTCTGGATGAATAAGCTTTGAGTGCAAACGTCTTGTATATGTGGCATCAGAGAATTCAGGAATGATGCAATCGATGGCATTTGAAAGAAATTTTATTGCTGTTTGTTGACTATGCGGCTTGATAAGATAGGTCCACATTGTATCCCATGATATTCCTTGTAGTTGGCCAATTTTCTGATTTTTATTAATTATCTCTTGTTTCCATCTGTGACCAGTTTCTTTTACCCTAGGTAATTGGCCAGGAGTACAATCTGAAATTAAATTGATTGCATATAGGTTATCATTCACCAGCTGTGTTACATTGTTCATTATGCTTTTAGCTCTGGATGTAGCTCTTTCTGCTTTGATTAAACGTTGTTCCCATTTTTCAAAAATAATTTCTTTATGTCTTTCCATAATCTTGGGAAGATTTTCTTGTCTTCCTGAATCTAAGTCTTACCATAAAAGAAATTCAGAGATCTTTTCATCAGCTTCATCAAATTCAATTTTAAGACTGACTCCTTCATCTACCAAGGAAGATGTTAATTCACATAGGGATTCTGCTTCTGCAACCTTTAGACAAAATTCATTTAATTGTTGAGACAGTAACTTGTTTGTCTCCAGGGCTTCATTTTTGAATTGATCCAAATTAAGATAATTCTTAAACTTGTCTAATTTATATTGAAACATCTTCTCTTGCTCAATCTTTGAAGTCTGCTCATTTTGTAGAAGAGCCTGTAATTTTGTTATTTCTTGATTTAGCTGATGTTGCTTTTCTAAAGTCTGCTGATCGATCTTTTCCTTTTCAACAACAAGCTGCTCTTCTAATTGTTTAGATTTGAGCTCTCCATCCTGCAATCGCTCTTCTAACTGAATGATTTTCTTCTGGTTCTCTGTAACCTGTTCTTCTAACATGGCTATTTGCACATCTTTTTGTTTCATTAATTGTGTAACTTCAGAGGCCTTGTCTATTGTAGTAGCACTATAGGCACCTGCATATTGGGATAATTTGGTGAGATCCTCAGATGGATTCACCTTAGCATTCTTATAAAAAATATTCATATATTCCACCTGTGATGTCAAAAGTGCATCTTGATCAGTTCTCCTCCTTTTCCTTTGTTTTCTTACAACATCCCTATGTTTAGGACTGTAAAATATATCCAGAGGGGGAATTTCTTCTATCTTCAACATGATTTCACCTGTGGGATTTTCAGGGATGATTTCTATATCTTGGTCTTTCAGATCATTAACTTGAGGATTATTCTGTTGTCCTATTTGTTGGGAAAATTGTTCATATTGGCTCAACAAATGAGGAGAAACTATAAGTTTAGTATCTTCAACTACTTCTTTAGCAGCTTTCTCTCCTCCAAGTTGAGAATTTGGATTATTGTTTATATCACTTTTTGGTGCCTGTTCAGTATTCTTACTGTCTGTGCCTCCCTTTTCAGTATGCACATTGGCATCAGTACCTGTGCTTTCTTTTCTTGCTTGGGCCGAAGACTGTTGTACATCAATTTTAGCAGTTATTTCTATCTTTTCAGTATCAACTTTGTTGCTAATATCTTCCTTTTGTAAAACAGGATTAGTTCCCGTTACTTCTTTGCTAGATGTATTCCCTGTTTCCTTCTGTTGAGATTCATATTCCTGTATAGAAACTCTCAACTGATCTAGAGGAACTTTGAGTAACCTCTGACTTCTAAATAACAAAAATTTATTCATTTCTTCGGCCTGAAGTTTGGACTTGGCCAAATCAAAAACTTGGGACATTTTATCTACAAAAACAAATAAATCATCAAACATATCTGGTTCATGTTCGAACCGAGCAATTGAAATAGAAGTAGTAAAATCATATGCCACCTTCCTAGGATCATATTTCCTCCTTGGGATTTTTGAAAGCTTGAGATTGGTTAGCTTAACAACTTCCTTTTCAGCATGGAAAAAATTACTGAGAGTATAGTCACCACATTTAAAAGGAAAAGTAGGCCACATAAGCTTCTTGCTATTCTTCAAAGTTCTAGACATGCCTTCTACTGTCAGTTGATAAGAAATTTCCTGTGCTAACATTTTGTCTAGAACATACAAAAGAAGGATGTGTGGTTCTACAATAATTCTGAAAACTCTGATATATGTGAACTTTTCCTCTCCTAACCAATCTCCAATTGAGGACAAATCAACTTTAGCTTTTTCGGAAAGTCTAGGAGGGAATCGGCCAAAAATGGTTTGATAAATCGGAATAAGAAAACCGTGATAGACTCTGTAAACATGGCTTTTGAAATGCCCCTTCCATAATAACTTGTGATATATATGAATTGTAACACGATCTTTAGGGGTCCATTTCCATCCTAATAAGGGGAATTCAGAATTGAAACAAAGGGCATCTAGGATATAAGCACAAAAATAAAAAGGAGTGGAATTTCCTGAATTTTTGTCTTTCCTATACTCAAGAATTCTGTTGGCTATCTTATCATAAAGAATGACAACCCAATCCATTATCTCGGAACTAACAACAGAATGTATTAATGGCACCATTTGTATAGAAAACCTAGCCGAGTTATCATTTCCAAACAATCTGCACATCATTGCTGCGTCATAACAATATGGAGGCAAAGAGACTCCACAGAGTACATACCTGATGCCTCATGTCTGTGCTTTTCAGGAACCCTTCTCCATTCTTTAATTAGTTCCAAATGATTTTCATGATTCGCAACAAATTCCTTGATAAAATCTTTATTATAAATTTTCTGTGGGTCTGGAAGGTGGTACATCACTTTGATGTCTTCTGGTTTGAATGACCCGAATATTTCTCCAGAAGCTGAAACAAAGGTTCTGTCTTTGATAGCCACATTATCAATTACCCATCTAATAACATCATAATATGGAAAAATGTTTGCCCGAGCTGCAACTCGGTGCAGAAATGAGTTTGCTAATGCACCAAGAAGATTTTCAGAATCAGAGTCTGAATCGGCTTCGTCAGGAACTGTAGCCTTAGCTTCAACAACTTTAGGGTTTTTCTTTTCAAGTAAGTTGTATACATTTTCCCATGTCATCTTACCAAGTCCCTGGCATGAGGTATCCGTAACTAGCTTAAGCTTTGCTGGTTTCTCTTTAGGCGGCATAGTGAATACAGGAGCTTTTGCAGTGATGGCGGCTTTCGATTTCCTGAATATTTTCGACATTTCAGTATCGAGCAGTGCTTCTCTCATTCTGCGAATGGAAGAATTGTACGTTCTATTGTTCTGAAACAAAAAAAAAAGCTTTCAGCCAAGGTGAAAACGCAATAATGAAAACAACTATACAAAAGGATTTATTCGTTGATTTGCATTTATTATATCCGTGGTTTAAAACTTAAATGCCCTCTAGGGAGTCACATTCATGCATTCAATAACAAAACAAATCGTTATTATTTGTTTGATTTGTGAATTAATGTCAACGTACAATCAAAGATTGGCATATTTCGAAATAAGTGTAAATATATTACCTTTTAAATCTTTGGAACACGATGAATAATAATATATGAATATTTAAGTTGTATTCGCATCGCGATTCCTTTAAAAGGAAAATGAAATAAGACTTATGCTAAATTCCGATTGTGAAGAGCGCATCAGGGATTTTAAAATGGAATGAATCGTTAAATAGTTTCTCCGGTAATCCGATTATGATGAGGTGGGTCCACCGCGTCAGAGTCTTTCAACCAAATGAATATATTGTTTTAATTCTCCAAAATGCGATTGCAACGAATCGCATCGCATCGGAAGTATGTAAAACAAAGATAACACTTTAAAGTTTATCCGAAATGCGATTGCGATTGAGTGCCATCACATCGGAATTTTACAAAGAGAAAATAGAATTTAAAGAATTCTCCGATTTTCCGATTTGCGATTACTGTACATATCGAATATTGTTAAATATAAAGACTTTATATAATATTTTTGATATGATTAAAAGCTTTGTTTCTCATTGGATCGGAAAGTTTTTTAAAGGTTTGTACACTTTGTAAATAAAAATATGCAATGTATCCTTTTATCAATGAATCTTTTATTTCTATCTAGAAAGAAAGATAAAAAGGGGACCTATTTCTAAATGGAATTTATTCTAAAATTTAAAAATGGTGAGGGTTGTTGTAAAGTACAACAATTGGCGATTCACTGGAAGAAACAGTTATCTTTGAAAAAATGCAATGAACACTATATTTCTAGTAAGTAAAAATTTCTAAAGATAATGAAAACTTATCTTAGGATAATTCAAATAGAATCTAATTGTGAAAAAGAATAAAAATCACTTACAATTTCTTTCTAATTCCTCAAAGATAAAAACATTTTTAGGTTATCTCAAGCTTTGATTGGTTGATAATAGTAAATTAAGTGGATTTCTTCAAGTTTAGCCTTTGTAATATACTCTATTGTCACAGGCATTGCCTCTGCTACCAGAAAACGTTCATAGTCTCGACAGGGTTACCTTTTAACCATCAACCATTCATTATTCCATCCAACTAAGATTATGACTTTTTAAAAATAAATTCATAAGACATATTATCTCATGTTTTTTGTCTTTTATTTATTTATTTAAATTTAAGATCCATTGTTCTGGTTTGGTAGCCAGTTAGTAACAATGCCATTCACTAGTTGTAATTAAACTGAACAAGCTGGCTCGTGATGAGACCCCTTGTCTTACTTTTATAACCCATTACCCTGTTTTGGTATGCATTATTGGTAATGTCAGTTTTATCACTTCTTATGATGATGGTAAGTAGGCTCGTGATGAGACCTCTTATCTCCTAAATTTTGTCATATAATTTCTTAGAATTACATTCTAAAAAATCACAACCGAAATGGATGGGGTGAAATAGTTGTATCCTTAAGAATAAATGGATGACAATTCTCAGATTTTTGTTTGCTAAAGCTTGAAAAAGTCTTTACTTTTTAGAGATAACCTTTCTCTGCTTAATAAACTTATAATGATTTACATTTTTCTTAAGGTTTCAAAAGATCATGCAAATGTTTTGAACAAATTTTCAAAGTTTAACATTTTATTTTAAACTATCCAAAATTGTAATCATTTCCTTGAAAATTCTTATTTACACAAAATAAGTATTTATAACATTCCTTCCAAGACAATTTTCTAATAGTAAAAAGTAATCAAAGACTATTAACAACCTTTATTTACAAAAATAAATAAAAATTGCAGAAAGGAATATGTATAAGTAAGAAGGGGTTACCTCCTTATGAAAAGAATTTCTTTAAGACAAGCCCATTTACAGGAGGAGATTCTCTCTTTCCTGTTAAATCTTGGAGTATGAATGTATATGAGCCTATATTTTCAGTAATCTGAAATGGTTCAAGCCACATTTTCTGAAATTTGGTATGCTTACCTTTTTCTTCATGTGCTTTATCCCATTTCAGAACAAGATCACCAATTGACAAATTTTTTGAGCCGGTGGAACTTGAATCAAAAGAAGATTTTACAAGCTATTGATGTTTTTCATGAATATATTTTTCTTTTTTTCTATCCTCTTCTAATTTAAGGATTTGATCAAATCTTAACTGAATGGATGAGGAAGGATTTTCTTCAATGAATTGCACTAGGGCTAATGATGGAAGAGCTATAGTTGATGGTATCACAGCTTCTTTACTATAAACTAAATTGAAAGGTTAAGTTCCTATAGAAGCTTTAAGAGTGATACGATCAGCCCATAATGCAAAGATTAAATACTTGTGCTAGTTCTTTTGATTTTGATCAATGGTCCTTTTAATGATTTTGATGAGATTTTTGTTAATGGACAGCTAAACCATTACCTTGCAGATAATAATTTGTTGAATATTTCAATTTAAAACCTCTTTTAATTGCAAATTCCACTATACTATTACCAGAAAAATAAGTTGCATTGTCAAAGACTAGAGCATTAGGTACACCAAACCTGGTAATAATGAATTGATCGATGAAATCAATAATTGCATCAGAGTTGGCTACCTTTAGAGGAATTGATTCTACCCACTTTGTGAAGTAATTTGTTGCTCTGATAATGTAATTGTGATGTTTGGAAGAATGAGGTACTATCTCACCAATAATATCAAGCCCCCATTGCTCAAATGGTTGTTCAATGTTTACTGGCTGCAAAGGAAAAGTTGGCTTTCTCTGTCTTCCACTAGCAGTTTGGCAAATTTTTCATTTTCTCACATAATCATGTGTATCTTTGAAAAGGGTAGGCCAATAATATCCATCATGGATGATTTTGTGGGCTGTGGTATCACCTCCAAAATGACCTCCTGCTGGTCCATCATGTAATTCCTGCAATACCTTTTTTGTTTCAGTCTTTTCAAGACATCTTAATAGGATTGAATCATAATTATTTATGAATAACATATCATCAATGATTTCATATTTAGTAGCATTCAATCTTAAAACGCGTTTATTCTTATAGCTGAGATTAGAAGGAGCATACCCATTTTTCAAGTAAAATATCATATCAACATACTGAGATTCAGAATCTGTAACACTTATCTGATTTACTTGAACAACATTTTCTGGATCTTGATTTTCTGGTATTTTGTGAGTTCTTGCTAATAATCTGCAAAAACCTTGTCCTCTAACAATCTTTGCTGGTTTAATATCAATATCATATTCTTGCAAAGCTGTCACCCAATTAGCCCTTTTTTCTCCTACTTCTCTTTGAATTAGTAATTGTCTTACTGCAGAGAATGGGACAATAACCTTTTTGTGTGTTTTTAAGAGAAAAGACCTAAAATGTTTGATTGACTTAAATACAGCGAAGGCTTGTTTTTCAACATCGGAATAATTCAGCTCAGATCCTTGCAGATTCGAGCTGAAGAAAGAAATTGGTGCTTCAATTTGTTGATCATTGAGATATGTTAAAACAACAACATAGGATGTTTCGGTTGCCAAAGTATATAGAATAAAATCTTTAGAAAAATTGGGAGTATTTAATGCAGGTGCATCAATGATTACCTTTTTGATCGCATCAAAGGCTTCTTTTTCCTTATATCCCCATTTGAATACCGAATTTTTCTTAATCATATTCTGCATAGGTAAAACAATTTGAGAAAAATCTGGAATGAATCTTTTTACAAAATTAATCTGACCTAAAAATGATTGCATGGAATTTTTATTATGAGGTAAAGAAATATCAGAAATTTCTTTAACTCTGTCAGGATCGATATATATACCATCTTTTGACACAACAAACCTTAAGAGTTTTATTTGATCGAGAGAAAAAAAGGATTTCTTTGGGTTTAAGGAAATACCAAACCTTCTACATCTTTCAAATATTTGTTTCAGATCATGTAGATGATTGGATCTCTTTTTTGAATAAACTGTTATGTCATCAAGATAAATAACAACTTATCTATTAATCAGACCCTTAAATGCTATGTCCATGGCTCTCTGGGAAGTAGTTCCTGAGTTTACTAAACCAAAAGGCATTTTCTGATAAGCATAAGTTCCCCATTTGGTTTTGAAAGTGGTTTTCAACCTATCATCTGGATGTACTAAAATTTGATTATACCCTGAAAATATATCAAGGAAGGACATGAGTTCAGAACCAACTACCTTTTGGAGAATTTGCTTCATGGTTGGCAATGGGAAATTGTCTTTTTGACATGCCTTGTTTAAATTCCTGAAATCAATACAGATTCTAATATCACCATTTTTCTTCCTGACAGGTACCATGTTGGAAACCCAATTGGAATGCCTTACAGGAAAAATAATTTTGGCTTTCAAAAGTTTATTGAGTTCTATTTTGATTTGATCCTCAAGATTTGGATGAATCTTTCTTAACTTCTGTTGAACAGGCTTAACATCAGATAGCATTGGAATTGTGTGTTGAATTACAAAAGCATCATAATTCTTTAAATCCTCATAACTCCAAGAGAAGACATTTTTATATTTACTCAGAAGTTTAATAAAAGCATATCTTTCTTCTGGAGTTAAATTGAGTCCTAGATTAACATTCCGAGGTTTAGAATCAGAGCCAAGATTAACTAATTCAAACTTCAAAGTTGAACTTTGAAGTTTAGCATTAGTAACTTTCTTGAATCTGTCTTTAATATCATAAAGATCCTCAAGTTTAACAACAGATTTAGGAATTAGATTTTCATTATTTCTTGAAGTAATTTGCAGATCATGATCATCTTCATCAATAATTTGTTCATCATATGATTTCTCAGAAGTTAAGAAATTCAAAATATCTTGATCATGGTAGAATACTCTCCAGTTAGTAATATTATCTGGGACAGATGGGCGAAAAATCAACTCTACTGAAAATCTATCAGGACTGCAATCTTCAGCAGGGAGGAGTTTGGATGCAACATTAGCGAACAAGTCAGCTGATGTGTTTTGATTTCTAGGAATAGAAGAGATATTAAATGCTAGAAATTGAGTGGTAAGGTCCTGTACTAGGGTTTGATAATGTTTGAGATGTCCTGAAAGAAAATGGATGGTATTCCTTACTTGTCTTATGATAATTTCGGAATCTCCATACACTTTCAAGTATTTTACATTTAACCCTATGGCTTTATAAAGCCCTTGAATCAAGGCTTCATATTCAGCAGTATTATTGGTGCACTCAAATTCTAATCTACATGATAGCATGGTTTTCTCTCCTCCTGGATCAATTAGGATGCATCTTGCTCCTGCTCCATCACTAGATTTTGATCCATCAAAATATAATGACGAAAATAAAGTTCTATCTATAGGTTTATCTACAAATGAATCAGAAATATTAACAATTCTAGAAGAATCAGATTGCGAAAAAATTTCATTTTGAGAAACAAAAGTATCTACAGAAAAAGGTGATTATGGTGCAGTAAAATATCCAAGAAATGACTCAGCAGAATAACCTCCAAGAATATTATTGTTGAAAGCTACAGGTTCGTTTGGTCGTTCAAATTCAGTTACAGTGTGTGTCATATGTTTTTCTCGCTCGATTTTGATTTGATTTGGTTTCCCTTTGTAGGGAAGCCACATATGTGAAAAATCAGTTGAGATATAGCCATTAAGTTTCGCAGAACAGTCTCTGCTTAAGACTAACCCATATAATTCTGGAATATCTGCAATTAGAATATCAATTTTTTGGACAATCCTAGGATCGGAAGCTAGTCTAATGGTAACTGAATTGATTTCTCCTACAACTTGAACTTTAGAGCGATCCAATTTTACAATGTGAACTACAGACTTCTGTGGTTCGATATTCAATTTAGCACATACTGAAGTAGGCATTATATTAGAGGATGCTCTAGAATCAATTAAAAAATTATGCAAATTCTTATTGTAGATTTCATAAGTCAACAGAAATGGAGGTGTGTGAGAATTTGATCTCTCTCCAATAAGAACAGTGTCTGTTGCATCTACTTTGTCTGGTGGTTTACCATTCCCTTTAGCTGCTTTAGCTACTACACCACTTGGTAGAGGAGCAATAGGTGTAGCATTTAACTCTTTTAATCACAGCTTTTGTTGATGTTTAATTTTTCTGAGTTCATGTGATGAGATGTTCGCTCTAGTATTTTTCATGTCCTCAACAATATTATAATCCATCATATCTGATACCACCAGAGTCTTGGATGATGATGTGGGAGGATTGGGAGATGATGGCTGATTCCGAGTGGGCAATGGAGAATCTTTCTTTGTGGGAGTTTTATCTTTAGTACTCGGAGTTGTAGTTTTCTTCTTTGGAACAGTTTGAACAGGTTCCGATGTAGATTTTCTCCTTATACTCACAGGCATATCTTCTTGTTCCATTTCACTATCCGAATTAGGGAGTATGAAATCCCACATTCCATTTAGTTCAACTATTTCTTCCCTTTCATCTTCTTCATCTGACATTAGAGCAGTTTCTTCTTCTTCTTCATCTTCTGATTCTGCATTGGAGATTGTATTAGGAGGTTTTGATTCAGCTTGATTTCTCTTGAAATTTCTAAATGGTCTCTTTGTAGAAGTCTTTGCTACTTGCTTTTTGATCTCAACCATCTCATTAGACATGGTTTTAAGGACTTTTTTTAGACCTTCCATGTCATATGGATCTCTTGCTGTCTTTTTCTTGGAATCATCTTTAAAAGTGACTTTCTTTGATTTTCTTTCCTTAATAGCATTTTTCTTATCTAGAGTAATCATTCGTTTTTCAACTGAAATAGCTTCTTTCATATTCTTAGCTAAAGTCGGTTTTGCAGCTCTATCTACAAAAATTGCTATGTTTGAGGGCAAAGCATTAATGTACCATTCACTTCTAACCTATTCACTAGGTTTAGATGTTGCAGGGATCTTATTCAAGAGTTTATTAAATCAAGAGTTAAAATATTTAATGGGTTCCTTGGGTTGAGTGTTTAAATTGGAGAGATCGTTGATTAGGGTAGAAATTGATCTATCATCTCCATATTTAGTTAAAAATTGCTCTTCAAACATATCCCAATTTGTGATAGAATCAGAAGGTAAGGAAAAATACCAGGATCCTGTTGTTCCTTGCAAGGTATAGGGAAATAACCTGACTACAACATCTTCATGCTCTACTTGATTTATATTTATAGCAAGCATAAAATTATTGATATTTTTTATGCTGGTATACCAGTATCTGGACTAAACTTTGGCAGCCATTTTTTAGGATGATCAGGTAGATCATGCAAAGGTGCAGCCATATTTACAGCTCCTGGTCTAGTCCATGGTCTTTGTGCTGCTTGTGCCATTGTTGTGATGATGGTAGAAGAACTAGAAGTGATAACTGGTGTATGAGTAGTAACAGTTGAAGTATTGGAAGAGAAAATTGATGTTTGAACAGATGTAGTTTGAGAAAATGAAGATGAGACTACTGCACTTTTCTGATTTGGAGCTTGGGAAACAGATGATTGAATATGCGATGAAGAACTAGTACCACTTTTTATTTCGACCGATGGAGTTTTTCTTGTTTTGACTCTACTAGGTATAGGAAATTCTTTTGGGGAAATTCCAAGTTTTTCACTCTGTGACCTAGTGAGAGGTCTGGAAGAAACAAACTGCGAGGTGACACTACCTTTAGATAATTCCGATTCTTCTAATGATAATTAGAATCCTTGAAGTTTATGGACTAAAGCTTCAACTTCAAGGGATTCAGGAGGCAGATTATCTTATTGATGTGAGACTTTGGTAGTGGGTGTTTAAATTCTTTTATTAATTTCTTCTCTAGTGATTTGAGATGTGGAAGAAATTGAAGGTGATGAGGGTGTTGTGCTCTTAGAATGGCTTTCGGATTTGGATTTATCTACCATTCATAGCTTTGGCCCTCCTTCTAGTGGCAAAAATGTTGAGGCCTCGAAAATTGTTGCTTCAAACATTGGGGGATAACCACCCGGTCGGGACCTTAGGACAACTCCTTTTCTGTTTGGTGTGGTGGCTCCGACTGGATTTATAGGACCAGTTTCCTAGTAATTTAAATGGGTTGGTAATGGAATGATTTAATGAAGGGAAAATGGCACTAAATGACTAAAATAAAACTATTTAAACTAACTTAAAACTGATCAGATAATTCTAAAACTAACCCGGGCATCAAATGTGAATACAACTTTAAATTATTTCAATTAACCAATAACCATGAAAATGTATTATAGCTTAATTGAAATATACAGTAACAAATAAAGATAAATTTGTTTAAGAAATTAAACAGAGTTATAATAACATATTGCATTCATCATCATATATCGTTTGCATATACTGTAAAAGATAAATATTTCTACACACTCAGAAATGATATGTATAAAGAAATATTGTAAAGCAAATACACATAAACAATAGAAATTTAAAAGAGAATATCACATAACATAAGAAAACTAAAAGTGAATAGATAGAAATACCATATCCATCTTGATACTTTCCAATGCAATCCGATATCCAAATCCAACAACTTCAATGTAAAATCAACTCCAAGATATAGAAATGCAATTCTTAAAGACAATTTCGCACAGAATCACCATATGTGATCCTTTATAAAAATATAAGAGTCAATGGAGTACAGAAATGTAATCTCCAAGTCAAAATATTACAAATTCAGGACCCCGTTCTAAATGCATGAAAGAGGTTTAAATAGGTACTTAACAAAATAACTAAAACTATTCCTACAATCTATCTAAATAAAAAATCTAGAACAGAAATGCGATCTTGAGGTGAACCGACTCATTGATTATCTGTTGCATTTGATGTGCCCAGATGGCAGATTTTGAGCATTTCCTTCACTTCTTTTGGATGACTAAGCTTTGAGTGCAACCGTCCTATATATGTGGCATCAGAGAATTCGGGAATGATGCAATCGATGGCATTTGAAAGAAATTTTATTGCTGTTTGTTAACTATGCGGCTTGATAAGATAGGTCCACATTGTATCCCATGATATTCCTTGTAGTTGGCCAATTTGCTGATTTTTATTAATTATCTCTTGTTTCCATCTGTGATCAGTTTCTTTTACCCTAGGTAATTGGCCAGGGGTACAATATGAAATTAAATTGATTGCATATAGGTTATCATTCACCAGCTGTGTTACATTGTTCATTATGCTTTTAGCTCTGGATGTAGCTCTTTCTGCTTTGATTAAACGTTGTTCCCATTCTGCAAAAATAATTTATTTATGTCTTTCCATAATCTTGGGAAGATTTTCTTTTCTTCCTGATTCTGATTCTTGCCATAAAAGAAATTCAGAGATCTTTTCATCAACTTCATCAAATTCAATTTTAAGACTGACTCCTTCATCTACCAAGGAAGATGTTAATTCACATAGGGATTCTGCTTCTGCAACCTTTAGACAAAATTCATTTAATTGTTGAGACAATAACTTGTTTGTTTCCAGGGCTTCATTTTTGAATTGATCCAAATTAGGATAATTCTTAAACTTGTCTAATTTAGATTGAAACATCTTCTCTTGCTCAATCTTTGAAGTCTACTCATTTTGTAGAAGAGCCTGTAATTTTTCTATTTCTTGATTTAGTTGTTGTTGCTTTTCTAAAGTCTGTTGATCGATCTTTTCATTTTCAACAACAAGCTTCTCTTCTAATTTTTTAGATTTGAGCTCTCCATCCTGCAATCGTTGTTCTAACTGAATGATTTTCTGTTGGTTCTCTGTAACCTATTCTTCTAACATGGCTATTTGCACATCTTTTTGTTTCATTAATTGTGTAACTTCAGAGGCCTTGTCTATTGTAGCAGCACTATAGGCACCTGCATATTGGGATAATTTGGTGAGATCCTCAGATGGATTCACCTCAGCATTCTTATAAAAAATATTCATATACTCCACCTGTGATGTCAAAAGTGCATCTTGATCAGTTCTCCTCCTTTTCCTCTGTTTTCTTACAACAACCCAATGTTTAGGACCGTGAAATATATCTAGAGGGGGAATTTCTTCTATCTTCAACATGATTTCACCTGTGGGATTTTCAGGGATGATTTCTATATCTTGGTCTTTCAGATCATTAACTTGAGGATTATTATGTTGTCCTATTTGCTGGGAAAATTGTTTATATTGGCTCAACTACTTCTTTAGCAGCTTTCTCTATTCCAAGTTGAGAATTTGGATTATTGTTTATATCACTTTTTGGTGCCTGTTCAGTATTCTTACTGTCTGTGCCTCCCTTTTCAGTATGCACATTGGCATCAATACTTGTGCTTTCTTTTCTTTCCTGGGCTGAAGACTGCTGTACATCAATTTTAGTAGTTGTTTCTGTCTTTTCAGTATCAAATTTGCTGCTAATATCTTCCTTTTGTAAAACATGATTAGTTCCCGTTACTTCTTTGCTAGATGTATTCCCTGTTTCCTTCTGTTGAGATTCATATTCCTGTATAGAAACTCTCAACTGATCTAGAGGAACTTTGAGTAACCTCTGACTTCTAAATAACAAAAATTTATTCATTTCTTTGACCTGGAGTTTGGACTTGGCCAAATAAAAAACTTGGGACATTTTATCTACAAAAACAAATAAATCATCAAACATATCTGGTTCATGTTCGAACCGAGCAATTGAAACAGAAGTAGTAAAATCATATGCCACCTTCCTAGGATCATATTGCCTCCCTGGGATTGTTGAAAGCTTGAGATTGGTTAACTTAACAAATTTTTCAGCATGGACAAAATTACTAAGAGTATAGTCACCACATTTAAAAGGAAAAGTAGGCCACATAAGCTTCTTGTTGTTCTTCAAAGTTCTAGACATGCCTTCTACTGTCAGCTGATAAGAAATTTCCTGTGCTAACATTTTGTCTGGAACATACAAAGGAAGGATGTGTGGTTCTACAATACTTCTGAAAACTCTGATATATGTGAAAATTTCCTCTCCGAACCAATCTCCAATTAAGGACAAATCAACTTTAGCTTTGTCAGAAAGTCTAGGAGGGAATCGGCCAAAAATGGTTTGATAAATCGGAATAAGAAAACCGTGACAGACTCTATAAACATGGCTTTTGAAATGCCCCTTCCATAAGAACTTGTGATATATATGAATTGGAACAGGATATTTAGGGGTACATTTCCATCCTAATAAGGGGAATTCAGAATTGAATCAAAGGGCATCTAGGATATAAGCACAAAAATAAAAAGGAGTGGAATTTCCTGAATTTTTGTCTTTCCTATACTCAATAATTCTGTTGGCTATCTTATCAGAAAGAATGATAGCCTAATCCATTAGCTCGGAACTAACAACAAAATGTATTAATGGCACCATTTGTATAGAAAACCTAGCCGAGTTATCATTTCCACACAATCTGCACATCATTGCTGCGGCATAACAGTATGGAGGCAAAAGAGACTCCACAGAGTACATACCTGATGCCTCGTGTCTGTGATTTTCAGGAACCCTTCTCCATTCTTTAATTGGTTCCGACTGATTTTCATGATTCACAGCGAATTCCTTGATAAAATCTTTGTTATAAATTTTCTGTGGGTTTGGAAGGTGGTACATCGCTTTGATGTCTTCTGGTTTGAATGACCCGAATATTGCTCCAGAAGCTTAAACAAAGGTTCTGTCTTTGATAGCCACATTATCAATTACCCATCTAATAACATCATAATATGGAAAAATGTTTGCCCGAGCTGCAACTCGGTGCAGAAATGAGTTTGCTAATGCACCAAGAAGATTTTCAGAATCAGAGTCTGAGTCGGCTTCGTCAGGAACTGTAGCCTTAGCGTCAACAACTTTAGGGTTTTCATTTTCAAGTAAGTTGTATACATTTTCCCATGTCATCTTACCAAGTCCCTGGCATGAGGTATCTGTAACCAGCTTAAGCTTTGCCGGTTTCTCTTTAGGCAGCATAGTGAATACAGGAGCTTTTGTAGCGATGGCGGCTTTCGATTTCCTGAATCTTTTCGACATTTCAGTATCGGGCAGTGTTTCTCTCGTTCTGTGAATGGAAGAATTGGACGTTCTATTGTTCTGTAACAAAGAAAATCTTTTAGCCAAGGTGAAAACACAATAATGAAAATAGCTATACAACAGGATTTATTCGTTGATTTGCATTTATTATATCCGTGGTTTAAAACTTAAATGCCCTCTAAGGAGTCACAATCATGCATTCAATAACAAAACAAATCGTTATTATTTGTTTGATTTGTGAATTAATGTCAACGTACAATCAGAGATTGGCATATTTCGAAATAAGTGTAAATATATTACCTTTTAAATCTTTGGAACGCGATGAATAATAATATATGAATATTTAAGTTGTATTCGCATCACGATTCCTTTAAAAGGAAAATGAAATAAGACTTATGACAACTTCCGATTGCGAAGAGCGCATCGGGGATTTTCAAATGGAATGAATTGTTAAATAGTTTCTCCGATAATCTGATTGCGATGAGGTGGGGTCCGCCGCGTCGGAGTCTTTCAACCAAATGAATATATTGTTTTAATTCTCCAAAATGTGATTGCGATGAATCACATCGCATCAAAAGTATGTAAAACAAACATAACACTTTAAATTTTATTCGAAATGCGATTGCGATTGAGTGCCATCGCATCGGAATTTTGCAAAGCGAAAATAGAATTTAAAGAATTCTCCGATTTTCCGATTTGCGATTACTGTACATATCAAATATTGTTAAATATAAAGACTTTATATAATATTTTTGATATGATTAAAAGCTTTGTTTCTCATCGGATCGGAAAGTTTTTTAAAGGTTTGTACACTTTGTAAATAAAAATATGCAATGTATCCTATTATCAATGAATCTTTTATTTCTATCTAGAAAGAAAGATAAAAAGGTGACCTATTTCTAAATGGAATTTATTCTAAAATTTAAAAATGGGGAGGGTTGTTGTACAGTACAACAGGACCAAAGGTTGAAACAGTGACACATGGAACTTCGTGCAAGTTCACTCTACTGAACCAGTCTATAATCAGGTCATCGTAGGAGATTGGGCATAAATATTTCTTGAAGAATCCAATATTGATCAGACCTATGGGGTTGGAAATAGGACTCAGAGGGCTACCACAGGATGCAATTTCACACCTTGGAGATCTAAAATTACATAGATACATCAGATTCAATATCGAGCTTCTAGAAGGCAAGAAAAAATATGCATTCAAGGATCACTACAGTAAGGACAAAACATCAATAGTCAAGGGTAAGTCTGCTACAACAAGGTATGTATGATTAGTGTTTGAATTTTAATTTGAATATCATCTCTGACATGTGTTTTTGCAGGAAAATGTAAGTATTTTTTATGTATGTTTGATTGTGTTTTGTTCATAAATTTTGAGTGTATTTACATTTGAATTTTGAATATTTCTCTGACATATGGTTTGCAGGACAATGTAAGTATTTTGTTTATATATTGGTTTGGGTCTTGTTCATTAATGCATGTGCAGGAAGGAGGACACAATAGGACAACTCAGGCACATACTAGAAGGAAAATGCAATGCCAAACTACCATTACTTGAAGCAAGCATAACAATACCTCAACAACTGCTAGTGTTCAAAGAAGCAGTGTCAAGTCAAGTATCAGGTCGGGTCAAAAGTTAGTATTGTAAAAATAATCATTGTAAAATTGTAAAAGACTGATTATTATAAAAGAGTCAATCTGCCTAGAGTTGGAGAGGCATTTTTGGGAGGTATAAGTGTCATTGTTGGATAATGTTATGGTTAGTGTAGAAATTATACAACATATATTTATATCATGGATTCAATCTGATCTAACAATGTACTAAAGCTAGATATTGAATCACTTCTACAAATAAAATGCAGAATTAAAAACACAATCGTGAATCACATGAATTAAAGAAGAATCAATAAAAGCACAACACAGATAATTTCCTGGGGAAAATTTGTTGCTCAAAACCCCTCTATCATATATTGTATATTACACAAGAATAATGAAACAATTACAATGCAATTCTTCTCACAAGAATCTCCTGTAATATACCTATCATCTCACACTGATCCATACAAAATCGGGCCAACACTTAGCCAATTCTTATCCTTCCTTGCTCACGCAATTCCTGATGAATGCAATCCCTATTATTTAGGAATTTCAGCCTTCCTCAACTGCGCTGAGTATCATGGGCATCCTGTAGCATTTTAACTGCATCTGGGCAACCTGCTAATATCAAAACTGATAGTCATACTTCCCTTTAACCTTTATCTCAACTGGGTCTCCACTAGAACTGACATGCATGCATCTAATAACAGTAAGTCATCGGTTGCATGTTAGATCATTTATTGTGAATTAAATAATATTTAATTCACTTGATATCTCACTAGTGCAACAAATAATTACAACTAGCACACCTGAATTTAACTCACTTAACTGAGTTAATTGATTACACATGCATTAAACTAATGCGCCAACTACACTTTGAACTCTGTTACAACTATAATTACTCTGCATGCCTCACCAACTACCCTCAACTCGAAATTCATGATCTAATTGAGTTTATCACACTCAGTTAAGTATTACAAGTGATTATGAGATAATATTACATTTGATTGTCCATTTTAATTAAGGGAAAATAAAATAGGCATGCACCAAATTTAGCCCACACCAGTGTAGGTGCTGCTAAGACCTGTGGTCCCACACTAGTTTGGGTGCTGCTTGGACCTCCTGGTCGCACCCTAGTGTAGGTGCTGCTTGGACCTCATGGTCCCACACTAGTGTAGGTGCTGTTTGGACCTCCTGGTCCCACCCTTAGTGTAGGTGCTGCTTGGACCTCATGGTCCCACACTTAGTTTAGGTGTTGTCATGTTTTTTCCGAATGCCAATTTCATTGTTTCTTGTTGAAAAATTCAACACTTGGGTTGCAGGTCGTAGTGTGATTGGGTGATTGGTCTAGTTCAAGAAAATCATTGTGAATCATATTGTATCATGGATCATTGTCCCTAGTACGGGAGTCCACACTCTTGTCTTATTTCTCATCATTATAGGGTAGCAGGGAGGTTCTAGGTTGGTGCATGAAGTCACCTACAGGTTGGAGCCTGCGAACACTTAAGGGTGGTAGGTCGGTCTAAGATGTCGGGGCATCCATTCAGTTGACTACTGAAGAAACCAGGGCGTTGGGGCATCCTTCCAGTGGGAGCTAGAGAAGAATGATTTTTTATAATTCTAGGAAGTTGTACCTTTCATTTCAGTTGGGGCTGAAGATTAAATAATTTATTAGAAAATCGTTCGGTGTTTTTTGACCCGAAGGGAGTTTTACACTTAAAATTCATGTGCCTATTTTGTTCTATTGTTTACTGTTGTTACTGAATAAACATCAAGAATAATTGAATATTAACTAATGCTCTAAAAAATATTTAAAAGTGTTAATTGATAAAAAATATTGATTCACCCCCCCCCCCCCCCCCCCCCCAATTATTTCCAACAATTGGTATCAGAGCTTGATTCCTTCAATATTAGTCTAACAACTAGAAGGATATCATGGAGTATACTAAGAATATAGTTCCTCTGTTCAATGGAAATAACTACACACTTTGGAGTGGAAGAATGTAGGTTCATTTGTTGGTGCAAGGATACGAAGTATGGGAAATCGTTGAAAAAGGCTTTACAGCAACCCAAGATGAACAAGGTAAGAAAAATATGGTATATGATGCAAAGGCTAAAGATCTCATTATCAGCAGGCTTTTAGAATATGTCTATCTTAAGGTATTGAGTTGCAAAACTACTAAAGAAGTATGGGGCAAGCTTGAGAATATATATGCAAGTGACTCAAACGTGAAAGAAGCAAAGCTTCAAATTTACAGGCCAAAATTTGAGCAACTAAAAATGAAGAAAGATGAAAATATTGATGCATACTTACATCGTGTTGATAAAATACAAATGCATTGGAAGGTTTGGGAGAACTTGTCGACACGAAAATTGTTGTCTGAAATATCCTTAGAACCTTGCCGACAAGATTCAACCCAAAGGTATGTCTTGGAATATAGTTCGAATCTAGCCAATATCAGCAAAGATGAATTGGATGGAGTGCTTACGGTATATGAAATGAGGATTGAAGAAGAGGATGACACATCTCACCTAGAAACAACATTTTCCGCATTCAAGAAAACTAGTAAGGACAAGCATACTCCAAAAGCGAAAACTTGTAGTTGTAAGGAAGAAGAAAAGGAAGAAGATGAAGAAGAAATTTCAGATAAAGGATTTTCCTACTTCACACGAAAAATGAGAACATGTACGGGGAAATTCAAAGGTAAAATTCTATTGATATGTTTCGATTGTGGTGAGGTTGGGCATTTTGTAGCCAAGTGTCCTCACAAAAATGAGGTTGTTACGAAAGGAAAGAAAGGTCTAAGGAAGTTCAAGAAGCAAGGCAAGAAGAAATGGTTTAAGAAGAGTTTCTTCTCCAAAGAAGATAGCTCCTCATCTAATGAAGAAAATGATATTGAAGAAGAAATCAACGGAAGAGTATTGTTTATGGCCAAGAATAATAAACAAGAAGCATCTAACGAAGATTGTTTATGGCTAAGCATAATAAACAAGAAGCGTCTAACGAAGAAGAAGATATTACTGAGGTTGAATTTCAAAACTAAGTGATCAGGGTTATCAAAGATCTCAAGGTTGAGAAGAATCATGTCAACACTCTTGAAGACGAATTAAATATAGAAAGGGAACATCTCCTAAATCTTAAAATCAAGGTTGAAGAATACAAACAAGTTGAAGAATTGCTCAGGGAAGAATTAAAGGAAAGCAACAGGGAAAGAGAAACATTGGAAGATGAAATAGTTTCTTTACGAAAGCAAGTAAAAAATGGAAAAACTTTTAAAAACTACACCAACAGCTCCAAGGCATTGGAAGAAATCATCAACAATCAGCGATCAAACAGTGACAATAATGGTCTTGGTTACAAAGAAAAATCTGAAAAGGAGCCAAGTTCTTCTATGAAAACAAAAGAATATGGATATGAAAAATATAACAAGCAAGTAGACCTCCCAGCCAACTCAAGAGATCAGGATTAACAGGAAGAACCATGGAAGGCAATTCCTTGAAGAAGATTTCCTCCTAGTTATAAACCTATCTTCTATGGCCATTGTTATTCATGTGGAAGGTTTGGACATAGAGCTATAGAATTTTTCACGTATGTTTGGAATAAATACAGTTTCAGGAGTTCTTTAAGAAATGGATATTCCAGAACTCAGCTGAATATTAACATATTTGATCATTTGAGAGATGATGCAGAATGTTACAAATGTAACAATTTTGGACACCTGGCTAAAGATTGCAGACTTGGAAGTTATTCAAAGGAATTATCGCAAAATTAGAATGAACGAATATGGAAAAAGAAGACTGAAAAATGTGCTATCACTCTCAAGGCTCAAAGCAACATAATTTTTTGGTATGTTGAAAGTGGTTTCTCAATTCATATGACTGGAGATAGGAATAAGTTCATATCCTTGAAGGAAAAGAAGGATGGAACAATGTCTTTTGGAAATGACGAGTCTTCAAACGTCATAGGAGTAGGTACAATCACACTTGGAAGTAAGAATGCATTAGCGAAAGATGCGTTGTTGGTTGAAAATATCAATCAAAATCTGCTCAGTGTTGGACAAATGTGCGATCAAGGACACACGATGTTATTTAACTCAAAGAAATGTGAAACAGGAAAGGCAAGTTTGGTAAAATTTTGGCTACAGCAAGCAGAACTCCAAATTACACATATATTTTGGATGAGACACCTAAAGGGTGATTTTTGATGAAAGAATACGAATGTTGGTTATGGCACAAACGAATGGGACATATAAATTTCGACAATTTGGTCAAGATCAACAAGAAGGAAGCAGTAAGAGAAATTCCTTAAATTTCAAAACCTACCAATACAATATGTGAATCTTGTTGGAAATACTGAGGGGGGGGGGTGAATAAGTATTTCTTATCAATTAGCACTTTTAAATATTTTTAGAGCATTAGTTAATATTCAATTATTCTTGATGTTTATCCAGTAACAACAGTAAACAATAGAACACAGTAGGCACATGAATGTTAGGTGGAAAACCCCCTCCGGGTCAAAAACCACCAAACACTTTTCTAAAAAATTCTTTAATATTCAGCCCCAACTAAAATGAAAGGTACAACTTCATAGAATTATAGAAATACATTCTTCTCCAGCTCCCACTATAAGGACGCCCCAATGCCCTGGTTTCTTCAGTAGTCAACTAAATGGATGCCCTGACATCCTAGACCGACCTACCACCCTGAAGTGTTCACATACTCCAACCTGTAAGTGACTTCATGCACCAACCTAGCACCTCCCTGCGACCCTATAATGATAAAAAATAAGACAAAAAGTGTGGAATCTCGTACCAGGGACAATGATCCACGATATAATATGATTCACAATGATTTTCTTGAACTAGACCAATCACCCAATCACACTATGACCCGCAACCCAACCATAAAATTATCCAACAATGACACTTATACCTCCCAACAATGCCTCTCCAACTCTAGGCATATTGACTCTTTTATAATAATGACTCTTTTACAATTTTACAATGATGATTTTTACAATACTGAATTTTGACACGACCTGATACTTGACTTGACATTGCTTCTTTGAATACTATTAGTTGCTGAGGTATTGTTGTGCTTGCTTCAAGTAATGGTACTTTGGCGTTGCATTGTCCTTCTAGTATGTGTCTGAGTTGTCGTATTGTTTCCTCCTTCCCACACATGCATTAATGAACAATACCCAAACCAATATACAAACAAAATACTTACATTGTCCTGCAAACCATATGTCAGAGAAATATTCAAAATTCAAATGTAAATATGTTCAACATTTATGAACAAAACCTAATCAAACATACATACAAAATAATTACACTGTCTTACAAAAACACATGTGTAATATTCCTAATTAGCCCAAGCCAATAGGAATATTCAATTTTTTTTTGCTTCCTGTTTTCATGAATAAAATTGTAAAGGAGAATCAATAAAACTCCTAAATCAAAAAAATAAATCAATGCCCCATGTGAACAAGTCTAAATTTGGGATGCCTTAATAAAACACCCTTATGTGTGAAAGGGGTTAAGTCATTTGACTGGGTCAATTGGACCAAATCAACAACGTTGTCTAGATATAATGAATCACTTAGATGCACAGCGTAGTTTTAGTTGGAGGCTAATCATGTGAATGCAGCTAAATCATTGAGGTGGTTTAGGGTTTGGCAATGTTTCCATCTTATTTAAAGAGGAGGAGGACAGCATGAGAGGGGGTTGTTGTTCATGATATGATTTTTCTGAAGACATTGTCTGTTTAGACATTTCTTATTCGCTTGTTGTTTAGCTAAGAATAGTGTTGTTTAGCACTAGGGTGTTCCTGATCGGGAATCCCACCTCTTCCATTGAGTAGCTCTTGGAGGAGTCTTGCTGATCCTATCCACTATCAGGCATTTGGCCAAGCTACATATTCTGACTACAATGCAGATCCTGTTGAGGTTTTGGTTGTCCTTGTAAGCTGCAGCAAGTGGAGGCTAGATCTATTCAGTTCTAGGCCATTCTGGTGCCTCTTTTCAGTGGGAGAGCCTCTATCCTCCTGATAAGAGAGTATTAGATCCTTGGAGTTGCATATTCAAATCTTGGCATCAAGCCAAACCAGTACTAGAGTCAACATCGCAGTTTCTCTCCGATAACTGCATTATTAGCAAGAAGGAAGTTGCAGGGTGTTTTGACATGCTTTTGGCGGAGAGATCTCTGGTGTTTGGGTGCTTCCCTTCACAGTGGTGATCCATGGATTAGACTTCTGATCCATGTTGTGTTCAGATCTGATCTGCTTGTTATTGTATTTACTTCATAAATTCTGAATATTACTGCAGATTTGCAACTTTAGATCTCAGATCTACTCTTTGTATCTCATGTTTTTCTCAAAACCCCAAGGAGAATGTGTATAGGAACTCTTCTAGTGTACAGATATGATATGGATCTAATATTTTGTACACATATCTATTCTAGATTTGATATGTAATGTACTTCTGCTTCAGCTCATAATATAATGTTTTCAAGCCTTCTTACATCCTAATACATTGTTGCAGCACCTCATTTTTTAGGGATTCTTCATCAAAGTTCTCTATTTTTCTCTTGTACATTGTATGGGCCCTATTAACCTGTTTTGCTGATGTATAAGTGATTAATGAGTCTTCATATTAATCTCCTGCATATGTTGGGCTGAACTATGTTATTTTCTGGGCAGAGTTATTTTGTATTGCTGTAGCCCCTTCTTTGGGTATTTTCCAACTGCACTAGGTGTGGGGAAACCTGTTTAACCCACCTAGAAGGATTTGTTTTTGAACCCTTATTGGATTCAGGTCTTAGATTGTCAGATCTAAGGGATCCAAGGGTTGGTTTCCAATCCTGTATTATACATTCTTGAAAAATGCGTTTTTCAGGCATGCCTTGCTAGCAATCCCAATTTGGGGATATTACAGTGGTATCAGAGCAACTATCTTGGCACAACCTGTGCTTATTGAAGAGCCAATATGTCTTTTCACGGAAATAAAATACTAATGAATAAGTGTGTTTACACTGAAGACACAGAAGAGAAAGGTAAGATCCCTTTTACTGGAAGTTTTGCAGAGAGAGGAGTTCTCTAAAACTCTTTCTCAAGCTATGTATGAATTGAAAGAAGAAATCTAGGGAATGAAGAGGGAAATACATGCAAATCCCTCAGGAGGATTTTTGCATCAAGAAAGCCCCAGTACTTCTTACTATGTGTGTGAGAATTCAACCACACAACCTGTTCTGCAACGTTGGAGCATGCCTACTTTCTTGTCAAAGAAAGAAGGAAAAGGAGGAACACCAAAGGAGAAATCTCTTGGTGATTATCTCCAAGAATATGAGTCTCAATCAGAGAGATTCAAAGTGCATCTCATTTTCCCAGAGTTCTGTCAACTCAAAGAAGAAAGATCCAGCAGCTACAGTAGAAGAAGAGGGTGCATGCAGCACACTTTGGGTAGATTCTCTCTACCTACTTTTGATGGATCACCTAAGGACTCAGCCAAGTCTTGGGTAAGGAAGCTTGACACATACTTCCATCTACATAAAGTTTCATAAGAAGAAGCTTTGAGAGTAGCAGCGCTGCATCTTCAAGGAAAGGCTTATGCTTGGTGGCTATTTGAGTCTTCTTCCTTGAAAGAGATAAATATATCTTCTTATGCAAAGTTCACTAGGAGACTAGTGAAAAGATTTTATTTAAGACATTCTAAGACTTCTTGGGGAGAAAAAATCAAGCCCAAGAAATCTGAAACTTTGCATGAGTTGGAAGGATCCATAAAGCCAACTCCATTCCTGAACATTTTTGAAGGGGTTGATGATCTGCAGCATGATTTTCCAAGGGCAAAAACCCCACTTCAGCAAGAACTCTCTTCCCAAAGAGAAGACATGAGGGTTCCTTCTTCAATAAGAGATCAAGAAAAAAGATATCTTAATTATGAAGCATTCTCCAATGATGAAGAAAATGGAGAGAAAGAGCAGAGAAGATCCTCCAGCGCTGTGATAGTAGGAGGAGATCTATTTTCATTAGGAGATGGAGATGAAGCAATGGCTTCCACTAGAGGGGTTCTAGCATCTTTGCAAGGAGTTCCTAAGAATATTCCATATGGGACATGAGCAGCATGTGTCTATGCTAAGAGACAATGAGACAGAACAAAGGAGGGATCACAGAGCTGATCCACTATCAGAAGATGGAGCAAATGCTCAAATCAGATGCACTCTTACACCACTAAGAGGGGTCTCCAAATTTCATGAGACTTCCACACATAAAACAGAGTTGAAATTGCATAGTGGAAGCAAGGACATGAGGATCTCATCTATCATGCATATGATAATGGTCCCTGAAATCTCTTTATCTAGTGGCAAACCACCTGGGAGGCCACCTGATTCAGATTTTGTGGGGAAGACCTCACAACTTGCTGCTCCAAAATCATATCCAGGAGGGATTGGAGCACTTGAAGACAAAGCTACAGCACTGGGAGACTTGGGTAAGCTCAAAAAGGAGGGAAATATTCTTCCCTTATCATCATCACCCACTCTCTTTTCTGATCCTACGTTGTGGGAGGAGAAGAATGGAAGGAACAACCTTCCAACACACACCTTTGTCATAGAATATGTCAAGGGAAGGATTAGCAACATGACAGACACTTTTGTTGATGCATCATCAGCGCTGTCATTGTTGAGCAGTGTAGATCTATATTGGAAATCCCAACTGTTAGTCGATTATTCCAAAGATCTTCACACATGTATGATACTTGATGACCAGTTGCATAAAGAGGGCTACTTAGTCCAAGGAGGAGTCATCTATCATCATGGTAGAATATTTTTGTCTAGAGCTTCTAAGCTCAAGCATAAGATGCTATAAGTAGCACATAAAGAGTTCTATTTCAGCCACATGTATTCCATGAGGATCTACAACAACATCATGAGGAGCTTTGATTGGGAAGGCTTGAAAGAGGAACTATATCAGCATTTTCAAGAATGCATGAACTATGTGGAGTTGGGGCAGCCATGGGACTCTATGCAAGAGTCATTTCAGTCATCTCTTCCTTCTTTGGAAAGAGGAGAAAGATCCATGCACAACTCCATGTGTATGAGAGACTTTGTTGGTAAAGAATATGTTCATGTAAAGCAAGTTTTATTTTTTGATTGTACATGTTCTTTTACCATTTTTATGCAGGACATGACTCCTAAAAGGAGTAATGTATCATGTAAATATCATGGCAACTATTGGGCCACTGAAACTTCTGAACTTGGCCACTCCCTTGATGAGCTAAGGGAGATTTACTTTCATGATGGGTGCTTCCCAAAAGTACCAACCATATCTCACACTTTCAGCCATAGTGATATGACATGTGTAGCAAGTAATTGGTGGGAAACCACTTACCATATCTAGATCTGATGCAGGTAGGAGATGCTCTGCGCTGGTTCCACATGTGGGACTATGACCCACCTCCATATGCATAAATTTATTCTTGTATGTACATTGTTTTGATTCCCTATATGGATGATGTACTTGTAATTTTCATAGGGATGTATGGAGGAAGAAGGGAAGGAATGCATGAGCCATATGGAATGGCTACTCCCCATGTACTTTATGTCTCATATTTCAGGGAGAGCATTGGGAAAACCATGTTGTTTCATATGATCTATTGTCCTCTTATGAGAATGAACTATTTATATCTCATGAGAACTTTGGTGGAGCAAGTCATGGAGATTTGGTTTGGTGAACACTTGGCACAAGGAGGAAGATTAACTCATTTTTGTGTCACCAATGGAGGAGGAGATGAGTTGTAGCACTCACCTTATCAGTTGCTTGAGGACAGGCAACATTTTGGAGGGGAGGACTGTAATGTTCCTAATTAGCCCAAGCCAATAGGAATATTCAATTTTTTTTTGCTTCCTGTTTTCATGAATAAAATTGTAAAGGAGAATCAATAAAACTCCTAAATCAGCAAAATAAATCAATGCCCCATGTGAACAAGGCTAAATCTGGGTTTACTTAATAAAACACCCTTATGTGTGAAAGGGGTTAAGTCATTTGACTGGGTCAACTGGACCAAATCAACAGCGCTGTCTAGATACATTGAATCACCTAGATGCACAACACAGTTTTAGTTGGAGGCTAATCATGTGAATGCAACTAAATCATTGAGGTGGTTTAGGGTTTGGCAAGGTTTCCATCTTATTTAAAGAGGAGGAGGACAGCATGAGAGGGGGTTTTTGTTCATGATATGATTTTTCTGAAGACATTGTCTGTTTATACATTTCTTATTCTCTTGTTGTTTAGCTAAGAATAGTGTTGTTTAGCACTAGGGTGTTCCTGATCGAGAATCCCACCTCTTCCATTGAGTAGCTCTTGGAGGAGTCTTGTTGATCTTGTCCACTATCAGGCATTTGGCCAAGCTACATCTTCTAACTAAAATGCAGATCATGTTGAGGGTTTGGTTGTCCTTTTAAGTTGCAGCAAGTGGAGGCTAGATCTATTCAAATCTAGGCCATTATGGTGCCTATTTTCAGTGGGAGAGCCTTTATCCTCCTGATAAGAGAGTATTAGATCCTTGGAGCTGCATATTCAGATCTTGGCATCAGGCCAAACCAGTGCTAGAGTCAACAATGCAGTTTCTCTCCCATAACTGTGTTATTAGCAAGAAGGAAGTTGCAAGGTGTTTTGACATGCTTTTGGAGGAGAGATCTCTAGTGTTTGGGTTCTTCCCTTCACTGTGGTGATCCATGGATTATACTTCTGATCCATGTTGTGTTCAGATCTGATCTGCTTGTTATTGTATTTAATTCATAAATTCTGAATATTACTGCAGATCTGCAACTTTAGATCTCAGATATACTCTTTGTATCTCATGTTTTGCTCAAAACCCCAAGGGGAATGTGTAGAGGAACTCTTCTAGTGTACAGATCTGATAGGATCTAATATTTTGTACACATATCTGTTCTGGATCTGATATGCAATGTACAGCTGCTTCATCTCATAATATAACGTTGTCAAGCCTTCTTATAGCCTAATACATTGTTGCATCACCTCATTTTTTAGGGATTCTTCATCAAAGTTCTCTATTTTTCTCTTGTACATTGTATGGGCCCTATTATAAACCTGTTTTGCTGATGTATAAGTGATTAATGAGTCTTCATATTGATCTCTTGCATATATTGGGTTGAACTGAGTTATTTTCTAGCCAGAGTTATTTTGAACCCCTCTTGGATTCAGGTCTTAGATTGTCAGATCTAAGGGATCCAAGGGTTGGTTTCCAATCCTGTAGCATACATTCCTGAAAAATGTGTTTTTCAGGCATGCCTTGCTAGCAGCCCCAATTTGGGGATATTACAACATGTCAGTGATGATATCCAAATTAAAATTCAAACACTAATTATACATACCTTGTTGTATCAGATTTACCCTTGATTTTTGATGTGTTGTCCTTATTGCAGTGATCCTTGAATACATATTTTTTCTTGCCTTCTAGAAGCTCGATATTGAATCTATTGTATCTATGTAATTTCAAATCTCCAAGTTCTGAAATTGCGTCCTGTGGTAGCCCTCTGAGTCCTCTTTCCAACCCCATAGGTCTGATCAATATTGGATTCTTCTAGAAATAGTTATGCCGATTATCCTACAATGGCCTGATTATAGACTAGTTTAGTAGAGAGAACTTGTACAAAGTGCCACGTGTCACTATTTCAACCTTTGGTCCTGAAAACGATACCCAACAAACCAAAACCCATCCTCTTTCTGTCACTTTTTATGAAATTTGAATCCAATGCTCAGAGAGAAAGTTATGACAATTTTCCCAAGGTCACTTGTTTGACATGAAATTCAGGAGCCTGCAAAAACCCTAACTTCCTCAGATGATATCTCCAAAAATATAGAGAACTAATATTTGAAATTCATACACGAGATTCATCAGGGTTTCTGCTCAAATGGGTTTTTTTCCAGCATCTGAAGCTTCGCAGAAAAAAATTTATAGTGAAAATGCCACGATGACCTGTTTTGAGTAACGAAATCCTTACATGAGGAGGATATGAGGGTCAAAATTTATATAAATTCTTAGGTTGAGAGGGTATTCAACAAGTGAATGTTGGAGGGATTTTTGGAGCTTAAAAAATTATTAATTATTGACTATTCTCTGACCACAACCACTAATTAGTGTCATGCCACAACCCCATGGGGTTTTAACCACTAACTGGGGTTACTAACTTCAAACACGAATATCTCTAAAAACGTGAATAATTATGTGGCATGCCATATATCAACGAAAACATCTCGACAAGTAGAAACCATTCAAAATATCCTTGACTTGGAATAGAGTAAGTTGTCAAGTCAAAATTCCCATGCAAGATTTGGGTAGCCCCTGGTGCTGCTTGGGTTGACATCAATGACAACCACTGATAAAAAAATCTTGTCGGCACTACAAGCAAAAAAAATTTGAGTTCAAGAAAAAATAACACTTTGCATGACGTCCATTGAAATTAGTACATACTGATCTATGTGTTCCTATGAGAACAAAAGGTTTAGATGGAGAAATATATTTTATGTTAATGATATATGATTACACTAGAAGGACATCTGTCAGCTTCTTAAAGAAAGACACTGAGGCATTCGATTGTTTTAGAATATATAAGGAATTGGTTGAAAATGAAACTGATTTGAAGATCAAATATCTGAGATCAAATAATGGCAGAGAATTCAATTCCAAGGTATTTCAACAGTACTGTGATGAAAATGGAATAAAAAGGCAATTATCAACACCCAGAACACCGCATCAAAATGGATTTGTTGAAAGAAAAAATAGAACCATACAGGAAATGGCCAAAGTAACATTAAATGATTCAAAATTAGGTGATAAATTCTGGGTTCAAGCAATTGATACAGTTGTATTCATTATAAACAGAGGTTTTCTAAGGAACAATTGTAACATGACTCCATACGAATTATGGAAAGGAATACCAGCTAACGTCAAATACTTCAAAATATTTGGAAGCAAATGCTACATCAAAAGAGAAGATAAAAAATTGGGCAAGTTCAATTCTCGTGTAGATGAAGGTATTTTTGTTGGTTATTCACGCAAAAGGAAGGCTTATAGATGCTACAATTTGAGGCGAAAACAAATAGTGGAAAGCATAAATGTTAATTTTGATGAAGATTGTGTTACAAAGGATGATGATGAGATCATCCCTTCAAGAAAATATGAGGGATCTGAGGGAGAATCTTTGAAGGATGAAGAAGAAGCTCCAGAACAAGACCAATCAAATAAGGAAAGAACAGTCAACCAAGAGGAAATAAGAAATGATCAGAAAAATGTACAAGAAAATTCTCCAAAAGCTTTAAAAGAATGGTGTCAAAAGAATCATCTATCAAATCAAATCATCAGAAACATAAATGAAGGAATTGGAACATGAATAAGTCGACATCTTCGTTCATCACAACAAGCCCACCTTGCCTTTTTAGCAACTTTTGAGCCTAGAAATTTTGAGGAATCTACTCAAGATGAACACTGGGTAGTGGCTATGAATGAAGAATTGGATCAAATTGAGAGGAATGATACTTGGGAATTGGTTCCACGACCAAAGGATAAAATTTTTATTGGAACTAAATGGGTCTTCAGAAAAAAATTGAATGAGGATGGACAGGTTACCAGGAATAAGGCAAGATTAGTCTACAAAGGATATGCACAAGTTGAAGGAATTTATTTTGAAGAAACATTTTCTTCCGTTTCCAGAATGGAAGCTATCATAATGTTTCTCACTTATCTATGCTCAAGAAAAATCAAGGTCTACCAAATGGATGTTAAGTCATCCTTTCTAAATGGTGAATTGGAAGAAGATGTTTACATTGAACAACCCGAAGGTTTTCTGCTCTCTAAAAAGGAAGACTATGTCTGCAGATTAAAGAAGGCACTATATGGTCTCAAGCAAGCTCCTAGAGCTTGGTATGCTTGTCTTGATGGATATCTACATCGACAAGGATTCAAGAAAGGAAGCGCTGACAACAATCTCTATGTGAAAGTGGATCAAGATAACCTAACAATTATCGAGGTATATGTAGACGATATAAATTTTGGAAGCAATGATGACATATTAAGTAAAAACTTTGCCACAAAGATGCAAAGTGAGTTTGAACTATCTCTACTTGGTGACCTGACATACTTTTTAGGGCTTCAGATACCTCACAAGATAAAGGAATATTTATATATCAAACCAAGTACATCAAGGAAATGCTCAAGAAATTCAAGATGGAAGATTGCAAGCTCGTCCTTACCCCAATTAATAGGTTGCAAGTTAAGTTTAGATGATTCGTCGAAGGATGTGGACCAGAGGTTGTATAGATCTATGATTGGCAGTCTTCTATATGTGACAGCTTCTCTGCCAGACATAATGCAGGCAATTGGACAAGTAGCAAGATTCTAAGTAGCACCAAAAGAATCTCATATTATTGTCATCAAAAGAATTCTCTGATATCTTAAGGGCACAGCAGAATCGGGTTTATGGTATCCCAAAGGAAATAATCTAGTTTTCCAAGCTTATACAAATGAAAATTAGGTAGGAAGTGTTGATGATCGAAAGAGTACTAGTGGAGCAACATTCTATCTAGGTGGTTTACTTGCTTCATGTTTAAGTAAAAATATGTCTTCAATCTCGTTATCCACAACAAAAGTTGAATATATCGCGGCAACAACTTGTTGTACTCAAGTTCTCTGGATGAAGAAAACTTTGCAAGATCTTCAAGTCAAGTTTGATGAGCCTATTCCCATATTTTGCGATAACACCAGTGCCATAAGTATCTCCAAGAATCTTGTGATGCATTCCAAAAAAAAGCACATTTCGATCAAATAACATTTCGTTACAGAGAAGGTCACCGAAAAGAATATCAAGCTTGAATATGTTGGCATAAAGGAAAAAATTACTGACATCTTTACCAAACCATTACCTCATGAAGCATTTGAGTATCTTTGTCTAAAGCGTGGTATTATCCCAAGTTCTTATTAGACTCTTTCTCCTATCTAACTAAGTAAAAAAAGAGGGGGAGTTGAGGTGTGTACAGGTCCGCGGGATGACGTTTGTCAGGGTCAGTTACCCTTTTTCATTGATGAAAATGGGGGAGAGAATGATGTAGGAAGAGGTGTCATGATTTCAGGAGGAGTACTTGTGTTGCCATCAATGCCAAAGGGGGAGATTGTTGATCAGTGGTTGTCATTGATGTCAACCCAAGTAGCACCAGGGGCTACCCCGATTTTGCATGGGAATTTTGACTTGACAACTTTATCTATTCTGAGTCAAGGATATTTTGGATGGCTTCTAATTGTCGAGATGTTTCCGTTGATATATGGCATGACACACAATTATTCATGGTTTTATAGATATTTGTGTTTGAAGTTAGTAACCGCAGTTAGTGGGATAAAACCCCATGGGACAGTGGCATGAAAATAATCATTGGTTGTGGTCATTGAATAGTTAATAATTAATAAAATTGTAATCTCCTAAAATCCCTCAAATGTTCACTTGTTGAAGACCCTCTCAACCTAAGAATTTATATAAATTGTGACCCTCGTATCCTCCTCATGTAAGGATTTCGCTACTTAAAAACGGGTTATCGTGGAATTTTCTCTATAACTATTTTTCTGCGAAGCTTCAAATGCTAAAAAAAACCCATTTGAGCCGAAATCATGATGAAGCCCGTGTCTGTATTTCAGATATTGGTTCGTTATATTTTCAGAGATATGATCTGAGGAAGTTAGGGTATTTTCAGGCTCCCAAATTTCATGTCAAACAGGTGACCTTGAGAAAATCATCATAACTTTCTCTCTGAGAATTGGACTCAAATTTTGTAATAAGTGACAAAAAGAGGACGGGCTATAGTTTGTTGGATATCATTTTCAGGACCAAAGGTTGAAACAGTGACACGTGGCACTCCATACAAGTTCGCTCTACTGAACCAGTCTATAATCAGGTCATTGTATGAGATTAGGCATAACTATTTCTTGAAGAATCCAATATTGATCAGACCTACGAGGTTGGAAAGAGGACTCAGAGGGATACCACAAGACACAATTTCAGACCTTGGAGATCTGAAATTACATAGATACAACATATTCAATATCGAGCTTCTATAAGGCAAGAAAAAATATGCATTCAAGGATCATTGCAGTAAGGAAAACGCATCAACAGTCAAGGGTAAGTCTACTACAACAAGGCATGTATGATTAATGTTTGAATTTTCATTTGAATATCATCTCTGACATGTGTTTTTGGAGGACAGTATAATTATTTTCTATGTATGTTTGATTGGGTTTTGTTCATAAAAGTTGAATGTATTTACATTTGAATTTTGAATATTTCTCTGACATATGGTTTTTAGGACAGTGTAAGTATTTTATTTATATATTGGTTTGGGTCTTGTTCATTAATGCATGTGCAAGAAGGAGGACACAATACGACAACTCAGACTCATACTAGAAGGACAATGCAACACCTAAGTACCATTACTTGAAGCAAGCACAATAATACCTGAGCAGCTGCTAGTGTTCAAAGAAGCGGTGTCAATTCAAGTATCGGGTCCTGTCAAAAGTCAGTATTATAAAAATCATCATTGTAAAATTGTAAAAGAGTAATTATTTTAAAAGAGTCAATCTGCCTAGAGTTGGAGAGGCATTGTTGGGAGGTATAAGTGTCATTGTTGGATAATGTTATGGTTGGGTTGCGGGCCATAGTGTGATTGGGTGATTAGTCTAGTTCAAGAAAATCATTGTGAATCATATTGTATCATGGATCCTTGTCCCTCATACATGATTCCACACTCTTGTCTTATTTATGATCATTATAGGGTGGCAGGGAGGTGCTAGGTTGGTGCATGAAGTCATCTACAGGTTGGAGCCTGTGAACACTTTAGGGTGGTAGGTCGGTCTAGGATGTCGGGGCATCCATTCAGTTGACTACTGAAGAAACCAGGGCATTGGGGCATCCCTCCAGTGGGAGCTAGAGAAGAATTATTTTTTATAATTTTAGGAATTTATACCTTTCATTTCAGTTGGGGTTTAAGGTTACATAATTTATTAGAAAAACGTTCAGTGGTTTTTGACTCGGAGGGGTTTTCCACCTAAAATTCATGTGCCTATTTTGTTTTATTGTTTACTCTTGCTACTGATAAATGTCAAGAATAATTGAATATTAACTAATGATCTGAAAATAATCAAAAGTGCTAATTGATAAGAAATATCGATTCACCCCCACCTCTCAATATTTCCAACAACGTCGAACTGTGTGATGATATGGTTAAATAAAAAGCATGTGGTGGTATTATCAATGTTTTTGAATGTGGGAATGGCTTCAACCCACTTGGTAAAGTAGTCGACGACAAATACTATGTATTTGTGATAATTTTGAGATGGCGGGTTGCAAGTCATGAAGTCAATGGCTCATTTTCAAAAAGGACCAGTGGCGATGACTGGGTGTAGTGGAGATAGAGGAGCTCAGTATTTGTGGGCTTATCATTGACAACATTCACACCTTTTGACTGCTTGAATACATTCGTGGAAAAGAGTGGGCCTAAAGTAGCTAGCATGGAGGATCTTTTGGGCAGTGATCATCCTTGATAGCTGGCCATCAGAGGCTTCGTTATGGTAGTCATTGAAGACCTACTCGACTTTATCAATTGTAATACATTGGAAAATAACAATATGAATGCCTCTGCGGTAGAATATATCTCCAATAAGGATGTGCTTGGTGTTCAATGTGCCGACGATCATCGCAAATGAGCTAAGCATGGATTTTTTCAGTTATGAGGAAGAGGAGTATGTCAACATACCAGGGGTCATTTGTGGATATAATGAATAAGTATTCATTCTAGAAAGAATCATTTATAGGGGACCCTTAGGATTACGAGGGGATATCTGTGATGCATTCTGCAAGAATAAGAGATTTATTGCTCTTGGGGGAAGCAAACTGAAGATTGAATTCTTGTAAGATAACCACCTATCGGCCATATTTTTGGTTCATCATTCAACGTGTGAGTACGTATCACATGTGGTTGATACTTACGAAAATAGTGGTAGTCTTTAAAACAATGTAGTGCTAAAGTTTCTGGACAACATGTAAGAGAGCTAAGATTGTTTTTATGTTGGCTCATACTTTAAAGCAGGCCCAAAGAGGTTTTTTCTGACGTAGTAGATGACATGCTCCTTGTTGTCACTACCTTCTTGGAATATAACCCTAGTGATGGCTACATCTGAGGATGCGAGGTAGAGAATAAAGTCCTTGGTGTGGTCAAGAGGACTTATCAATGGTGCCTATGACAATGTGTCTTTTAGGGCCTCAAAGGATTTTTGGGCCTATTCTTCCCTTTGGAAAGGGATGTCCTGACACAAGAGATGCAAGAATTCATGCACACATGTGGTGTAGCTGGGAAAAAATAATCATAAGAAGTTTACCTTACCTTGTAAGCTCTGTAATTGCTTTAAATATTTAGGTGGTGGAATGTCTCGAATGGCCTGAACGTTCAAAGGGTCAACTCTGATGCCTTGTTGGGAGATTATGAATCCCAACAATATTCTGGTGGTAATTCCTAAGACACACTTGAGTGGGTTCAAGTGGAGGTTATATTGTCGGCACCTCTAAAAAACCTTGCAAATATATTCTAGATTATCTGAGAACTTTTTGGAATGAACTGCGAGGTCGTACAAATAGGATAGAATGAGATGAGCCAGATTGTGAAAGATATAATTCATGGTTCACTAGAAAGTGGATCTGTCCAAAAGGGATAACGCGGTAGGTGAAAGTACTCCATGGGGTTGTGAAGGCTATTTTATACTGATTCATGTGGTAGATTTGGATCTGGTTTTATCTTTGAGAAGTCGTCCATGAAGGAAAAGGCTTTATGTCTAGCACATGCATCAATAACTTGATTGATGGAGGGTGTAGGATAATTTTCCTTAGTACACACTTTGTTTAAATCCTGTAAATTAGTACAAATGTGAATGGAGCCATTTTTTTTCATGATGGGTACAAGGTTAGAGACCAACGATGTGTAAGCGATGGAGTAGATAAAGTCAACTTTATGGAGCTTATCGATTTCTTATCGAATTTATTTTTCTTTGGAAGGGTATATTGGACATTTCTTTTGCCTAAATTGTTGTGAATATTACCATGTGTTGATGTGATGTTCCATGATCGAAGGGATAATACCGGGCATTTTAGAATATGAACACGATAAAATGTCCCTGTAATCTTGGAACAAGAATTTGTAGGCAAGAATTTCTTCAGGAGAACATGTTTCCCCCACAAAGATCTCTTCAACTATTCTGGGTTCAGTGGAGATGTTTACCTTGACGATGGGTGAGATATTGGACATGTTTAACTCCTCAAACACATTTGATGCAAGGATGGGATTGTTGAACCAATCTACCTATCATGGTGGTAGGAAGTATTTTGTCTCTACTAAACATATATTGTGGTGAGGTGCTTTAGTAGGTGAGAAGATGATTTCTAGTAAAAATAAACAACGATGATACATGGAATAGCAAGGAAATTTTAGCTCCATCATGGCGTCCAAAATTTCTTTGTATGAATGAAAAATTATTTTCTAATGGCGATAAAGGTTGCGAGAGGTGATGATGCTAGGATTGCCTCCCTGTGGTGCTAGTTGACAAGCAAGAAAATGATTTAGTGGGCGGTACCATAGAACCCAATGATGTGGACAACGTACATACTGAATGGTTCTGCACAGTCGTGGATGGTGAAATCTTCGCAATGGGCAAAGCAATATCAATATCAAATAATGATGAGAAGGTGACATGAATCAGGGTTCCTACGGATGAGGATATGAACTGTATGTGGTGTTGGGTTTCATCAACACCAGGTGGTGAGAGAATATCTTGTATGGTAGCTTGATGGTGTCTAGGAAAAGGTTCCTAGGAAGGTGTTGGGGTCCTTGGGTGCAAGGAATATTTCTCTGTGGGAGAAGATTGTTCAAGAACTACATGGAGTGGGCGCAAGGTAGAGAAGAAACTTTAAATTATTCCATCATCATTTAAAATTGAGACAATGGAAGAACAATGTTAAATAAATAAGAATAGAAAATGTGGAATTCCTAACATCCTTTGAGAATATTAAATAAGTAGCATCCCATTACTTTGAAAACATCTATATGGAGAAAGGTCCCCTTATAATCGAACTTTTTTTATGCTATTCTTGAGTATGCTCCATTGAAAGTTTCCCCTGTTGATAATTATTCTATTATCCATCTTATATTTGAAGAAGAAGTCTAGGAAGTAACTAAACATATGCATCGTGACAAATCCCAAGGCCTGAATGGATTTACAACTCATTTATATATGAATTGTTGGAACATAATAACATTTGATAAGGATGTTGCATTATATACACCACTCTATATGCCTTTGAGGTTGGGGAGGGGGGGAGGAAAAACTTTGAATTCCTTACTCTTATCCCAAAATATGCCAATCCATTTTCCTTCTCTAGATTTTGGCCCATTGTTCTATGCAATGTTTCCTATAAATTCATGACCAAAATAATAGAGAATTGCCTCAAAGCTCTCCTCCCTAGCCTTATATTTGAGCATCAAGTTGACTTGGTTAGGAAAAATAAAATAATTTACAATGTCATAATAGTGCATGAAGCTATTCATTTTAGCAAAGTCAGAGGTGAAAAGTGAATGACATTCAATATCGATATGGGAAATTCCTTCGACCAGCTCAAACATAATTTCCTATTTGTTGTTCTTTGCAGGTTTGTGTTTGCTTCTCAATTCCTCCAATGGATTGAATCTTACATTTCTGGTCCCTAGATCACTCCCTTTGTAAATGGGTGCCCCTCAACCTCCTTTGAAGCCACAAGTGGTTGCTAGAAAAGTTACATGTCTCGCCTCCTTTATATCATAATGGATGATTCTTTGAGTGGTTAATTGGACCATGAAAAAATAACAAAGAGAAATCTAGGCATTTGCATTATGAGAGGCATCAAAATAAATCATTCACAATTTACAGTTGGCATAGTATTAATTGGGGGAAAATCCATTATTATATCATCTAGGTTCAAAATATCATAGATATTTACACAAGAGTCTCTAAAGACCTAATCAACTACATAAAGAGTTAGTTCTACACTTGGAACATCAAGCCATAAATCCAAGCGAGAATAGCTCACATTATCAACTTCCAATGTCAAGGAAATTAGAAATATTTCAAGTCTTTGAGAATTCCTTTTTTCCTTCATTCTCCTTCCTCTATAGCTTGGAACCAAATAATATCCAAAATTAAGTAAAAATTTGAGCATGGGAGCAATATATAGCTAAATGCAGTAGGGCAGGTTGTTCTTATTAAGGAAATTCTCTTAGTCCTCACTATTTTCCAAATCTCCACTCCTCTAGCTATGGTCAACATCAAATCTTACATAGTTAAAGACATAAGTGTAGATTTTAACCCTATACAATTTTTTTCTTTTTTAATTCTTAATAAAATAGAAAAAATGCAATGGAAAACAAACATAAACACAAAGATTTTATTATGAAAAACCAAAATTCTGAGAAAACCAACAAGATTTTTCAATATGTATTCTTTTGTACAGTGTTACAATACAACATATATATCCTGTGGAAACCATAAACTGCAAATCCATTTACCCTAGATTAGAATACAATCGTAGTTCCTTAACCAAAACTACAAAACCATGTGCCAGAAAACATACTAAAAAAACCACCCAAAAAAAAATGAGGCAGTTGCCCTCAAACCCCACAAATAAGGGGCATTGTCACCCCCCTCTAACCTCCCTCCCCTGTGCATTGTGCATTATCCAGCTTGTGGTGATAGTCGTGCAAAGAATAAAAAACATACCCACCATTTTCCGACTTGTTTTTTTTTGCACACAAAGGGTCGCAAGAGTATATGATCAACAATCTAGGGAAATAATGTCCATCATTTCTATTAGGGCCTAACCCCAATCCCTTTATTAATGTAATAACCCTAAGAGACCCTGTAAGAGTCATGATTAGTTAGTTTAATAAATCATTAGGGAAATTTTGAGGTCTAAAATGGGCCTCTTAAGGAAAAAGTACAATCAAAATTCACTTTATGAGAACCAATCACATTTTAGGGGATGTCATCATCTCTAATGGTTGATGTGGCATTGCTTGAGTTAAAGGTACTTACTTGTTACATTATCAATGGTGGATAAAAAATCATGGTTAACCATGGTAGTGCTCTAAATACTTTTAAAGTCATAAAGTAAAGTACTAATAATAAATATCATTTCACACTTTTTGTATAAAATATTATTATTGTCATTTCATATTTTTTGAAAGAAACAATGCATATCTTTACATAATCTTCATGTATTTACACATTTTTCAATAAATATTATATTTGTATATTTTCATTTATTTATTTTTAAATTATATATTCATCTCATTTTCTTTAATATTATAATTTCAAATTAATTATAAGTTAATATCTATACATATGTATTCAAGATAAATAAAAACGTAACCTTGTAATTTTATGATAAATCAAATCTATGAATAATATTATTATAATTAATAACAATACAAACATATTAAAATTAAAGAAAAAATGTATATTAGTTTTGTATGATGAAAAAAAGCACAATAATTTTGTGTGTTAAAAAAATGTATATTAGGTTCAACATAGTTTGGGACAAAAAAAGACTAAAATTTCAATGTATATAAATCGTATATTATACTTATAAATATTAGTTAAATCCATTTCAATATTTCCTTCTTTAATTTTAAATACAACTAAGTTAATTTCATTATTATTATACTAATATTATAAATTATTATATATAATATTATGAAAAATAATCTAAATGTTATAGAATATATATTATATTCTTTTTTATATTATATATTATTTTTTCTTATGTTATAAATCAAATCAATTCAATATGTAATATAAATAAATAAATAAAATTATATATTACATTTATTATATTATTTAATTTAATTTTTATATAGTATATTAATTACATGTTATTATATAATTTAAATACTATAAATTTTAAGGTTTTTAACAATTGAGTATTACATAAACCGGAAAAAAGATTTTACTCGCCTGTCTGAAATCTGGCGAGAAGGCCAGAGCTTCTCCACGATCTGCGAAGAAGGGGCATCGAGCTGGCGCAAAAGATGGGCAGGCCGGGGGCCCCCGGAGCCCCCACCTTCAAGCAAGTGACAATCGATAAGGGCAAGAGGCAGATGGAGGGTTTTAAAATCACTAGGTCCTCTACAGCCGGAGGGCAATCAAAGGTAGGCAACTCGAACTCAGGCAATCGGACTGTCAAAGCTACAGGAGATACCTCAAGAAAGCAAAACACAACCCCTAAACTGCCCTCGCAGGACGCAGATCTGCAAGGAGGGGGAATAGATCTGCACCACAAGGAAACTAGCAATATTGATCTGAATAGATCAACCGTTCAAGAAACCGGGGACACTAGCAATCGCGCGAAACAGCACCAAGGCAAGTGCAAGCCAAAGGCAAGCGAAAGCCTCAGGGTTGTCATCAACGACCCAGATCTGCAAGATTATAGAGACCACATGTCCATTCACGCTGTGATCTGCAAATTCATGGGGGTTTGACCTAGTGAAAAAGCCCTATGTCAATGGATTAAACAAGTCTGGAAACCAAAAGGAGATGTGCAGCTGCACTTAGGAGCCAAGGGTTTCTTTACAATAGTATTCGCAAATCTGGAAGACAAGGATCGGATTTTTGAGGGAGGCCCGTACTTTTATGCCTCAGCGGGCCTCTACATGAAACCCTGGGTACCCAACTTCGCCCCGGAGCAAGAAACGTTCACACAAGTACCAGTGTGGATCTGACTGTTCTCTCTTCCAATAAATTATTGGAGACCAGCAGCGCTGGAACAGATTGGAAACACCTTGGGAACTTTTGTCCTTGCTTCTGAAGCCACTCTTCAAAAAAGGTACACTTCTTATGCCCGTATTTGTGTTGAGATGGATGTATCTGGATCTATGCATGAGGGTTTATGGCTGGAATATAGAGATGACGCTTATTTTCAGACCATAGACTATGAGCAGATACCGTTCAGGTGCAGGAAATGTCATGAGCATGGGCATTTAATCCGGGAATGCCCGCTAACAAAACTAGCTGAAAACCCCAAAGGGCATCCCACCTCGGCATCAGAGGGATTCGTTCGACCCACCGGTAGACATTGGGCTGGTCGAAGGAATACATCCAAATCTAATGACCTGCACGCCAAAACAGCGAACACCTTCGAGATTTTAGGAGAAGAAACCCCAGTCGAAAACACAGATCACTCCCCAGCAGCAGAGAAACAGGGTATCACAATGGAAGATCAAGGTGACCAGTATAAGGAACTTTTCAAGCCTTCAGATCCGCATTCAATCATCTTGGAAGGCAAAGCAGAGGAAGAGGATGAAGACATGGTCCTCAGTGAAATGGGAACGGAGGACCTGGAATTAGGGGAAATTCTGGAAAAGGAAGGAATGGATCTGAATACTATAGTGGCGCAATGGAAACAGAAAGGTATAGAAAAAATACCGGAGGAAGAAATCAACAGGGTGAATTACCTATTCCTAACCAAATAGGATCCAGTAGTGAAGAGGACGAAACCTGGCAGAGAAGCAACCAAAAGCTTCGGCGTCAAATCACAACCTCTCCACCAAACTCAGGCCAGTTTCAAGAAAAGGAGGAAAAGCGGGAGACGTTCCAACAATGATGCTCTCCAAGAATTGGGTCAGCTACTGATTAATTCGGGAAAGATGAAAGCCCTAGAGGCTTTCTCTGTCTCAACTTAAGAAATTGTTAGTAATGAAATTCCTCTCCTGGAATGCTCGAGGACTAGGCAGCCTGAGGAAACAAAGGATCCTGAAAAAGAAAATCACACAAGAGAAGCCGGATTTGGTTTTTCTCCAGGAAACCAAATGCACGAATCAGAAATTGGAGGAGATAAGTAAATGTCTAGGTAGACAGTTCGAACACCTAGCAATAGAAGGAAATGGAACGAGTGGAGGTCTTGCCACTTTTTGGACCCCAAGATCACTCCATCTCCTTAATGCAGAAGCCACTAGACCCTTTCTTGCCCTGGAAATGCAGGTAATTGGGGAAGAGGGGACCTTCTTGTTCACCAATGTTTACGGCCCTCAAAAACAAGAGGAAAAGATATTGCTTCTCAGCAATCTAACCAAGCTTCATCAAAGACACATCAGATCCAGAGCCATTTATGGAGGTGATTTCAACATGATCACCTCGCTCAATGAAAAGAAGGGAGGCATACGTGCAATGGGCAATGATGCCACAGCCTTCAGCTCCTTCATTCGAGAAGTCAATTTAGTAGATGTTCCACCACGCACTGGTAATTTCACCTGGACAAATAGGAGAGGAGGGGACAAGCTCATTGCCTCCCGGCTGGACCGGTTTTTGGTCTCTGAAAGCATCATCTTGGGAGGAAATTATTTACATTCGGACATCCTCCCTTCAGGAGGCTCAGACCACTGGCCCATAGTGCTTCAGGCCTCAATCTTGGGTACTCCTAAAAATAGACCATTCAGATTTGAGAAATTTTGGCTCTCCCACAAATATTTCGCCAGCAACATCAAAACTTGGTGGAATGAACCCCTGCCTGTAGTAGGAACAAAAATGTACAAACTACAAGCAAGGCTCAAATTTATAAAAACCAAATTTAAATCTTGGAATCGAGAGGTTTTCGGCAATATTTTTGAAGATAAACAACACCTGGAGCAAAAGCTAGAAGAAATCCATAACACTTGGATTCAAGGAAACATCTCGCAGGAGTCCATCCACACAGAGCGGGAATTAATGCAGCAATGGAATGAACGGTGCAAGCAAGAGGAAATCTTGTGGAGGAAAAAATATCGAGTGCAGTGGCTTAAGGAGGGAGAAAGAAACACAAAATTATTCCACATAGCTGCTATGGACTACAGGTGCAATAACAGTATAACCAAGATCCAAGATGAGCAAGGGAATATCTTTCAATCTCATCGGGACATTGCCTGCCATCTTAGAAATCATTTCCAACTTATTGCCACCGAGCCTGATGTGAATCGACAGGAAGCCATTAGAAACGTTGTATCATCCATTCCCCACCTCATTACGGAGGAGCATAACAGAGCTCTGGAGAGACCGATCTCCCTCCAGGAGGTGGAGGAGGCAGTCAAAGGAATGGCCAATGGGAAAGCCCCTGGGCCGGATGGCTTCACTATGGGTTTTTTCAAAACCTGCTGGGACATAGTAAAGAAAGACGTCTGGGAGATAGTAGAGGATTCCAGAACCTCATCCTCAATTCTAAAGTCCCTCAACTCCACATTCATAGCACTAATTCCCAAGGAGGCGGAGGCCTGCACATCGGCCAAATTTAGACCTATTGCGTTATGCAATGTTCTGTACAAGATCATTTCAAAAGTCATGGCGAATCGTCTAAAACCCATTCTCCCTCATATCATTTCCGAGGAACAGTCTGGTTATGTGGAAGGTAGACAGATCATGGACAATGTGCTGCTAGCTCATGAAATGATCCACACATTGAAGACTCATAGAAAGGCTGGCATGATAATGCAATTGGATCTTTCCAAGGCTTATGATAAGGTTAGCTGGAAGTATCTGGAAACAGTTCTCCAAGCATTTGGATTTGGGTATAATTGGATTACATGGACTCTAGCTCTAATCAAATCCCCTAGTCATTCCATTCTGATCAATGAAGCCCCCTCTCAACCTTTTTTCCCTACAAGGGGCATCAGGCAGGGGGACCCCCTTTCACCTTTCCTCTTTGTCATTCTGATGGAGGGCCTCAGCCGCCTCATCAAGTCGGCTAAAGCTTGGAATCTTATATCGGGCTTGCAACCCTTAAACAATTTTCCGGCCACCACACACCAGCATTTTGTGGATGATACAATGTTGCATGGTGTTTCAACCGTTAAGGAAGCCAGGGGATTCAAGCAACTTCTCGACTTGTTCATTCAAGCCTCAGGTATGGACTTTAATTATGAGAAATCCTCTGTTTTCTTTTTTAACACGCATATAGCTATTCAGAGGCATTTGACTGGTATCTTGGGGTTCAAGAGAAATACCCTCCCTTCCAAGTACTTGGGCATTCCCCTCACTGACAAACCCTGGAAGAAGAGTCACTGGGAAAAGCTTCTCTCAAAGATGGCTGACAGATGCAGTCATTGGACAAGCCGGGTCCTCAACCTGGTTGGGCGCCTGGTCTTGACGAAGGCCATTCTCCAGGCCATACCCCACTATATGCTATTGATTCTCCCTGCTCCCAAAGGAATCCTTCAAGAAATCAGGAACATCCAACAGAATTTTCTTTGGTCAGGCAACTCTGGGAAGCCCAAGTGGGCACTGGTTGCCTGGGACAGACTTTGCATGCCCAAGAGCTATGGAGGGCTAGGTTTACAGGATCCGATCTCTGTCAACAAGGCATGCGGGGCTAAACTATGGTGGAGGTGGATCACAGAACCTCTAACCCCGTGGGCACGCCTCTGGAAAGCCAAATACGCGGCGGATTGGCAGCTGTAAGAGTTAGTAAGAATAACTGACACCCCAGCAGGTTCACCCATTTGGAACCTGGCCCAGGCCAACCGGAACATTGTTCAAAACCAATTTTTCTGAGAATTAAGGAATGGGCACCAGGCTCTTTTCTGGGAAGATGTGTGGCATCAATTTCCGAAACTCGAGCATCTTGATATGCAACCTCTACAACTGTGGTTCCAGAGCAATGGAAAACAGAGAGTGCATCATTACTGGGCTAGTAATGAAGATCATCATCCTTGGAGAAATTGGACGCTTTATCCCCCTCCCCCGGATGATCACCTGAAGAACCTCCTCAACACCCTCAATACAAACCTCGGGAAGCGACTCATCAGAACAGTCCAGGGGCCGGACATTCTTCGTTGGGGGAACCTTTCCGGAGGTACTTATAACCTCAAAGAAGCCCGCTCCTTTTTGGAAAATAGGAATGAGGATGACAAGGTAGCTTGGCATAACAACGTTTGGAAAAGAAACCTCTGGCCCAAAATCAAAACTTTCCTTTGGCTTCTTCAAAACGGGAAAATCCTAACCTGGGAAAATCTTTTAAAAAAGGGGTTCATAGGACCCTCTCGATGCCCACTATGTGAACAACAGGGGGAGACTATGAATCATTTACTCAATGAGTGTGTCTGGACTAGCCAATTATGGGATTGGATACAAAGTATTTTTCATCAAACAGACAGAATTACCACTTCCATTACAGCTACGATCACCAACTGGCGATCCATCTATTCCAACAGCAACATGGTGAATAATCTCTGGAGGCTCAGCCTGGGTTTCTTATTATGGACAGTTTGGAAAGAGAGAAACAACCGTATTTTCAATAAACACCATTTTAGACAAATCGAGGAAATGAAAACAATTACCATGCAGGGCCTAACGGAGACCACTCTCACCTGGTGCAAAGAAGAAAAAGTCGAGCAGATATCTCCCAGTGACCTTAGGATTCTGGCTTTCTTCGGTCTCACAGAGAAGGCGGAAAGTTATATTCAGCAGCAAGCCCGTAGACCTGCACCCTCTCCTGCAATTTGGAAGTGTCCCCCTCCAGGATTTTGCAAATTAAATTTTGATGGGGCCTCCAAAGGCAACCCAGGCCTGGCGGGAATGGGAGGTGTTCTGCGAGATGACAAGGGAGAAATTTTGCATGTCATCTGCAGAGAACTAGGAGAAACTACGAACAATTATGCGGAGTTCGCAGCTCTAGAGCAAGGGCTAAGACTGCTGATCCGACTTGGCAAAAGGATGACCATTGTGGAAGGCGACTCTCAGCTAGCCATAACCACCATCAAGAAAATCCAGAATGGAACTAAGCCTAATAAAGCGATAAAACATTGGCGTCTTGCAACTGTAACAGAGATCATAGAGCAGCACCTCGCCTCTCTGGGTGGATTAATCCTTCAGGCAGTGCGACAGAAAGCTAATGCTCTCGCAGACCACCTTGCAAATTACGCGGTTGACAACCCGAATGATGTACTGGACACCTGTTGGACTGTGCTTCCGCATATGGAGCTTAGGGATAAGTGCTATAGCATTTCAAAGAGTGACTTAATGGATGGTAATACTGAGGAGACGGACGACAGCCTACCCATTATAACTAGATTATGAATAACCGTTTCATGATTAATTGCATCACCAGGTATCATTTGTTAACAGTACTGGGCTTTTCTGGGATTTGGCAATACATCATAAGAAAGGACAGACACATAGCATCTGATCCTTATGAGGAAATAAGGAGATCTCTTAAGCGTGTGATCGGCACGATTTGGGAATGGGAATTTCTGTGCAGGACTCCGGATGCAGGTGGCGGATCGCACGGCGATCTGCTATACTTCATTACCATGATTTATTCTACTGCGCCATTCATCACCCATCTTCCCAACCTCCTATTTATTCAGCTCTCTGGTCACAAGGGCTCTTGTAGTCTTCTCTCCTATCTTTCAGTGGTGAGCATCCCGGCTTTGGAACCCAGGTTACACTCAGCTCCTCTCAGGTTTATCTCGGATTTCTCTAAGCAGGGAGCCATGGCGGATATCGACCCACGCAGCATCAAAGCATCGCAGGCCCTCAAACGGGCCAGAGACGGTTACGAAGCCTCGGTCTCCAAATGGGGAAAACAAACAATTGAACTGCTGGAGGAAGAAGTGGAAGTAGCCCAGGCTAAAACGGACGACAACACCATCAGCGAGGAAGTCGACTGGCTGGTTGACCCTGGAACCCCCTCGACTCGGCATACACAATTTCTTCAAACCCAAGCAGTGGCATGGCAAATGAAAACTATGCTCGCGAAGGCCCTTGCCAGGCAAGGAGCCGAGATCAAAGAAACTTTTGTTGCTAACTCCATGGCTTCTGCAAGGAATACAGCACGTTTGGACAAGATGGAAATGGCCTTCAACTCGCTCACAGAGGAGCTCCGCAGACATGGCAAGGCGATGGACAACTTTGTTCGGCGCTTTGACATTTATCTTCGCCATGTTCTCAATGTCTCCATTGAGATGCCTACGGATGAAACACAAAACACTATAATCCGGCGCTTCAAGCCCAGGACTCAAGCAAAGGATGTGGAGGCAGCTGACCCTAGCGTGGCTGGTCATTATGGGGCCTCAACCCCCACTCAGTAATTTGTTTGGTTCTCTCTTATTTCCTATGTTCGGTCTGCGTCTATATACTGATGATAATCTATTTTGTAAGTCTGCTCTAGGGGAATCGGGTATGTGTAAGGATCTTCTGAAGGCTATATTTTTGTTTGTAACTTTATTTTGTCTATAGGGTAACCCTGTGTGGTGCACCCGAGTCTAGTTTCTGGTCTACAGGTGTCTCGCTAGATCAGTGCCTGGCTGGTCACAGTATTTGTTTATTCAGTCTTTATGTCTGGGCGTCATGACGTCGGCCTGCGGAGCCTTCTGCTGTTGCTCTCAGACCTGCAGCTGTTTTTGTAATCGATGTTTCATAATATAATATACTGATACTGACTTATAAAAAAAAAATACTATAAATTTTAATTAATAGTATATTATACAATTAAGAGTTTATGAATTTATATTTATAATTTATTTTAAGTTATTTAAGTACAAAGGACAAATGCATTAGTTGTTCAATGATAATGACATTTTCTTGAAAAAATCATTCTTATTTATAGTCACATCAATACAAATATTTTATTTATTTTATTTTGGTACACCATTTCAATTGAATTTAACCATGGTTACATGGATTTTGGTGGGAAAAACATAAATAAATAAATTAAATTAAATTAAATTCATAAATATTATTTTATTGGTTTAGCTATTATTTTATTATTTCCTTAAGAGGCCCATTTTAAACCTCAAAATTCCCCTAATGAAAGCCCGTAAGCATTGTAAGTGGTTGACCCACATTATTAAAAAGGGACCACAATTAGTTATAACGGACCATAACTAATAAATAAAGTGGTTAACCCACGTTATGCAAGGGATCATGAGTAGTTAGGTTTTTGGGTCTCAGGAAACTATATATTCTTGAAGATAGTAAGGGAATTATTGTATTGCGTTTTGTAATTAGGCTCTGCTCTACTAGAGGTTTCCCCCTCGAAGAGGCAAGTGAAAAATATTGTTGCAGATATTAATAAAATATTTCCATCATTATCATCTCATTGTATTAATTTTTATGGTATCTTTGGCATATTTCGCACTTCTGGTTTTTTTTCAAGTCAAGCATAATACAAGTGGTATCAGAGCATTTTCTTAGGCTAGTCGCACCAATTTTTAGCAATTTTTTTTTTAGGCTAGAAATGTGTTCTGGCATCTTTAAACTATAGAGATATGTAGTCAAGTGCATCAACCTGCAATTGGGGAAGCATACACACATAAACTACAAGAGGTGGTCATATTTGTTGGACTCCCTTGTAACCCTTGTTGGTACCCCTTGAAGTAGTAGCACATTAGACATCACCTATACATAGATTTCAAGTCCGTGTTCCTATGGTATATCAAAATCCCCCCAAGGTTACCTTGAAACCAACCTTAGATAAGCCATCAGTCGTATTGTTGCTGCAGTACACCAAGAACATCACTCAGGGAGATTACTCGCACATTCCTAGGGCAGTCGAGTAGTATGGCTAAGGGCACGGTCAATCCTCCTTATTTATCACTCTAAAATATTAGGTTGAGTGCTATTGTTGGACCCTGGTGTATATAGCAATTTGTAGCACCTGACACTCTTTATTTCCATAGTTGACTCACTTCCTGGTGATTGGTGATCACATTTTGCAATATTCGGAAGTTGGGGTATTTATCGCCACAGTCTTGATTAGTTGGGATAGCCAAACTCCTACACAATTTACACTAGCCAACAGTTGGGGTTTCTACCACCATAGTATTCATTAGTTGGGACTGTCAAATTCCTACACAATTTGTAGCATCGATATTTTTGGATTTCGGTCGTGATAGTATTGATCAGCTGGGAGTACTACTGCTATTGGAGCAAAACAACAAAAAAAAAAATTGTTGGTCCCAAAATTCCGCTTTGCAAGATAAGTAGCCCACAGGATTTAATATGATGAGATTATCGTAGTGATACCATCCACCTATAAGCATCAATTTTTCTGGCGGTCCCAATTTTTCCCAAGGTGCTTTCAAGTGACCTGCATCAACAGATTCCTTGTATCGCACCCATTGCAGCCATATTAATTTTAATTAAACCAAAATTTTGACCCAGGAAATTTTATGGTAACTAAGAGGGCTCAAGTTATGGAAAACCTCTAGAAAAAAGTGGAAGACCTCATAGCAAGCATCACCACCAAAATCGAAGAAATAGTTGCAAATGCCCTAGAACCCATACTACCTTACATTAAGGCTAAAATCCCCATGGGGGATGGGAATCATGTCGATGGGAATTTGGAAGGAGAATCTAGCCACCATCGATATGATGGGTATCATAATTTCCATGGGGGTCACCAATATTCTAGAAATAAGACACCCAAGATTGACATGCATAAATTTGACGGTTCTAACCCGACAGTGTGGGTGCACAAATGGTAGAATATTTTCAACTCAACAATATATGGGATGATGAAACCAAATCACATGTGGGATCTCTTTATTTGGAGAAAGAACGTTGGTAGTGGTGGCAATGTCATCAGAAATGATACGCAGGAAAACAAACTTGGAATTTGTTCTCTAAATCCATTTGTGCCCAATTTTATAGGGACTCTCACTTTATGGGTCACCACATAAAGCTCAAACAAAGTGGTACGATCCAAGACTACATCGCAACATTTAAAAAACTGACCATATAGATTGAGCACCTAGGGTACGTCTTCTATATGGAATGTTTCATCAGTGGCCTTAAGTAAACCATCCAGGTACATGTTAGAATGCATCAATCTACTAGTTAGTTGGAAGCTTGTCGCAGTGTTAGATGCATAAACTATTATTAATACCCAATCTAGTCATCATTCATTCATATCAAAGGCATATCCCACCCTTGCTAATGGCCTCACCCAAACCCTTAAAGTGAAAAAGGTTTCTCCAATGGAAATGGTTGAAAGGAAAAGACAATGATTGTGTTACTATTGTGATGAAAAATATTCCCCAGGCCACAAATGCAAGGAACCAAATTTATTTCAGATTGACACGATTAAAAATATCCTTGACAATGAGGCCCAACCCACTAAAGTTTCTTGGGAGGATGCAGTGGAACCCTAAGAAAATACAAAATATACTACAACAACACCTGATGAACTGATTATATCACTCCATGCATTAACAATTGTTTCTTCTCCACAAACGCTTAAAATGAAAGGCTTTATTAAGCATCGACCAGTGGTGGTATTAATTGATAGTGACAACATGCATAATTTTATCCATAAATGGGTTTTTGAGGTTGTGTATTTTTTTGTGCAAGCAATATCCAATTTTCAGGTCCTTATAACTGATGGGGGACCATGAAATGAAAAGGACGTTGTGAGAACATAAAGCTCTAGATGGGGGACTATCATCTTAAAAAAGACATGTTTTCCATTGAAATGGGAGGTTATGACATCGTCCACAAAGCAGAATGGCTTCAAATACTAGGCCCCATTACCATGGACTTCTAAGAGTTTTATATGAGCTTCAAATAGAATTGACACACTCATACGTGTCGTGGGCTCTAGGAAGGTGCTCCTACTATCATCAAATCACATAGAATGGGGAAGCTTTGAAAAGAGGGACACCATGAGGTAGTTTCTCAATTCAATGCAATCCAGGCCATTGAATCAAGCCCTTCCAACATTCATCCATATTTGAAAAATTTGTTGAGTCACCATCAAAAATTGTTTGAAAAACCTAAGGAAATACCCCCTTCTCGATGTGAGCATGATCATAGAATCCCTTTGATTTCGGGTAGCCATATGCCCAATGTTCACCCCTATAGGTATCCATTCACACAAAATAATGAGATTGAAAATATTAATAAGGAGCTACCAAAATCAAGCGTAATTCGTCCAAGCACCAACCCTTATTTGTCCCCAATGGTCATGGTCTTAAAGAAATATGAGTGGTGCATGTATCTCAACTTCAAGGCCCTCAACAAGCTCACCATCAAGGATAAGTTTCTTATTCCAGTATTTTATGATCTCCTTGATGCACCCCATGGAACCCAATTATTTACCAAGTTGGATCTCCATTCAGGCTATCACCAAATCAGAATGAAAGTACCAGACATTCCCAAGACATATTTCAGAACCCATGAAGGTCACTATGATTTTTTTGTTATGAAATTTGGTCTTTGTAATGCCTCTTCCACCTTTCAAAGTCTCATGAATCACCTTCTCAATCCATATCTCAGAAATTTTGTACTATTATTTTTTGATGATATACTCATCTACATCAAAACATGGCAAACATATCTTCAACATGTTGAACAAGTATTGCAACTTTTGAATGATAATACATTATTTTTCAAATTGTCAAAGTTTTATTTTGGAATGGAAGAGTTGGAGTACATGAGACACATTGTGGGCCACGAAGGAGTACAGGTGGATCCAAAAAATATTCATGTAATACAATATTGGCCACAACCCCAGACCTTCAAAATTCTGTGGGGATTTTTGGGTCTCGCAGGATACTATCTCAAATTTGTCATAAATTTTGGATTCATTGCCAGACCCCTAATGAATCTTCTCAAGAAAAACACATTCCTCTGAAAAAAATCAGATCAACATGCCTTCTTGGATCTAAAATAGACCATGTGTTCCACCTTGGTTTTGGCCCTCCCATATTTTACAAAAATCTTTGTGATCGAATGTGATGCCTCAGGGACTAGCCAATAATTAAGTGGAAATAATTTGGGTCAACCTAATTATGAGAGAGAAATTATGGCCATAGTACATGCAGTATACACTTGGAGACCATACTTTCTTGGACAATGTTTCTAGATCCGAACTAACCATCATAGTCTGAAGTATTTTTTGGAGCAGCGCTTATCCTCTCTGTAGAAAAATAAGTGTATTACCAAAATGTTAGGTTATGAATATGATATCATTTATAAGAAGGGTAAAGACAAATTTTTGGCCAATTCCTTGTCATGTCAATTTGAGGAGGATGACACCCTCTTATCCTTATCCTTTCCCATACCATCTTGGATTCAGGAGGCACACAAAGAATAGTTTTCCCATCCATCTCTTTCCCAGCTAATCCAAAGGTTAGAAGTGGATCCTAATCTGCCAGCGGTTTACACTTGGGAGGAAGATATTCTTTGATATAAGGATTGTGTGGTTCTCTACCCTAACTCCACTCTCAAACCATATATCCTAGCAGAGCTGCACTCCACACCCATTGCAGTACATTTAGGATTTTAGAGGACTTGTGCTCGGGCACGTCGCTCCTTATTTTGGGAAGGGATGAAACATGGAATTCTTACATTTGTAATTGAATGTGATGTCTATGAATGACACAAAGGGGAAACAGTGAAGACACCAGGAACCTTACAACCCTTGCCTCTACCTGCTTCTATATGGACGTACGACTCTGTGGATTTCAATACAGGCCTCCCTAAATCAAGAAACAAGGCATTCATCATGGTGGTAGTCGATTGACTCTCCAAATATTCCCATTTTTTTGCTTTACTCCACCTGCTCACTCCAGCTTCGATGGCTCAAGTATTCATGGACCAAATTTTCAAATTGCATGCCATGCCTACTTCTATTGTGTTTGATCATGATCTCACATTCACTAGAAATTTTTGGCATAATTTTTTCAAGCTACATGGCACACAAATCCAAATGAGTACAACATATCACCCCCAGATAGATGGTCAAACTGAAGTAGTAAAAAAATGTTTGTAGACCTACCTATGGTGCTTTGATTTGGGCAGATAACATCAATGGGTGCAGTGGTCACCTTTAACAGAATGTTCATATAATAATAATTATCATGAAGCAACCAAGATGACACCGTATGAGGTGGTGTATGGACAACTCCCACCTTCACCAACTTATTGTCTTGCATGATCTTCTGAAGTGTTGGAAGTTGATAAGTTGCTTCAAAATTGAGCCTCCACTCTCACTCTTCTGAAGGATAATCTCCATCAAGTGAAAAGCAGGATGAAGAAACATGCTAACCAACATTTCTTAGAAAGGTATTTTCAAGTGGGTGACCAAGTCTTTCTTCGACTCCAACCTTATAAGCAGATATCTCTCAAAGAAAAGGGCTTCCAAAAATTAGCTCCAAATTTTTATGGGCCTTGTCAGATGCTTTACTGTATTGTCTTTGTTGCCTGTAAACTAGCCCTACCGATCACTTAAAAAATCCACCCCATCTTCCATGTCTCTTTCCTCAAGAAATTTGTCAGGCACAATTGTAAGGTACAAACCCTACTTCCTAAATTAGAAAAGTACGGTTCTATTTGGCTCCAACCGGAACAAGTCTTGGATTCATAGGAAGGACATATTCACAACTACACTATCAAGGAATTCCTCATCTAGTGGAAATATACCTTACCACAAGATGTGACATGGGAACCAACAACTATTCTCCAAAAATTTCTACAACTCTAGCCTTGAGGACAAGGATTCTTTTGAAGTTGGAGGGAATGTTAAGGTCTGACACTAACCCCCTTATTAATATAATAAGCCCAAGAGATTGCAAGAGTCATTCTTAGCTAGTTTAATAAATAAATCCCATAAGCATTATAAGTGGTTGACCCACATTATAAAAAAAGGGACCATAATTAGTTATAACAGGTCATAGCTAATAATAAAGTGGTTAACCTGCATTATGCAAGGGACACAAGTAGTTAGGATTTTGGGTCTCAGGAAACTATATATTGTCGAAAATAGTAAGGGAAGCCTTGTCTTGTGTTGTGTAATTGAGCTTTTCTCTACAGGAGGTTCCCCCATCAAAGAGGCAAGTGAACCATATTGTTGTAGATATTAATAAAATATTTCCATTATTATCATCTCATTGTGTTATTTTCTATGGTATATCTGGCATATTTTTCGCTTCTGATATTTTCTGTAGGTCAAGCATACTTCAGTTTATATACACTAAGAGAACTTCTTAGTGTTCACAGATTTTGTTAATAAATCTACAACATTCTTTAAAGTGTCCAATTTCTCCAATGACATCTTCTTATCTTCAATCATACCTCTCACGAAGTAATATTGAAAATCATTATTCTTTGTCTTCAAATTATAATCTAGGTTCTTCGCTAGAAATATTGCACTATAACTATCACAATCTATCCATATAGCATGTTGTACCAATCTAATACCTAAACACAATATCTGTAATCGTACTGTTGTTAGTGGTAAATTTATGGTCAAGTGTGCCAAAAATACACTTTTACTACTTGGTGACCAAAGTAGCCTAATAACACAAAAATATCTAATAAAACCCCAAAATACCTACAATATCTAACAAAAATCTTCAAATATGCACCATGAACTATTACTGAGAACCATGAAATAAAGAACACAAAAGATAAAAACATATATTAAGCATCACAATGATAAGCCCAATGAAAAGGAAATGCTTTTTATTATTGATAGAAATGATGGATAAATCTCGAGGAGCAAAAGATATCTAATTGGTCAAATGCAATCCTCCTTCGTGGGAGGGTTCTTTCGTGTCTCGTATGCTGCAAAGTTCCAATTCTGTCTCTTTCATGTGCAAGTGGGAAATGGAATGATAATGAGAAAATGTGGGAACTCAAGTGGAGAGTGCAAATGTGATAGGATCAAAATGACGACGACGATTGTGATCATGTGTAAATGGTGAAGGAAAAACCTATTTATTTATAATAAAATGTTATATTAGACTAGATCTTATCAAATAATAAAATATTTTGTTGATTAGATCAAGATCTAACCATTATGAGTATTTTATTATTTTTGGGCAAGAAAAAGATTAGAGAAATGGTCAATAATCTTTGTCTAGTTAACTAAGTCAAAAAATAATTAGAAATTGAGTTTAAGGAAAATGAGAGAAATTATTAATAAATGAAAACGATGTATTAATTATTTCTCGGTGATAAGATCAAAGTAAGTTAGAAACAATTACTAAATAATAATTTTTAATAATTATTTCACGGGATAAAAGTCAAATGAGTAATGAATAATAAATCAATAATGATTTATTCAATTATTCTTATAGAAATGGTAAAAGTGGGTGAAAATAAAATTAATTATATTCATATAAATGGGTAAATATATGAAAATAACATGAAACTAATTAAATAAATTTTTAGGTTATTTTTATGTGGGTAAATTAAATAGAAATCATTTAAGAAAAATGGCTCACTAAATTATTTTTTATGGTGAAAGTGGGTTTTAATGTTTAAAACCCATACTACATGGTGTACTTTGATCATCTTAGTGGAAAATGGCTAGGTGATCACTTTTTTGGTAATAACAGATTGCCCCCAATGTATGAGTGTTAGGAGTACATCATATGATCGAAATACATTGTAGTTTTCCTTTCACTAAACATTAAAGGGGTGTCAACGGAGAGAGAGAGAGAGAGAGAGAGAGAGAGAGAGAGAGAGAGATTCATTGAAGCAAAAGGAAGAACCACGTGTGGAGGATGTGAGACCTACTTGTCAAAGAAAAGACCACATGATCTCAATGAGGGGAGGGAGGCATACCCATACTTGTCGAGACAAATAAGTACAAATAATAATGGTATGGAAAACAAGGTGGGTCTGAGCAAAAGAATACATAGTACATAATGTGTTAGCATCAATGGGCCATAAAATGATACAATGATATATAGAGTCCCATATACATTAGCATGGAAAGTAAAGGCTAGAACTAATGCAATTAATGTTGTTGAACTTAGTACATAGGACCAAATTACCCTTAGCTAATCGGAGGGATAGATAACAACCAAAGAAAATTTGTTACATAGGAAAGGGATTTGAAGATCTGAATGAGTGAGCTAAAGGATCGACATGCTCTACAATCGGTGGAAACCAAGCCAATCAAATCTAATTAATTTCATTTGAGGTTGGATCATGAACTTCTAATGGTCAGGAATGTGTGGGGTTACCTAAAGGGCCACCCCCTCATGATTTATCGGAGCATCTCACGCATGCTCGGTAAATGTTGGGACAACATGTTGAAGCACTAGACCAACAAGTGCACAATTCTTGATCGTGCTATAATGAGTTGAAGTCGAGAACATGAGAAACAACCAATTCAAAGGAAAATAATGATTCCCTTTGATATATTTGAGGCACCCATAATAAAGAAACTTGATCCAAGGTACACCATCCTATAGGCCACTCTCTTAGAATAAATATGTTGAACTCGACAGGGGAGGACCCGCCAACACTAAGGCAATGATGAATCCTTAACGAAAGCATCAAGAAGATGGTAATGCGAATGATAAAAATATTGAAACTAGGGTGGGGAATGAAAGTGATAGGATTGGTGGACTTACGAATTCCCTTGCAAAGCATAACATGCAAAGTTGACATGGAAACTACTGATATAATTCTATTAGGGATGGTCAATTACTCAAACGAAAATATTTTCAAAAACAGATCAGGATATTTGTAGGTTAAATCGCAGTAATACAGGATGGTTATAGCACATGGAGAAGATGGAATATTTTAACAGGACTTGGGAGGTTTGTAAAAAACTCCAAGGAACATAATATGACTCATCATTAATGCTCTAAACAAGGGTGACGTGATGATGATGCCATAGGGGAAAAGGCCTAAAGGGGACCCAAAAAACATGAGGAAATAATGGTTACACATGAATAAACTTGAAAAATAAGTCGACAAGTGCAAATACAAAGTGGTGCTAGAGTACGAGAGACAAATATGAAGAGATTTGATTTAAATAGGTGGTGAAGTGAGACCTTGTGCAAAAAAATGACTTCTAGGTAAAGTTCTAAATCACCAAAAACAAAGACAGACCCATTATAGATCTCTTAGAGAGATTCCTGCGGTGCAGACAGATCGTCAAATGGAGCTATGGTGAGCCAATAATGGCCAAAAAAAAAATTAGGGTTTTTCTGTCGAAATTTGGGCAGATTCAGGATGAATTTACCTAAGGGAAACCCTAAGCCCCAAGGAAATCCCATTAAGACCTAAAGAAATTTATATTGGTTAAAGGAAGAATTATAAATTGGAAAAATGAATTCTTTCTTTGAGTATGATAGTTGTATACAAGATGGCCCTCACGAAGGCACAATTCTATGGCCTACAGGGCCCACAGCAATATGGTTCGCATGGCCCATTGTGTCTATAGTGATATGGTTTTCATGGCCCAATGGTATAGCCTGGTGGTATGTCCCAAAGGTATGGCCCAACAGTATGGCCTGGTGGTATGATATGATAGTATAGCCCAGTGGTATGGCCTAACAATGTGGCCCAGGTGCATGGTCTGATGATGTGGCCTAGGGGTATGGCTCGGTGATATGGCTCGGTGGTATGGCCCAGTGATATGGTCTGGTGGTATGGCCCGAAGGTATGACCAATATGGCTCGATGGTATGACCCTGTGGTTCACATGGCCCCATGATATGGCTTGCATGGTCCAATGATATGGCTCACATGTCTCGGTGGTATGGATCGCATGACGCGGTGGTATGACTCGCATGGCCCAATGGTTTGATTCTTCAAGTTAAGGAACTTAATGATGATATGAAGAAAAATCCTTGGTCGAGTGGCCCTAGGAGGCCTAATGTAATGATATATCTCACTATGGGCATGCTTTGTGTCTCAACTAAATAATTGATGAATATCTAATAGAAGAAGGAGAATTGAATTCTGGGTTATCCCCCTTATGGGGTTTTTCCCTGGTCTCCGACCAAATCCTGGTGTCTCTATTTTTGCATGATTTTATTTTGTTGTTCCTTTAAGTTTCATTACATTACTAATGTTAGTGTTATTTATACATAATTTTTTATGATGTTATGATGTAATAGGGTGAATGCATTATGTAAAGGTTGAAAAGTTTGTAAATGCAATTATCTAAAGCAAAGAACAATATAGCCTTGAGAAAAATCAACATGGTAATAGAGCTGGGATGAAGAAAATTCAATGAGATCACCCCTGTGAAGACATCAGGGATGGAAGAAAGTGAATATAGTTGAGACCTAAAATAATGTTAGGGTTTGAAGAAGCTAGGGTTTTAATAAACCCTAGGAGTGGTCATGAAAGGGCATGGTACGATTCAAAATTATTCAAAGAAGGGTATGTAATGAATTTAGTAATCATCATATACATTGATGGTTGGACTTGGTTTTAAATGAATGAAGATGAAGAATACAGGTGGTACTCACAAGGATGCATATTTTTTGAAGATGGCATTGACATATGGTTGATGGAAAATTATGACTTATGGAGGCCTCATCAAGAGGGAGAAAATAATCCCTGTTAAATATAAGTATTTTACCTACGTTATTTTGTTTGACACTGCTCCTTATTTTTCTATTGTTTATACATCTTACACAAATATTTGAATATTTCTTCTACTAACATTTTGGATGAAGAAAGATGATTCTTGTCAAAGATCATGATGTAAAGCATTGTAGGAAGGGTTAGCACTCAGAGGGAGCATAGAGCCTCCTACAATTTATATTAAAGTTAAGTACTTTCAAGACCTATGTCATTTCTCTGTGTCACTATTGTACTGAGATTATTATTATTATTTTTTATTCTTCTTGCGTAAGTCTTGAAAATGAAACAAGAAAGTCTCAATTTTTATGTTTTCCTTAATTGAAATTGGGGAGATTCAAAATTTCACATCAACATACAACTTGGAGGAGTTAACTAAGGTGACATGTCTCTTGTCACTCAGTTAAGAACATTGAGTTCGATTTAATGAGTTCAAGTTTAGTTTACATGAGAGTATTCCTGAAAAATAGGAGTCTAGCTCAGTTAATTCGAGTTAGGGGCATGAAGTTCAATTGTGTGCAGTGGGTTCCTAAATTTTAGGATTCTAGTTTGATTTAATTTTATTTGTAGAAATTTAATTCATTTAAATTAAGTTATGGTCATTTAAACTAGTTCCAACCGTTGGAGGAACTAGTGGGGTATAGTAGTCAGTTACAATTCAGTGATCAATCAACCTAAATTAACTCATGCATGCAGAGAATTCGAGTTACCCAGTTGAGTTTGGAATTTAAGGGTAGCGTACTATCAATGGTAGCATATTCCAATGTGTACATATGGTGCATATAGTCAGAGGAATGACCTAAAGGAATTGCACAATTCATATGAGGAAATTTCCTAATTAATAGGGACCTAATTCCCAGGGGAAAAACACAAGGAAATAGGATCTTGGAAGGTTTGAAATTGGCTAAGTAAAGTATTGTCCAAGGTCAGTTATTCAAGCAAAGGATAGAAGATACAAGTGCAGGTTGAGCTCAAGGTTGAGCATAGCATATTTTATTTATCCAGATTCTTTGATTAATGCAATACAAATGGTAAGGGGTTTTCAACAGTTGATTTCCCCTAGATATATCTCTGTGTATGTGCGTTGAATATTGATTCATGTTAATTATTTGTGTTCTCGATCATGAATTTACTTCCTTAGATTGGTAGAGTAGATTTTAGTTTTAGTAAATTTCATGAGTAGTTTAGGATCTACACATTAATTTCTACATGGTATCAAAGCTAGATTCACGGTAGAGAATATATTTCAAAGTTTTCATTGCAGGAAGGCTCGAATTTGAAGATCAGTGTTGGAGGTTTTCTCTAGGACTGAGAAGATGAATTTCAATGGACTCGGGCTTGAGTATACTTTGGAAGGAACCATAATTTTTTTGGCATGGAAGATCTGCATGGAGGCAGTATTGGATGATAGTGGGCTTCTAGAATACATCAAGACTGATGTAGCCAAACCCCAAGCATATGATGCCCATAATATTTCTCAATGGAATAAGGATTTGGCTAAGGCGAGGATAATCATATTAAAGGGAGTGCAGGACCATATTTTCTTGAATCTCCATGGGAAAGAGACTCCATTTGTGATGTGGAAAATACTGATAGAGTTATTCGAGAAAAGTAGTGACCACAGGAAGTTGGCACTCAAGGAAAATATTTGAAGCATCAAGATGAAAAATAATGACACAATTCCACAGTACTTAAGCACGATTACACAATGTTTTGATGAGCTTGGAAGGGTCGATGTTAATTTCCCTAAAGAATATCTGGTAGCTCTAGCTCTCTTGTGTCTTCACAAGAGCTGGCATAATTATCAAGATTCAGTAAATGGTAGAGAAACACTACCACAGTGGGAGTGGTTATGGTCCAATCTAGTGCATGAATAAGTAAAGAGGAGCAACAAAGATGGGACCTCATCCAAAGAAGAGGAAGAGGAATTTGCATTAGTCATCAAAGGAAGGAAGGCCAAGCAGAATAAGTCCCAAGGTGAGGCTAATTCCAACCTAGAGGGAAAGCAAAAAGACTTGTCTAAAATCAAGTGGTTTTATTGTCATGAATTTGAGCACTATTCCACAAAATGTCCATAAAAGAAGGAAAGAAAGTAGGATCCTACAGTATCAGACAGGTGAAGCTCTAGCTTCACAATGTGGTATCTAGATAGTGGTGCCTTGTTCTACATGACGGGGAACAAATAATTTTTTAGTGACTTGGAGGAGAAATGCCTCCAGATGCACATTGAGATGGGAGATGATGCAAGGTACATCGCAATCGGTATTGACACCCTCACCTTTCAAAGGGAGTCAGGATCCCCTCTCAAGCTCAAGGATGTGATGTTTGTACCAGGTCTAAAGAAGAATCTAGTTTCCTTTGCCGTGTTGGAAGACCGTGGCTACAATGTGATATTCAACAACATAATGGAATTCCTGAGACACATCACCATGGGATAGGTGAATCAGATTGGTACTCGAGTCAAGAACTTGTATGCACTTAAGGTAGAAGATGCATGAAAATATTTTAGGAGCAAGGAAAAGACTAGAAATATGGTGGTTGAGAGGGAGCATGTTATACCTCTCAACATGCAGCCTTAGAAGAAACCTCAGGAATTTGTGGAGCATCCACAAATGGAGAAGTAGAGAGGAGGTAGAGTGAAGACATCTACTCAATCAGAGACCTCCAACAGGGGGAAAATTCGAGCCAAGTGGGCAGAGGGATCACATGCATCCATACCTATAGGTGTGAGGTGGGGCGATGTGTAACCCTAGTGTTAGAGTGCAGAAACTTGGGAAGGGTCCATTGCGGTGCTCTCCTCATAGATAATTACCTTGCTACAGGGGCCCATAGTATTCAGTAGCAGTAGGATCGGTGTCAGTCATATACTGAGGAGTGTAGAGCAGTGTTGACACCATAGCAGTCAGCTCAGTAGCAGAGTCAACAACAACACAATTTTCCCCATAGACAGTTGTAGACACAGTTGATTTAATTTTTTTTTCTTGGATGATTTTCAATTTCAAATGTTGCAGTAACAACAACAACAATAAGAAGTGTTTCATGCATTAAATTCCATAGGAGCTGGATCAAGGTAGTTGTGAATCCCTTTCTTGCTAAGAGGGGGTGTTGAAAATGCAACAATAAAGTCTCAATCTTGATTTTTTCCTTAATTAAAATTGAAATTTTTTGAAATTCCACATCAACGGACAACTTGGAGGAGTTAAATGAAGTGACATGTCTCTTTTCACTCAGTTAAGAACATTGAATCCGAGTTAATGAGTTCAAGTTCATTTACATTAGTTAGAGTTAATAAAAATAGGTTTCTAGCTCAGTTAATTTGAGTTATGGAAATGAAGTTCAATTTTTTGCATTGTGTTCCTAAATTTTAGGAGCCTAGGTTGAGTTAATTTTAGTTGTAGCCATTAAATTTAGTTAAATTGAGTTATGGTCAGTTAAACTAGCTCCAACTGTTGGAGGAACTAGTGGAGGGTCTAGTAGTGGGGTGTGTAGTCAGTCACAACTCAGTGATCAACCAATTAACTAATAAATCAACCTAAATTAGCTCATGCAAGCAGATAATTCAAGTTACCCAATTAAGATTGAATTTAAGAGCAATGTACTATCAATTGTAGCATATTCCAATGTGTACAGATGGTGCATGTCGTTAGAGGAATGACCTAAAGGAATTGCACAATCCACATGAGGGAACTTCCTAATTAATAGGGGCCTAATTCCTAGAGGAACAATGTAAGGAAATAGAAGCCAAGTCATTCAGCCAGGCAAAGGATAGATGATATAGGTGCAAGAAGAGCTCAAAGTTGAGCAAAGAATATTGTATTCATCCACATTCTTTGATTAATGCAATACATATAGTAAGGGGTTTTAAGCAGTTTCTTTCCCCTAGATACATCTTTGTGTATGTGTGTTGAATCTTGATGCATGTTATGTTGAAAATGGCAACAAGAAACAGTGAAGGAGGCCTCCTGAAACATCTTTCCTGATCCTAGTTGGAAAGTGATCACCTAAACTAGGTGGGGACCACACATGTGATTTTTGTCGAAAAGTCTATTTTTAGACTATGTCTATTTTAGACATATGGATCATGTACCGGGAGCTGCAGTATGCTATTCTTGGAAGTTAGTCATGTTGGTAAAAATATAGGGACCTCTATTTTTGTAGCCAGTCAGAAATCTAATTTTAATTTGAAGACTAAATAAAACGATCAAATGTATTTACCATAATAATATTTGGACTCTAAAACTTGATTTACTCTCTTGAACGCAGTTTGACCCCGGTGGGGCATGCAGCTGCCAGTACCGCTTTTCCTATGGGTTAGTTGACCTAATGCATGGTTGACTTAGTTGAGCTTCAAGTGGCGAAGTTGGGTGGAGTTGATGAAACGATTCAGTGGAGCTTGTATTCTAGTTAACTAGTTGAACTAGTTGTATTTAGTTTAACTGGCTAATACACTAGAGATGAGTGGTGTGAATTAAATATTATTTAATTCACTAATTATCAACTCATTATTCAACTAAAGAACACATCAGTTTAACTCAGTGCATGGACAGTTCAGTGGCGACAAGTGAAAGAGGTAGATGAAAGGGTTGAGTTAGCTATCAGTTGCGACATCAGTTGTGCATGAGATTTGCACCACACTTGGAGGAAATTACCAATGACAATTGCGTAGTTGGAGCCAGTGAGATTCGAACCTGGATCTCTATTTAGACCAGCCTTGATTGCGCAATAGAGGCAGAGAAGTAGTGGGTGTGTTTTGAACCTGTGACTTGTTCAAAACCAAGCTAGTTTTTGTGTAGCTTTGGGAGATAGTACTGAGTACTTGTGAGGAGTTTGTACTATGTATTTGCTGCATGTTCTCTCCATCTAATATACAGAATAGCTGAGGAGTTTTCAGCTATAAGCTTTCCCCATACATACTGTGTTAATGTGTGTGATGATTTGATGTGCTATCGCTTCTATTCTTTCCGCATGTGACAATTAATTGTAGAAGAGATTATGTGTTATGCATGCAATTCGAAATTGATGTGTAATCGAGTTAATCTCCATTGAATAAGTGATTTATTCAGCTAATTTCTACATGGTATCGGAGCGATATTAATTGTTGAGATCTATTACGGTGATTGCAAACTTATTTCCTCGGACAGAGCCTGCATATGGGCCAAGTAGCCTCCGGATTCATCTTTCTTCAGAAAGTGAAAGGTCTGGTAAAATCCCATGTAGTCAATCTCTGGTTTGGAAATAATTTTTTTTCAAGTATAGATCGGAAGCGATTGAGTTATCAGCTGGTGGTGAAATTCGAATTTGCAGATTTGTGTTCTTGGTGCTGCGACGAAAATGTCTTTCAACGGTTTGCGACTCGAATATGCCTTGGAAGGAAGTTCGAATTATGTTGCATGGAAGGACCGCATGGAGGCTGTATTAGATGATAATGGGCTGTTGGAATTCGTGGAGAAAGAGATTCCAAAGCCTACTTCTAATGATGCTGCTATTGTGGAAGCCTGGCGAAAGAAACAAGCAAAATGTCGAAGGATTATGTTGGAGGGCGTAAAGGATCACATTGTGTCCAGCCTCCATGGAAAGGCTTCTCCATATTTGATGTGGAAAGCTTTGACGGATCTATACCAAAGCAAGAGTGACCAAAGGAGGCTGGTGCTCAAAGATAGACTCAGGAACATCAAGATGGAGAAAGGCGACAGCATCGCAAAATACCTCACGAAGTTCACTCAATGCAGAGATGAGCTGGGAAGTGTGGGGGTGACTGTCGATGATGAAGACTTGGTTGACCTGGCTCTCCTTGGTCTTCCGAAGAGTTGGCACTCCTATCAGGATAGTGTGAATGGTCGGGAGAAGTTGCCAGGATGGGAGCGACTGTGGTCGGATCTCATGCAAGAGGAGAAAAGGAGGACTACCAGGGACGGATCTTCATCAAAGGTAACTGATGAAGAAGACTGCGCTTTGGCTGCCAAAGCAAGGAAGGGGAAAGGCAAGGAGAAGCCTTCTCAATCCGGTGCGGATGGTAAAGAGCGTGACATGTCCAAAGTGAAGTGTTTTCACTGTCACGATCATGGACATTACGCCACGAATTGCCCAAAGAAGAAGAACAACAAGCAGGCTGCTGGAGCTGCAGCTGGTGAGGCTCTTGCCTCGCAATTTGAGATGGAATTCTCATTGATCACATGCATGTTTTCTATTGCATTGGGATCGGGGTGGTATTTTGATAGTGGCGCATCCTTTCACATGACGGGAGATGCAAATCTTTTCAGTGACTTGGTGGAGAAAGGTCTCCAGATGCATGTTGAGTTGGGCGACGGTGGACGATACAATGCGATCGGCATTGGTACCATAACCTTTCAGAGGGAGTCAGGTAAACTCATTCTTTTACAAGATGTATTGCATGTACCAGGTCTAACAAAGAATCTGATCTCAGTCGCAATGTTAGAGGATAAAGGGTATGAAGTTGTCTTCAGTGAAGGAAAAATTTTCCTTCGGCACAAGGCAACCGGACAAGTCAAGAAGGTTGGGATTCAAGCAAAGAATATCTACAGACTTGAAGTAGATGGAATGTCTACGGAGCTTCCTACTGTTGGGAAGTGGAAGGAAGACATGCAACTGAAGCTTGAGAGGGAGCAAGTGTTGCATGCAGGCGAGAAAGACATGCAATTGAAGCTTGAGAGGGAGCAAGTTTTGCATGCAGATGATAGTGAACCTCAGGATGTGGAGCAGCCACAAGAGGATCATGGAGTGGAAGAAAACTCATGCAGAGAAATTTCGTGCCAGACGGGCAGAGGGAGTGCATGCAGCTATACCACCAGGTATGAGGTGGGGCGACATGCATGAGTAATCCCATGAGGAGATTTCTGGGCAGATTCATGAGATGGTGTGGATCTCATGAGATTGAACCTGGCTACGAGGTGCCCACAGCGCAGCAGTAGCAAGATCAGTTGGAGTGATGCAGGCAGATCAAAGTGACAGTGTCGGATACTGGAGCGCGGATCAGAGTTGACAGCAAGTGCAAGAGTGCATGGGTGCAAGAGTTCAACAGCGTAGTGGTTCCTGATGACATGTGCAGTTGGCCAAGCAGAAGTCGAAGACTTTGATGATATATTCTAGATGCATCAAGACTGATTGAGTTGTTTGGAGCCTATTCAGTTTCAGAGGAGTTGCAGAGCAGATGCATGGAGTTGCATGGCGCTTGTAGAGGTTGCAGGGTGAATGCATGAAGTTGCATGTCGCATGCAAAGACAGTCCTTTCTTGTTGAGAGGGAGTGTTTAAAATGGCAACAAGAAACAGTGAAGGAGGCCTCCTGAAACATCTTTCCTGATCCTAGTTGGAAAGTGATCACCTAAACTAGGTGGGGACCACACATGTGATTTTTGTCAAAAAGTCTATTTTTAGACTATGTCTATTTTTAGACATATGGAGCATGGTCCAGGGGTTGCAGTATGTTATTCTTGGAGTATTGGTCATGTTGGTAAAAATATATGGACCTCTATTTTTTAGACCTATAGGTCGAAGTCTATTTTTAGACTGCCTATCCTAAAAATAGGGAAGTCAAATATTATTTACCCTTAATAATATTTGGACTCTAAACTTCAGTTTACTCTCTTGGAGCACTTCAGTTTGACCCCCGAAGATGGGGCATGCAGCTGCCAGAAGAAAATACGCTTTTCCTATGGGTTAGTTGAGCTAATGCATGGTTGACTTCAATTAGAGCTCAAGTGGCGGAGTTCGGTGGAGTTGATGCGACAGTTAATGGAGCTTGTGTTCTGGTTAACTAGTTGAACTAGTTGTATTTAGTTTAACTGGCTAATACACTAGAGATGAGTTGTGTGAATTAAATATTATTTAATTCACTAATTATTAACTCATTATTAAACTAAAGAACACATCAGTTTAACTCAGTGCATGGACAGTTCAGTGGCGACAAGTGAAAGAGGTAGATGAAAGGGTTGAGTTAGCTATCAGTTGCGACATTAGTTGTGCATGAGATTTGCACTACACTTGGAGGAAATTACCAATGAAAATTGCGCAGTTGGATCCAGTGAGATTCGAACTTGGATCTCTATTTAGACCAGCCTTGACTGCGCAATAGAGGCAGGGAAATTAGTGGGTGTGTTTTGAACCTGTGACTTGTTCAAAACCAAGCTAGTTTTTGTGTAGCTTTGGGAGATAGTACTGAGTACTTGTGAGGAGTTTGTACTATGTATTTGTTGCATGTTCTCTCCATCTAATATACAAAATATCTGAGGGGTTTTCAGCTATAATCTTTCCCCATACATACTGTGTTAATGTGTGTGATGATTTGATGTGCTATTGCTTCTATTCTTTCCGCATGTGACAATTAATTGTAGAAGAGATTATGTGTTATGCATGCAATTCGAAATTGATGTGTGATCAGGTTAATCTCCATTGAATAAGTGATTTATTCAGAAAATTTATACATTTTAATGACTTGTGTTCCCGATAATGAATTTACTTCTACAGATTGGTAGATTAAATCGGAGTCTTATGTTTTAGTAAATTACATGAGCAGTTTTGAATCTGCATTAAAATTATACAATGAGTGTTTTATTTGATTCACTAACTTCTTGGATGAGGATGTGATCCATATTAGGGATCATCAATATGCATATTATTGCGGGAAAATAAATTTCCTATAGGGTGCTACTGTAGGAAACTTTAGAGGGATTTGGAGCAGGATAATGTAGGAACCACTCTTTCATCTAGAAAAGAATGATAGTCCTACCAAATACACTTTCTTTATGATCATTTATTTGACTAATATTTCTCTTTCTCTTTTTCATTGGTCACAGGTACATTTGATGATCAAGCCCTCTATATTAAATATTGAGGATGATTTAAATCCATCCCTTGACTTATGAAATGGACAAGAGCTCTAGACCTCATAGGAAGGATTGCAGTCTCCTTGGTTGATATCGATGATTGAATAATATTCCTATTTAAAGGGATTAAATTGAGATCAACAATATGATATGATGCTAAGAACGACATCTCCAAAATGAAATGACTGTTCTTGATATCTGAGATATAGCAGTGTCTGATGCTTTTGGGTTAGGGTTAAAATGATGACATGATTTAAGAAAAAGGGGACTAAGATGAAATACCAACTCTTGTTTCCTTATGAATTTGATGCATGTAGAGTAAGCTTCATCTATTATATAATTCAAAAGGAATCATATTTTTAGTTTGATGAGCATGATTAATAGACTCATGATTGCAGATTAAAGAAATATTGGTTAATTTTTGGAAGCTAAGGATAAATCCCCTAATCCTCGAAGGAGAAATTCTCCTTGCCCCAAAATGTTAGACTTAGCAATGGAATGGTGAACACAATATGAAATATAAGCATGATATGCATCTATTATTCACAATGATACATATTTATAATACAATGGAGTAGCCCTTGGATTCATCTTCCAAGGTCCCTTGGACTCTACTTGATTGTTCAACTCCCACACCTTAACTCTTAGTGGATTAGGTGTCCATCATTACCCCCATTAATCCAAGGGGTGTGTATGATTAAAAGAATATATCTATGGTAAAAAACATGCAAAATATACATGGAAACACTAGGCTGAATGAGCTCTATGAAATGTTGGCATAAGGAGGTGGTTTGAGGATGACCACCAACACTATAACGCTTAGTGCAGTTCCCAAAACTCTTCCAAATATGGAAAGAAGCTAAGGTCTTCTACTAGAGGAAGTGCTCCTAATGCTTTGAAAAGGGATACCTTCAACCTGAAAAATGGAAGTTTTCCCCACATAAAAAAGGGAGAACCTCAACCCGAAAATGGAGGTATGAACCTGTGTTGGTTTGAGGATGACCATCAAATCTGGAATGCTTAATGAAATTCTTGGAACTCTTCCAAAACTAGAAAGAAGTTGAATTCTTCTACTAGAGGAAGTCTCCCCAATTATTTGAAGAGGGAGAAGATCAACCTCGCATAGATGGTTTAAGGCTGACCACCAACCAAAGGCATGCTCACGGGCATCTTTGTCTCTGGATACAACTCTAAATATTGTATGGCAGGTTGTGGCTCAGGCTCTCTTGATGTGACTTTGAAACTTGTAGATGACCATCATTTCCCCCTGTCAGATATAATGTAAGATGATGGTGAAAACTTAACTGGAAGGAATTTTAATATTCTAGAATAGATCCTGACATATGATTGAAACATCTTCTTGGTTGTTGATGCCCATTGCCAAGAAGCAATCCATCCAAGATGAATCTTTGTTCTTGCAGGAGGCTTGTTTCTGAAGCATTTGTGTGCATAATGAGTGGTTTTATGTCAATGCCTACATGGATGAATATCAAAACTGTGATATTTCATATGGCCAACTCAGTCACAATGTTGGCACTTAACATTCTCTCATTGTTACTATGGAAGAGGAGCAGAATCTGAAACAGTTGAAGATGAGTTTTCATGAAGAAATATAGTGCTCTGAAATTGGATTAGCTTGTAATAGTATGGAATATGAAAGGACACATCCTTTTCATATCCAATACCATTTTTGTGCTTGTTATGGACCAGCTCTTCCAAAGGTCTGTTGTTTGGCTTGGGAAGTGCAAGCTAAATTTTTGCTTCTACATGCAAATCTACTCTTGGAGAAGGCATTGAATATGAATCAACTTAAACTTTATATTATTGGTGCTAATGGGAGTCTGACTCAATGTTATGAACAAAAACAGGTTCAAAATGATGACTACATTGTTGTCATTCTTCTTGCTGAAGTTGAGACTTAAGCTGCAAAAATTCAATCTTTTCATGCACATTTTGCAGACATATTTGAATTCCAAAAAGAGTGGTTTTTCTGATTTTGATAGTTTCATAATTATTATATTGTATCAAATTTTTCAGGGACTCTAATACTTCATAAAATTTAGCCATTTTCCAAACAACTCAAGCTAGAGAAATGAAGGGTATTGACTTCAACCGATAATGCACTCGTTTACAATACCATTCAACTTACTTTTAAAAGAATACAAATGATTTTAGATACCCTTTTCTTTCTTGAACTTCCAACTATGGAAATCCCAAAGGACAAACTCTGCTACTCAAATTATGGAAGAACCAACTCAGAAAACAGAACTGGCTTAGACTTTTATCAAAGGGATTACAAAAAAATGGTTCCAAATTCTCTCTCTTTATTGGAGAATTCTTGTAGAAATCATAGAAACAATACCAAAGACTTAGATATTCAAGGAATAATGAAATTTTTAAATTGGTCCATTAGCAACATTCTAGAACGTACCTTTAGTTGTATACCAATGACGAAGTGGTAGTGATTCGGTTAGGGCAGAAAAAGGAGGATCCTTGCATACTCAAATGAAGGTGAATATGAACTCTCTGCTAGCGAAATTCCAAGCTATTGTATCTATCGCTAAAAGTATTATTTCTTTCAACGATACAACTTTTTACTTCCCCGCTTCCCATATCACGCTAGAAACTTGTGCTTTTATAAATTTTACGTGTTCTCAACATTCTTCAAATGGAATCAAAGGCACAATGTGGAACATGACCTTTTATGTGTTAACAGGATACATGCTATACCTTATCTACTATTGTAGGTGATTATATGGAAAATTAACTAGATAAAATCAACAATTAGCACATAAACCTAACGTCAAGATGCAAAATCATCAACTGATTCTTACACTTCTTAGAGAAGTAAAATGCTTGTGTCACACAACATCTACATCAACTCATTATCGTCTAAGCCTCGGCCTACAACTGAACTCTTCCAAAAGCGCAGTGTGAACAGAAGACCACTCAGGTGAGGGAAGTGTCATGTCCTTCCTTAGACTCCCCTAGCCTAATAGCTCCAGCTCTCGACCCTCTGGCACTGTATACAACAACCATCATATGTGCGTGGAAATCTAATGACAACCACATGACCGTGATAATATGTGCTTCGATCTCTTCGTTAACCCTTAGTGATCCATATGGTATTATTTTCCATGGCTCACACCTGGAGTGGGTAGCAATGTGTGTTACACTAAATTTTATCACCATGATTGTTGATTCAAATCCTTTCCCATTTGATGAAGTGTCTCAAGGGAATCCTCTATGAATCTTGAAGTAAAAAAATACCAAGGACAAAAGGAATTTTGGGTTACATTTCTCTAAAACCATTTTTTGGCATCTGCGTAATTTTCCTGAACAAAAATCGCGCATGTGCAATTTATTCCACTTAAACTATGTAGATATGTGCAGTTTATTCCACTAAAAAATGTGCAGGTCTGTTCATGCAAGTAAAAAAAAAAAGTTATAGAAGCTTAGGTTGAGGAATCTTATCCAAATAAGAAACCTCAAACCACTACATACCTGTGCCTCATCCTTTGGTACATGGAACTATCCTCCTTTTCTTAAGGATCATATCCCTTGAGAAGAGGAACTAGAAACCTCCTCATCCTTCCTATAAATTGAGCATAGGACTAAAGGAATGGGAGACTTGGATTTGTAAACATATGTTGTTGGTTTGGGTCTGAAGAGCTTGTCATCAAGGGAATGAAAGGAGACCATTGGAAGAGGCTTGTGACATCAAAGAAACTAGGTTGTAATCTTTTTCCCCTTTGATTTTAATACAAAGTATTTTTTCTTTCCTAATTTCATCTATTATTGATGTTATTTGTGGATTCCTTGATCACTCACATGGTTTATAACTGATTATTGATTCAATAATATGTTGTATTCTTAATTAGAGTTTTCATTTACCTTTTCTTTTATATGCGAGATGATTTGATCCCCTTGAATGTGTTTGTCTATGCAGACCTCTTTTGGAGCATCATGGAGAAGTTGTGGAAAGCATTCAGAAATCCTCTAAGGCATTGAGGGAAAGTTGGATGTTTAAAGCGTTGAAAGGACTTCTACAAGAACTTTGTTAATAGGTAAGTAATCCTTCAAATACTACATGTTTCATGTTTTAGTTATAGGCTAAGGAAAGAGTTATTTTTATGTCTGTTTGTTTCTAGTGAACCCTTTAGGATTCTAGGGAGATCGCTTCTATCCAGAGAAGGAATTTGTTCGTATAACAAATTGGTGACCATAATGGGGAAAAAATGTTTCCCTTTGTGTCCTTTTGTGACCCTTGATATATTTAGACACTTTTAGGAATTGAAATTTCTAGTTTGAGACCTTTGTTTTTTTTATTTTTTCTTAATTTTCTCAGAATGTGCATTTTTCCTTTAGACACAGTGCGCAAATCTGTGCACTTAGCCTTTAGCGAGAGCGCACATGTGCACTGGATTACACTGGTTGCTTATGCAACCCTGTAAATTTTTTGAAAATTTTAAGGTTTCTCTGATTTATGTCCATATTTTTTGTTTTTATGATCATGTTAGCTTGTTTATAGTCTCATTAAGTCTATCTTAAGTTTATTGGGTGTTTTGAATTTTTTTTTTTTGAGAAATTCTTAATTTGATTCCCCTTGGTCATTACTCTGAGGTCTGTCTCAGTTTCTTAACTGTTTTTTCTTTCATTTTTACAAAATTGTGTCTGAGTGTTAATCGCCTTTGAGTGTCATTAATTTTGATCTTTGGAATTTTCAGCCAATTTCCTTTACATACACTTTTTTTTATCAATCAAAGCCTGTATTATATTATCATATCAAAAATAGAATTTACAATAGGAGCCACCATGGCTTGGTTACATTCATTCAACCCAAAAGGTATGCATCTCCTGTAGAACTTGGGTGCTTGCGAAGGCATTCTAAGCACTTGGTTATTTGCCGCAAAATTTACAAAAGGCATACCGAAACTAGCATCATAGGGGTGGGTGCAGGGGAACAAGCAGAGGAGCCATGAAGAGATGATCCTAATGGTGCAGGTGGTAGCTGATGTGATCTACTTGGGTCTCCAAGGCTTGGAGGTGGTCTTGGGAGAGCCTCAGTATGCAGCACAGACTCTCCAGAGCCTCAATGGTCTCCGTCTGCAGGCTTTGGACAACGTTGATGTAAGCCACTAATTCATTGTTGTCTTCATACCCTTGATCACGTAGGGTGTCCAAATTGATCTGGATATTCCAGAGCTGAGAAAATATGGCTTCAAGGGTGACTGGGGCCTCAATCTTGCCTGGGGATTAGGCTGGAGAAACTGCCATGGCCGTTGCTGAGTGTTGGATCTCCATAGCCTCCGAGTGGGAGCTCGGGTTTCTTGAAACCTCGCGATTGTCCATGCCTTGTCCAAAACCACCACGTCAAGCCCGACCTCGTTCTCTCAGCATACATGTGCCCTCCTTTTCCGCTTATTATGCAGGGCTACCACACCAAGTCACCCCAATTCCTTCCGCCAATGAAACCCATGCTCCACCCTTGCACACTTAGCTGAGCTTGTCTCTGACTGCGTCCTGAGTCTCGTAGATGAGGGACACTTGGCCGCCACCAGTCTTCACGCTATCTTCCAGGGAGGTGTGAAAGCTCCACCACCCACAGATATGAATTGCAAGGAATTCAAACTGCTCCACGAGCCCAAAGCAAAACCACCCAGGGGCTAGGCCACTGAGGGATTGTTGTTGTGCAGTCCACGGATTCTGAGCAGGCACCCTAGCTGCAAACCTGAATCTCCCAATAAAAGACACGACCTCCATTGTGAATTCACCACCACCACCCTCATCCTCCTCCTGGTGCAGTGCGCATGATCCCGTATTGGTGCCAGGAAGCTTCCCTGTGCCCACCCTCTCAGCATCACTTCCCAACAAGCCTATCACCCTTCTCGTCCCAGGCTGGCGAAGCTCAAGCCATGGATTGAGAGCCAGCGGATGTTATTCTACACAAACCACGACATCAACCTTCACCATTGCCTGTTGAAACGAAATGCTCTGAGCAACGTCCATCCCGTGTTAAACCATAAACCAATTTGTCATGAGAACGCCTACCCCGAGGCTCTTTACCACTCACGCATGGGAGGGTGGTTAGTCGGGGGGCACATGGTTTGGAGCCGATCGGGCCCTAACTGCCCCCCTCCCACTTGTCCTAGTGATTGGACACCCCCAGCGGGGATTCCTTTACTTACACTTCATTGGTTCTTTAGATTACATTGGTGAAGGAAAATAGTATTGTTGTTCTTTCGTTGATTTAGAATCATCCTGTGTTTGTTTTGAAGAATTATCTTGCATAGATTACATTTTCATAGTTAGAATTCTCATTTTCATAATATGAACAAAAAATGTGCATAGATTAAATTTTTCCTAGTTTTCAAGTGAATTGTGTATAGATTACACCTGCATCGTTTACATTCTAGAAAATTCAACCATAGATTTAGATCAGTGTCTTTGATTGTATTTTTGAGGGAAATCACTTACCTTTACATTTTTGTGTTTTGAGTTTTTTTGGTTTGTTTATCTGTCAAAAAAGAGTTTTTCATTTCTGGAATTGGTTATGTGAATCTCTTTTCTTTCAGTGAATCTCATCATATATTTATGTATGCCTATTGTAAAAAGTTATTTCATCGATTTAAAAGATAGTGTCTCTCATTGAAAGATAATCCTGATTTGAATTCGCATGGTTTTATGATTGTTTAAAAAAAAAAAAACACAAACAAACTTTGCTTGGAATTGATTAGCATTAACATTTTCTTGCTAAAAATTATTGCATTAGAGAATTTTTTATATTTTCTCTTATTTATCAATTTTTTCATTGTTGGAAGTGAATGGAACCTCTCTCCTTAATTTAGTTAGGATTCATCGAAATGAAAATATTACATTATCATGTTCGAGTGCGTTCAATTTTGAGTCAGGTCATAACACCATAAGTTTCACCTCCATTTACCTAATGAGTAAATTACAACTTAATAAAAAAGTGTTAATTAAAATCAATATAGAATTTTTTACATTTTTAGGGATCTTTTCACCAACATAGATAAGGTTAGTGCTTTGGAATAGCGAAGTGAGTAAACTTTCCAAAGCTATAAACAAACAGTAGAATCTTGCAGTAGGGACTAAATCTAGTTATTACAGTTTTGCTCTGGGAAGCTCTTCTTACACAAGAGTTAAGCACGAGGTCATATTGGACTTGGTGAAGTAATCAAACCTGCTTCATTGGTAAAGATATAAGATGTGCACGCATTACAAACAATGCTGAAAGGTACTTGGGGTCACTTATTAATAAACCTCAGATTTACCATGTTGAGGAGCTCTTAAGGGGATTGGGCTTAGTTACTCTGCCCTTGTGTGTATGTCGGACCTACGACTATCCCCCCAAGTTGAATTGTGATAGTTGGTAACCTTCGTGACCATAATATTAGGAATTTTTCCTAAGGTGACAGTAGAGGGAAGGTCTCTACTGTACCTGGAATAGACATTGACTAGACTCACTTGGACCTTTTGGAGGGTAATCTTCACTCGAGATGGCATAAGTGGAGTTACTTGCACCAGATTGTTTCATTAAGTAGGTTTTCAGGGTAACTTGTTCCACACGCTCTATATATATATATTCTTTTCACCTTGATTTCTGCGATGTTGGATTTCATCACCAACTATTGATTTCATTGTGAAAAGGTTGTTTGTGTGGTTTGACTCCTAGATTTGTTAGTGTGTGTTATTAGTTTTTTTTTACTTTTTAGAATCCTTAGGTGTGGATTGTTAATATTGTAAAATTTTTAGCTAAAATTCACTGAAGTTGAATATAATGGAAAAATTTCCATAATTTACCAACCAAGGAACCCCTCTTAATGAGAATCCTATTCCTTTTCCTTGCTTTGGAAATGTTGGTCCTCATATGGCTACATTTTCATTACCTGGATTTACCATAGGTTTAATGGTATCGTTGTTTTCAACTTCGTTGGCCTCAAATACTCAAATTTTCCCACCTCAACTAGATTCTTCACCTCAACCGAGTTCACCATCACAACTTCACCAACCTTATGTTAACCCTTTACCTTCTTCACCCAACATGTCTTCCTCCCTTTCTTCTTCTTTACTTAGTAAAATCCTTGATGCTAGTAACGAGGTGGCTAAGAAGAAGAAGAAGCAAGATAAGAAAGAAATCAACCAACCAACCATGGTTGTAAGTATTGATAATGTTAAGGAAACCTCCAACATTCATCGCAAGCCCAAATACCCTTGCAAGATTTCTAAGGGTGACCACTTCCTTATCAATTTCCTTGGTATTCATAAGGTCTTGGAAGTATGGTCAGAAATTTATTATCAACTTATTGTATATCCATCAACCAGTGATTGTTAGGTTTCAAGGAAAAAGGGTAAAGTTATGTTTCCTTGTAGGTTATGCAAAGACAGTCATCAAACTCGCCTTTTCCTTCACATGGATGAAGCCTCAAAATTGTTGGAAAACCTTACTGTTACATAGCAACAACTTCCAACAAGTTATCGTAAACTTTCTCCCAACCTGCTATTAGTTATGAAGTGATTGATCTAATTCCAAGTACAGTCAATCCCACTCTTCCATTAGAGAGTGAAATACATATCACTCAGGTTGATGAACCATTAGTTGATTAAGTGGTCGAATCGATTCCACATTCAGTCGGTCACATTCTCCCTTTCGAGAGTGAAGTTAATACGGATCAGGTTCTTTTTGTTACTTCAAATTCTTCTACGCTATGGGGCATTTCACATGTTCTCACATAACCCTCTCCAAGTACTAAGGTATTTTCCTTTGATTGGAGTAGACTGGCAGAACCTCGTCTTCCTTCTTCCATCCCTTTCCAAATCATTGTGAAGGCTTGTGGTAAGAATATGTTTCGTACAAATGTAGATGAAGGACCTTCTGTTAGTATTTTATCCTCAACTGCTTGGAAATATTTGGGATCTCCTCAGCTTGTGCTGGTTACATAGAATCTTCTAGCTTTTAACATAACCATTATTAAACCTTTAGGGATCCTTCATATGTTTCCTATTACTCTGAAAGGTAAAAATATTTGTATTGATCTTATGGTAGTTCAAGGTCCCTTGGATTTCAATTTAATCCTTGGGCGAGACTATGTCTATGCTATGAAATCTATCGTATCGACACTCTTTTCCGTGATGTATTTCTTTCACAATTGAAACATTGTGACTATTGACTAGATTTCGTTCATGGGTCTTGATTTAACTACCAACCATCCAACATCCCTTAATGTTCCTTATATGGAACTGGTATCTGCCCCACCACGGGTTAATTATGTGGCAACTGGTCCCATGTTTTCAGTTACCGATGTAAGAGAGACTCTCACTATTTGCTCAACTTATTTAGACTTAGATCTGGTAATTGACATGGCTAATACTATGGGGGTATTTGAACGTGATTTTCATATCCCTATTGAGTCTCTTGACATGTGTTCCTTCCAGAGAACTAATCTTCCTTCTAATGAAGACCTTTTGGAAGCCATGATCAAGGTGTTTCCCTTGGCATGTGTTCCTTCTAGTTGGAAGCCATGATCAAGTCTTAGTGATGATGGTTATTTTACTGTGTCAACCTCGTTAAAAAATGAAACATGTCCCCATAACGATGTTTCTTTTACTGTCAACCTCGTTATAAAATGAAACAGGTTTTCATGAGCATAATTATTTTCCTATGTCAAGCTTGTTAAAAATGAAACAAATTCTCCCCTAATTGATTTGATTCTTTGAATAGATCTTGTAAATGTTAAAGTCGAGTCTTTCATCTGATCTTGTAAATGAACCTTCATTCCATCCAATCTATTAGTAACCATTAGTCCACTTAGGTGAATGAAATGAAGCTTAGGGGGCATGTTCCCTTTTAGGTTATGCTTGGGGGGCATTGAAAATTATCTCAAGCATAGTTTTCCTATGTTTCAAGCTTGTGTAAAAATGAAACCAATCTCAAGCATATTTTTCCTTTGTTTCAAGCTTGGGTAAAAATGAAACCTATCTCGAGTCCATTTCGTTTATTATTTTTAAGACTCGTTAAACTCATGAAAATCTCGAGCTTCTTTTACTATATTTTCATGCGAATGTTATCCTCCTCGAGATTGGAAAAAATAAAGAGGTACTTTCCAGTAATGGTGGGGGAAAATTGGGAAGGAATGTTCATTTTTGTATTATTAAAGGCAGTATATCGCTCTTGAACATGACACTCTGACACATTTGTGTCCGAGTTGGGAAATCCATTTGTCTCATAGTTAATCAAACCTCATTGAAATACTTTAGCTGGTTTTGGGTATTATCATTGAGTGAAATGATTCCAAGTCAAATATTGTTCCGCTAATATGTTCAAGAGAAGTCCAACCTCAGTCAAAATTACCTTGAAAATCATAACCTTCAATCGCGTCGGTCATCCCTAAGTCAGTCCTGAATTACTCCAAATTTTTCTTCAAAACTTGACATAATTTTCATGTCGTAGGCCCTCTTGCAACAGATCACTTCCTATCGACTTCAGCTCGTTATCTAGAAATATTTTTTTGGTACCTTGGAGTTGGCATGCCTCAATGGCAGGTTTCTCACTTTTGACGATAGTTTCTCATCATTGGCCTTTGATCGAATGATTTTATGAGTATTCGACTTCAAAACATTTAATCACATTTCATATATTGTACTGGAGTACCTTGAGAGTCGTTGTCATTATTGGTGGTTTCTCTCACACTTGTTTTCACATCATTGACCGATAATTAAGTGGTTTCTCCCATGTTCAACTTTGAGACATTTACTTGCATGGTTAGTATCGTAGTATGGATCGAGAGATGGAGATCAAGACCCTAGATCTACTTTCATTCATCCAAGTTGCGTGGAGTTATTAAATATTCTTAATTTTAAACACAGATCCATTGATGGTTGTGTCCATACTGTGTCTTCTATTGACATGGATCTTTAGATGTTTTTCCATCCTGATTCTTTGAGATACTTGTACTCTATGGGAATGCCTACCTCAATGATGTTTATATGATAACATGATATGGTAATCCTTGATTGTGTGTTTCAGGTCCTCAACAAATTGGTCTCTGATCCAAACCTTTGACATGATAAAGCGCTTCAGTCATCAAATATATTTTTTGGCTTTGCACTTTAGGGGGCAATATATTGCACTAAATTTTGTCACCATGACTTTTGATTCAGATCCTTTCCCACCCGATGAAGTGTCTCAATTGAATCCTTTATGAAGCTTGAAGTAAAACAATATTAGGGACAAAAGGAATTTTGGGTTACAATGCTTTAAAACCCTTTTTGAGAATTTGTGAAATTTTCTTGAACAAAAACCGCGCCTGTGCAGTTTATTCCACTATAAACTGCATAGATATGTGCATTTTCTTCCACTAAAAACTGCACAGGTCTATTCATGAAAGTAAAAAAAAAAAAAAAAAATTCTAGAAGATTTGGTTGAGGAATCTTATCCAAATCAGAAACCTCGAAACACTACATACCTGCGCCTCATCCCTTGGTACATGGAACTAACCTATTTTTCTTAAGGATCATATCCCTTAAGAAGAAGAACTAGAAACCTCCTCATCCTTCCTAAAAATTGAGCATAAGACTAAAGGAATGAGAGACTTGGATTTGTAAACATATGTTGTTGCTTTGGGTTTGAAGAGCTTGTCATCAAGGGAAGGAAAGGAGACCATTGGAAGAGGCTTGTGACTTCAAGGCAACCAGGTTGTAAGCTTTTTTCCCCTTTGATTTTAATACAAAGTAATTGTTATTTCCTAATTTCATCTATTGTTAATGTTATTTGCGGGATTCCTTGATCACTAACATGGTTTACAACTTATTATTGATTCAATTATATATTGTATTCTTAATTATAGGTTTCATTTACCTTATATTTTATATGTGAGATGCTTTGATCCCTTCGAATGTTTTTTTTCTATGCAGATCTCTTTTGGAGCATCATGGAGAAGTTGTGGAAAGCATTCGGAAAGCCTCTAAGGCATTGAGGGAAATCTGCCTGTGGAAAGCGTTGAAAGGATTTCCACAAGCACTTCGTTAATAGGTAAGTAATACTTCGCATACTACATGTTTCATGTTTTAGTTATAAGCTAACGAAAGAGCTATTCTTATGTTTGTTTGTTTCTAGTTTTCCTTTAGGGTTCTAGGGAGATCGCTTCTGTCCGCAAAAGGGATTTGTCCGTATAATAATGTGGAGCACCGAGGAGGGAACAGTGTAGCGAAGTCCACAGGTTGAGTTCACTGATGTGTATTCCCTATGAAGTATGATGCATATGGAAACCAAGCAGTTGGTTGTCAAAATGGAAGTTGTGTGTGAGGTAGCGAGTTCAATTAGCAGCTTTGGAGGAAGGGATACTACATTGAGGGCCGCTGCGTATATGGAGTGACCAATATGGTGATGTCGAGGATTGTGGTTCATGGGGCATGGGACCAAGCCATGGGATGCGTATATTAGTTTCTGTGTCGAGGAGCCAAGTGGGACTGTCTTGGATCTCCTGGGTGCCTAAATCTAAGCTGAACTAGCCAAAAATATGAATTTGAAGTCAGAATGTAAGAAGATTATAACAGTATTTGACAGATTCAGATCGATTTCGCAAAAATAGTGTGTATGAAATATAGGTGAGGTAATAGCGACAACTGCTTTGACACTATCGAACCCTATTGGGACAGACCGAAGGAGAGGTGTAGAGGAGTGTGGACCACCCTACCGGGGAGAGGAGCGTGGTGCATGGGAGAGGCTTCTGCCAAAACGGGAGGAGGGCCGATTGTATGGAGGAGGGATGTATGGGAGCACAGAGTATGACAAAGCCACGATGGGAAACATATATTTTGGGCATGGTGATGAGATTTTATGACAGTGGGAGGCTACCTGCAGTGCTATCCAAGTTGTGTTGTGTTAAGAGAGGCAACGTGCAGTGGTATGGAGCTGCAGACATGATAATGGGAAGAGGAATTGGTGTAAATGCCACTAGCCAGTGTGTGAACTGTGCCAAGAGTTGAGAGTGCAAAAAAAATATTACAGTGGGTAGTTGAAGCATTTGGAAAAGGAAAACGAATATTCATTAACGTAGAGAATAAGGAAGAGAAGCGCTCAGGTGGCAGAGAACATGTCAGAAGAAAACTAAATTTTGGGTTCGCAAAATCTGAAACTTCCAAGCCTTGGCGTGCGCTCTGATACCATGCTAGACTCAACATTGGAATGGTGAGCACAATATGAAAGATAATCATGAGATGCATCTATTATTCACAATGATACATATTTATGATACATTGGAGTGACCCTTGGATTCATCTTCCAAGGTCTCTTGGACTCCCCTTCACTATTCAAATCCCACACCTTAACCCTTAGTGGATTAGGTGTCCAACACAAAAGAATATTATTTTTATTTCGCACAAATCATTTAAGATAAAACAATAATAAATTAATGGAATTTATTTTATTTGGAAAAAAGGAAAATATAATATGCTGCAAATTTGAATTTCCCTCCAGATTCAAAGAGGGAATTTTTTAATTTGGTTATGTTGTATTCATTGATAAAATTAACTAATTATTACCTAAGTTGACCTTCTTAAGATCATGTCAACCTACCCAAATGGACACGACCTTGTACACATTAGAACAAGTATAAATATACGTAAAATTCCATCATTTTATTATGGTTGGTTATGATATCCGCATGACACTTCTAAAGGTATATTCTCAGGTCCGCATCTAGGTTCACATGAATACTCGCAAGGCTTTGTGACTTCGCTTTTTGCGTATACGTATACCACATTTGATGCTATTGTGGTCAAATATACAATCTTTTTCTTTTATGATTACAGATCTCTCGATCTCTCGTACAAATGGCTACAGGACTCTTGTATATGTTACAACACTCTCACTTGGAATCTCTCAATTCTGAGCATACTCTCACTCTCTGATCTCACATCTTTGTCTATGGATATGGTCTCACATTGCTTTGATTCACATTACAGTATGCATGGACTTTTTTTTTGCAATTTTATTGGCATATATAAAAAATATGTATTTTCATTGTAATGCATTCATCACATCCATGTATAGTCACTGTAATGACATATGATCGCATCTTTGTATGGTCTCGCCATTATGGTTCCTGTACGCTCTTTGTGTTATGGTTCTCTACACATATGCTCATCAAGGATATTGTTGGCATCAATACTCTACATCATCACATAGTATATATGGAATCTCTGAGTCCTTTGACATATATACATAGTGGTTTAGATATATGGCATATCTACATCCTTTTGTAGAAATTATACAAACAATATGTATATCAATGGATTCAGTTATCATAAAATTGGACTTGATAGGCTGCTAATCAAATCAATCTCATGTAACTGTTTCAAACCAATATTTTTATTGAGGCTTAGCCTCCTCAACCTGAGAGGGCTCTCTCAAGGGTTAATGATTTTTATAAAAATATATATGGCTAACTCTATGTGGGGTAATAATGAGATAGATGATGAATGTAGGTTGAAAATCACATTAGCAAATGCACTTTGGGCTTATGGAGTCAAAATATTTTTATCAAACCAATAAATCTACTTAACATGGAAGTTGAGGCATATCAGAGTCTTAGTCAAGAGATACACATGTGAAACTATAAAAAACACAGTCAGTTTATCTATATAGGAAGTCAGAGCATCAAAGATGAATTTTGAGTAACATAGAAAAACACCACTACAATAGGATAATAAAATATACAATTAGAACAAGAACACACTAGAACTCCTTATGAATATCAAGTTGGTTAAGTAGAAATCTCCTGTATTAGCTAAAATCCAGTCAATTACAATAAACACAGTCCTTTGCCAAAAAATTTCCAACCCTAGTACATTCGACTTCTTGGTCCTTTATAGACTATTTACCACATGAGATAATCTTATCTTTTGCTAGATACATCGAATTCCTGACTTTTGACACCTTGCATAACCATATGACATGGTATTTATTACAAAAAGACAGCTAATCTACTAAACAATCCTATTACAAATAGGATTCAAACTCCTTATCTCTATCCATAACAACCTTATCTAAACTAAATTTCATCATTTTTCAAGTGTATTCACACATGGTCGAATTTGGATGATAGGCTTCAAATATTTATGACCATAATGCTGACCTCCATCAAAGTACGAAATAGTCCCCTATTTTCTAGGCATATGGTCCTTTGCACTTTTGAAACATTCTGACCATCATGAACTCATTATTTCGAGGTCCTTTGCTATTAGAAATTGAATTAACATATGCCAAACCTCCTCCTTAAGCTCCAGCTATCCAAAACCATCTCCAAACTGTTCAAATGGGCTGTAATACACTGCGCTACGAAAACAATACAGTTTCATAGCGCCTTTCGTAGTGCTGCTTTTTTACCCTTTTTTCTTCAAAATCTTGACCTCTTTCCTCCAAAACTAACTTAATTATATTTAAATACATCCTCCTCAGCGTTTTTAGTTATTGATTCATGTTTTTACCCCTCAAAATTTGATGAAAAAGGGCAAGAAAAGCTGCTACAGCAGTTTCGTAGCGCTTTTCTCCCTTTTTACACTATCTATGCTACGAAACTACTGAGTGAGCAGTCTTGTTCAAAATTTTCCAAAATGAAAATTGAAAATGTACCAAAACTCAAATTAAAACTTATTCCATCATATCAAAAATCCATATGAACTGAAAACACAGTCATTCCAGCCTTCATGAGGTCCTTTCTTCATCTTCACTTAATTTAGCTTTTGACTCTTTAATGATTGTCATTTTAACACCTTTGTTCTTTAACTCGTCCTTAGTCAATTTCAGTTGTTGCTCCAAGTCCTCCACTTGATCTTTAAGTCTCCTATTATTAGCTCTCAAGTGAGTATTTATTACTCTGACAAATTGGCTTCCTTTGTTGTTGGGACTGTCCATGTGAAAAATTGCTCTGCATTGCTTGGAGTTTCAGAAATAGAACCAGTTTTACCTTCACACAGTGCCTTCATTCTTTTGAACTCTACTTTATCCATACTATGCTTTCTAGCCCTCTTTCTCATCACAGCAATTTCTTGGTTTTCCAACCTCAATTTTTCCTCAAGATGTTGAAACTCTGTCATTTCTTCTTTCCCCTTCTTTGTTCCGCTGGCTACATTCTTTACTGTAGGTGATGAGAGATCAACCACTTCTTTAGGGGATTTAGTGTCTCAATAGGTTCTTGAACTTCCTTGTTTCCTTCCTTGAATTTATTAGCATGCCTAGTTATAGGTTTTCTTGCTTGAAAGATGAAGGTTGCATTTTTATCCTCAAACTCAATCTTCTTTGCAGACTTAGCCTTCTTCTGTTTATGCTCATCTTCTCCAATGAACTCAGCTTAAACAATGGGTGTCTCCTCTATGTCAATAGCATGCAGGATGTCATCTAATTTTACCTTTATCATTGGGTTGTCCTCTGTAGCTATAGAAATTGTTTTCCTTTTAATGCCACTGCTTGGCTTCTTGTTACTCATTTGATTTCCTGCTTGCTGACATCTTGTTTCTATTTTGCCTCTTTGACAATATTTGACCTCTGTTTTGCAGGTGATGGAGTTGGTGTATCGAGCACTTGTGTCTACTCTGTCCTTTTCTCAACTTGTTTCCTTGGCTTCAGTTTTGAAAATTCCTTTGGTTTTGCAACCACAGGTTGACTAGACTCTGCTACTGGTGGTGATGGATTTCCTTTAGTTTTAGGGTTTCTAGCAGGAGTTAGGGTTTCCAACTCAAAACCATTTATAAAAAAAAGGATGACCAATCCCTGCCTATCTTCTGAAGCTCATTCAAAATCAATAACTTCATCAAACCATGATGAAAAAAGGATTTTTCACAACCTTCATATTTGGCTTGTACTTTATCAGCCATTTTTGTAAGACTCCTATGCAAATAAAAGGGAAAATCAAGTGAAATCTTACCAGTGAAATGCAGAAGCAGCTTGAAATGATATGTGTAAACCTTATGATAACTGACTTCACATGTAAAATACCTATGAATATTGAATAGTAGCTTTTCATAAGTGTCTTTGATGCAGCTTCTAGGGATAGCATTATTGAGGTCCATATCTGCATACTCAAGTTTCATGAACTCTTTGCATGGCTCCATATCAAATTTGAAACTCTTGAACCAAGTTTCTTGGCCTCTTGGTATCTCTGTAACAACAGAAATAATCTCTGGTGTAATTTACACACTTAGCATCCCAACCTTGGTAGTTGTTCCATTGAAGTTCAAGGAAAATTCTTTAGACACCTGTCTGTGGCAACCCTGCAAATTTTCACAAAACCGAAGACAACCTACTCTTCTGAAAACCTCCATCACTGTTGGGTCTTCAATTATGGCCTGCATATCTTTAGGCTCATGTCTCAAGCAGTGTCCCCCTCTGTGGACTTTCTTTTCCTCTGTCATGCTTCACAGAAAACCTGTCAGCCTCGCTTGATAAATTGAATCAGCCTCGCTTGAATATGTGAAACAGCAGCCTCGCTTGAATATGTGAAACAGCAGCCTCGCTTGATTAGTTTATATCAGCCTCGCTTGATTAAGATGTAGAAAACCTTTGTATGGAACAGCCACAGGTTTGGCTTGACACTTCAGAGCTTAGACACTCGAATGGAGGCAAGGGAAACGAGAATGACCAATTAGGCAAGGATTTTGAATTTAAAATTTCATCTCATAACTGAATGATGCCTCATTCATACCCTATCATGACCATGATGACTACAACGTGGGTAATTACACTGAATCTCATCATTAACTGACTCATCATACCACTAACCTACCATTTCCCAACGGATTCTGATATATTTCAGCTCAAATGACAAGACAGTTTAGAAACCGCACTTTCGTAGCACCGGCAGTGTATTTTTTCTTGTTTGCGCTACAAAACTATTAGCACTTCCGTAGCGCAAATCAAATTTTTTGAACTAGTGGCACTACGAAAACGAGGTTTCTTGGCTAATTGCACAGTTTTGACATGAAACTTTAGGAAATGACCCACAAATGTAAATTATGGATACTTGACAATGAATGGACCTTAAAAAAGACTTTATTTGAACTTAAGGATGGGCTTTGAACTTATGTAAATCTAACCTACCCTTGATCAAATCCTAAATTGACTTCTAAACCCAATTTTGAACCATGACCAAAAACAAACTTGACACAATGATGTAAAATTTGGGTGATAACAGATTCAATATGATCATGCGATATGCTAAAGCAAGATACTGATTCCTTCACAAATCAATTGCGGAAAATAAACAAATCGTCAATAACAACAAATAAATAAAGAAGAAAATCAAACCACAACATAGATATTTTCCCCAGGAAAGCTTGCTTCTCAAAACCCCTCTATCTTCTATTGTATATTCACCAAGGAATCATGAAACAATTACAATGCACTCTTCTCACAAGAGTCTCCTGCACTCTCACAACTGTCTCAGAATGATTCAGAAAAAATCGGGCCAATACTTAGCCAATTATCATCCTGTCTTCAGCCTTCCTTGCTCATGCAATTCGTGAGGAATGCAATCCCTATTCCTTAGGAATTTCAGCCTTTCTCAATTGCACAAGTATCATGGGAAATCCTATGGCGTTTTAACTGCATCTGGTTAGTTTTCTAATAATACAACTGATAGTCAACTTCCCTTTAATCTTTGTCTCAACTGGGTCTCCACTAGAGCTGACATGCATGAAGCTATTAATAGTAAATCATCAGTTTCATGGAATATCACTACATGTGAATTAAATCTGTTTTAATTCACTTGATCTCTCACTAGTACAACAAACAGTTACAACTAGTTAAACTGAGTTTAACTCACTTAATTGAGTTAACTGATTTCTCATGCACTTAACTACAACTTGAACTCTGAAACACATAGAATCACTCTACATGCCTCATCAACCACCCTCATCTCGAAAATCATGAGCTAACTAATTCTATCACACTCAGTTAACTATTACAAGTGTTTATGAGATAAGATTACAATTTATTGTCCAATTTAATTAAGGGATAATTAAATTAGACACATTTCCAATTTATTAAATAAATTTAATTGCACACTAATATATCGCTAGGACCCATCATTATATGACCTTTGGTCCCACACTAGTGTAGGTTCTATCATGTTGTTTCCAGATGCCAATTTCACTGTTTAAATTTCAACACTCCCTCTCAAAAATAAAGGAATCAATCTGTCTCGATCTAGTACCTTGGAATGTCCTTGCATGCCCACATACACCTCTTTCATGCGACATGAAACTCTTGCATGCGACATGCAACTCTTGCATGAAACACTTCTCTAGTGTTGTTCGCACATGCAACACTTCTCTAGTGTTTCTTGCACATGCAACATTTCTGAAACTACATAGCCTCCAAACAACTGAATCAGTATAATGCATCTATCATAAGAGTCTTATGACTACTAGTACCTACTTCACATGTCTACTGGACTCTCTGCGCTATTGATATCTGCATCCATGCACTCTGCACTACTTCCAACTCTAATCTGCGCTCCAGTATCCAACACCTGTCACTCTGATTTCTATCTTCCTGACATATGACTGCATCAATCTAACTAATCCTACTACTGTTGTATTGTGGGCTCCTCATAGCCAGGTTCGATCCATGAGACACACCATCTCAATGAATCATGCCCAAATTCTTCTTGGGATTAATTTTTCACATCGCCCCACCTCACACCTAGAGTTATAGCTACATGTACTCCATCTGCCCATCTGGATCGAAATTTCCCCCTCCTAGAGGTCTCTTCATGAGTGGTTTTTGTGGCTCCATGATCCTACGCATGTGGCTGCTCCACATCTTGAGGTTAATTCTTTGGAACTAAGATTTCCTCATCTGCATGCAAATCAAGCTCCCTCTCAATGGACAATTTCATGGCTTTCTCACATTTCCCCATGGTACATCTCTTGCATGTGTCAATCTGTGCAAGAGTACTCTTTGGAAGCCCCATAGATATTTTTTGCATGACCTTCAAAGCTCCGTGGTGTATATGGCCCAATATCTTATGCCATAACTCACCCTCATCCCGGCTCACCACTTTTTCTTCCTTACCCATCAATGTTGTGCAACCATCTACATCAAGTTTATGGAGATTATTCACACGAATCCCAATCTTCTTGGCTTGTCCCGTGGCTTTGTGTCAAAGGAAAGCTTTCCCTTCACAGAAAACTACATCATAACCTCTATCCTCCAACATTGCAACTGAAACTAATTCTTTTTCAAGCTTGTTACATGAATTACATCTTTTAATAAGAATGGTTTACCTGACTGTCTCTGGAAAGTAACTATACCAATCTCGGTAGCGCTATACCTTCTGTCGTCACCCATTTCTATATGCATCTGGAGGTCCTTCTCCTCCAAGATACTGAAAATTTATTTGTCTCCCATCATGTGGAAAGATGCACCACTATACAAGTACCACAATGATCCCATCGCTCTTGAAACCATGCATGTGATGAGCAAGAACTCCAACTCAAATTGCGAGGCCAAAGCCTCACCAACTGCATATCCTAAGGCCTTCTTGTTCTTCTTCTTTTGTGGACAATTAGTCACATAATGTCCATGCTCATGATAGTGAAAACACTTCACTCTGGACATGTCATGCTCCTTGCCTACTTTGCCGGTCTCAGATTTGGAATAGGATTATTTCTCTTCCCCTTCTTCACTTTACCACCCAAGGCGCAATTTTATTCATCATTTTTCTTAGATGAAGATCCATCCCAAGTATTCTGCCTGAAAACTCTATGAGCCTTCCATTTTAGATCAGGAAGAGGAGCAGGTCCTACCTACCATAGAGGATTTCGCACCCGATGCTCAAGCAGAGTTGGCAGAATACACAGTTTTGCAGAATAAGTCCAGAACTACCAGACAGGGGCAGCATTACCTTTGGCAGATTGGGTTGAAAGGACAACTTCCAGGCAAAGAAAAATGGTACTCAAAGGAGAAGGTAGAAGGGCTTCGCGCCTTACCTCATTAAGTCAATTTTTTGGGGACCAAAGGGTAGGGTATTAGAGAGATTCTTCTTGCACCAAATCCGACCAAAGTCGTTCCCAATCTGGCAGCTTCTCCCTCCCATTGATAGATTCTTGATAACTATGTCAACTCTTGGGAAGGCCTAGAATATCTAGTCTCACCAAGTCATCATCCGCGACATTAATTCCAACGCTCCCAAGCTCATCTCAACATTGGACAAACTTGGTTAAATATTTCGGAAGAGTTTCGTCTTTCTCCATTTTTATTTTCCTGAGCTTGTCCTTCAGTGCCAATTTTCTATGATCACTGCTACTTTGAAACAAATATGTCAAAGCCTTTCACATTGCATATGGAGTCACTTTTCCATGGAGACTTGAGAAAATGTGCTCTCGTACTCCCTCTAATAAGATCCTCCTCTCCCTTGCAACCTTCTTTTTCCAAGCATCGAGATTTGCAGCATCTGCTGCAGCGGGTTTGGGAATGTCATTATCAATGAATTATTTCAACCCATTGTCCTCCAGTACTGCCTCCATCCTATATTTCCACACAATATAATTGGAAATTCCCTCGAGTGCATACTCCAATCTCAATCCATTGAAAACCATCTTGATCCTAATCGCATGTCTCACCAAGAATACTTTTGCAAATTTGAATGCTATTCATTCACAAACTCAATTTCTTCTCCACTATAGTGATTTCCTGTGCTCTGACATCATGTAGAAATTATACAAACAATATGTATATTAATGGATTCAATTTGATCATGCGATATGCTAAAGCAAGATACTAAATCATTCTACAAATCAATTACAAAAAATAAACATGATCGCCAATCACAACAAGTAAAGAAAGAAGCAAATCAAACCACAACACATATATTTTCCTGGGGAAAGCCTGCTGCTCCAAACCCCTCTATCTTCTATTGCATTTTCACCAAGGAATAATGAAACAATTACAATGCACTCTTCTCACAAGATTCTCTTGCACTCTCACAATTGTCTCACACTGATTCAAACAAAATCGAGCCAACATTTAGCCAATTCTTAGCATGTCTTCAGCCTTCCTTGCTCACGCAAGTCATGAGGAATGCAATTGAGTTAATTGATTTATCATGCTTTAAAATGATGCACATAACTGCAACTTGAACTCTAAAACACATAGAATCACTCTGCGTGCCTCACAAAGCACCCTCAATGTTATGAAACCAGCTCCAAAAATAGAAGGAATAGAGAGATCAATGCCTTAGAAATAAGACACTTCGAGGGGGAAACCTCCTTTACATCACATAAATGACAATTATTAGATGATACAAATGAAAAAACATCCTTCTGTATATAGGAGTCCATGGGGTCACAATATAATCCTAGCCGGCCTAACAATAATAATGTAAGGGCACAATAATAACAATATGGGGGTTGCAGGGGTACAACAATAACAATAAGGGGGCTACACTAACAACAATAAGGGACTAAACTAGTAATATAGGGACCTAACATGCCCCTCTTCTTCAAAAAATTGTTGTCCTCGATGCTTGAGTAGATTTGGATGCTTATATATAAAATTCTCATCTTCCCATGTAGAACCTTCAGTGGGTAAGTTCTTCTTAAGTTCGAGTTCTTGTTTCTATGACTGCTTCAGGTTCGAACCAATGACCTCAAGTGCACTAGCCAAATTTAAGGTAAACTCTTTTTTGTTTGCTAACGTTTCTCGGTTATCAATATCAAGATTTCATAGAAATTTGGATAGTGAAAGTGATATTAGGGGAGGAGAGGTAGAAATTGAATTAGGAGAAACAAGTGCAGGTGCAGTTACATGAGAATTTAAGAGAATGTGGCTGGGAGAAATAGATCAAGCTATTTTTCATGCAACAAAGACAATGAATTTTGAATAGGTAGGTACCAAGAGGCTAACCATGGTTGGTGTTAACTCTAAGTTAAGGCTACTAGTATTCCACGAGATTGGAACTAAAGATCTAGAACAATATTGGCTTGTGTGTGAATTAGTATGGACAATCAAACAAATCTCAGATGAAGGGACAAAGATAACTTAGCTGGAGACTACTTTTCTAGATTGTGCTCTAGCATGGTATATGAAGTATAAACCTACCATGCCCTTGGGAAAGCCTTAAACATTAGCGAACATCAAACATGTATTTTTGAAGGAATTCCAGAAGCCTGAGTTAGAGTCTTAGTGCATAACCAAAATCAAGGAGGTTATGAATGCTAGTTATGATTTAGTATGGGACTATGACCAAAGATTTAAAATTGTGATGGATAGATTAACACTGCAAATCCTCGATGCATAGAATCATGAGTGGTTTATAGTAGGTTTATTTTTGCATATTTGAATCCCATTGACATATAAAAAGGTGACTTCTTAGACCAAGGAATTGGAGATAGCCATGTGGGTGGATTCTACACTAATTGGTGGGGAGAGTACTGCAAGAATGGCATAAGTGTAGTCACAGTTGGCTTCTTTGACACTATAATTGTAGAAACTAGTAAAGAATAAAGAAAATCATGAGGAAGTGTGGTGCATTATTTGCAAGAGGGAGGGACACCACCATAATGAGGTCCCAACGGTGACAAATTATGTGGCTATAGGAGAAGAAAACCTATTAGCCGAAGGAAAGGAGCTATGGTGTGATATTTTTTGGGTGTGTAGGCACCTACTAACAACTACCCAATAATTGTAATATCCCAAAATGGGACTGCTTAGCAATGCATACTAAAATAACGCATTTTTCATAAATATGTGCAATCAAATGTAAATGTAGCTTATGGATCCCTTAGATCTGATATTATAATGACTATATCTGAAAGGAAAACAGAAAGAAATCACTATTGCATAGTTAAACAGCCCTCCCATGCCAAAACTAGCTCAAAATCATGTAAAAATAGAGACTGCAACCATGTATGAAAGATGGAATACCATGACAGCATTATTTTATTCCCTTTGCAACAGAAGTAGGTTGTACATCAGATCTAGAGCAATTATGTGGACAAAAGGTTAGATCTACAGCAGATCCATGCACTATACAAGCTCTTTTATCAATCCCCCTTGGGGTTTTCAACAAGACACCATGTACAAAATGTAGATATGAGTTTTAAGATAGCAGATCTATGGAAATATTCAGATCTGGAAAATGGATCTGATCTGATATAAACAAGAAAATGGTCTCCTCCAATAGATATCCAAAGTGAAGGGCAAATCCCCAACACTCAGAAAATCATCTCTCCAAATGGTGCACTGAATCACCCTACAGCAACTCCTTTAGAAATAACGCAGATCTGGGCTCTCTCAGCGCTGTAGGGAATAAAATGATGTTTTCCTACAACCAAGATATGAAAATATAGCTCACAACCTTCAATAATGTCCTCCCAATGGATTATAAGACTTCACTGAAAATAAGTATTGAGATGGCCTAGATCTGAAGATCTAGCCCCCACTTGTTGTAACTTTCTGAAAGAGTAAAACCCTCAACAGGATCTACGCTATAAAAGGAAGATTAAGCTTGGCCTCAAGCTAGATAGTGGACAATATAGTGCAAGGCTCCTCCAAGAGCTACTCAATGGAAGAGAAGGAATTCCTAAACAAGAAGACCTTGTGCTAAACAGCACTCTATCTCAGTTAAACAGCCAGAGAAAGAAGTATATCTAAACATACCATACAATCATAATCATAAGCTAACTTCATATGGCTTCCATCCTCCTCCTTATAAACAATGTCAGCCTCCTCACCTTTGATCCCACTCATTAGGGTTTCCATCTTCATGCAATGAATCTCCCTCCAAAACAGCGTTGTCCCTTCATCAATACCACTCCTCCATAACAGCGTTGATGGACTTGATCAATCTTGACTGGATCTCCATGAAATGTCTTCTTCCACACACAAGGTGGCTTTATTCCAACTATCTAATTAGATCTATATTCCCACTGGGTTATCTTCATTAGTGTTTCACATCCTCCACATTAGCTTAGTTGACTTGGTCAAACTTTGACTTTGTCCACATGCATTAGGCTCTTGTTCACACATGAAGGTGTTTTATCCAGCTATGAAGATGATCCCTTTCCCATTTAAGAGGGATTTTATTACTAAAGAGATTTATGGGCCTCCCTACCCATTTTATTCCTCTATCTAAGAGAAAAACAGAATTTTAATATTCCGTTAGTTGCATTCTAAGTTATGAATATTACAGTCCTCCCCTCCCAAATGTTGCTTGTCCTCAAGCAACTGCAAGGATAGAACTGAAGAGCCTCCCCTCTTATTTCTGTATCATCTTCAAATGATATGCTCTTCCAAAGAACAAGATGCCTTTTCAACAATATGCCCTCAATTTGTTCCTCCCATGTGTAAAAGCATGCCTTTGGTAAAAATTCCAAATGGCTCTCATCATAAAAAAGTAGGAAATACATGGAAACAAAAATATGTGATCTAGAGGCCTTCTTGAGGCATGGAATTAGAAATATATTGGGAATCATCATCCCCATTTGAAGCCTCCATCCCTAAGCTATCATCCACAAAAAGTGAGTCAGCCTCCAACATGGTAACTCATGAAACATCTCCTCCACCTTAAGCTCCTGCAAAGAAGGTGGGCTGCATGACTGAATTTGTGGGACTAGAATGTCCATCCCACACTACTTTTCTCTCCACTTATGATATGTATGGGGTTGCTGCTGATCTTGGGCTGAAATATCATGGTCCTCAAGAATGACCCAAGTCACCCCACCAAACAAAACATCCATGTAGTGCCTCCCCAAAGAACTCAAGCTCTCCAAATGGTTCCTCCCACATGAAGACAAGAGGTGTAGTATGGAAATCATGGTTTGCCCATTGCTTCTCCTTAAACATGAAATATATGAAGTATGGAGAATCATACTCCTAATGGGCACCTTCAACTCTTGTTGCACTCCCCCAATAGAGCTTCCCATCAACATAGGAACATCATAAATACATGGAAGCATAAACAAATGAAAGAAAGTTGCCATATGACAACCAGGAGGTGGAACATAGTTCCATATATGGAAACAACGCAGTGCATCCCTTGCCTGTCTCAAAACAAAATGTAACAAGTGTCTTTTCAGGCACTTGTTTGCTGCCACAATCATCCTACAAGATGGAATCGTGAAAGTACAACTTGGTGCCAATGATGCACACCAAAAATCATGTGGCATTCCCCCAAAAACCACAAATAAAATGGCCAACATCAATGTTGAAAATGGCCTTAAGTACAACAAAATACAATATACAAGATGGAAAGGCACTCCTTGGTATAATATGCTGCTCATAAAAAAAAGGAGTACAAATCATGAAGCAAAATTATACATCCTCTATCATGTACTTTGGTCATTGAGCTGAAATGGCTCAATTGAAAGTTCTCCCTCTCTTCAAGTGAGTAGGGAAGTGGTTGTGCCAACCTCTCCATCATCTTCCGGGCTATGCATCTCCCCATATGTTGATATACATCATGTTGGATGCCCTCCCAAGTGAACTCCTCCACAAAGGAATGATATGCATCAAGGTGCATGGAAAGAAAGCCCACAAGTGCTGCATGTATATCTTTCTTCTTATGCTTGAAAATCCAAGTCAAGAATATCATATCACGGTAATAGATGTCTCCATCCACTACTCCATCACTCTCATCTCCTACATGCCCATCAAGTGCATCATATATGAAGTGATCCTAGGAATACTCCATCAAACAACCCAAGCTCCTAAGTGACAGCTCTGTTGGCCTATGTAAATAGGCTCCTGCCAAGTCATATCTTCCTCCTTTGACAACCCTCATGTCAAAGTCATCATCAAACATAATCCTGCTATATGTGAGAGATCCTCTCCAAAGTGGAAGCACCTCCTCATTCCCCAAGGTTAAAAAGTAGCCCTTTTTCACCATGATATTTTTATCTCCTACTCTTGCAACATCATGCAAAGTATGGGATAAGATCATCCCATACTCTCTCAATAACAACCAAAGCAACAATAGCTCTAGTTGCCTCCCCACACCATCACCATATAGATCATGGAGCAAAAACATGATAATTGATATGAAAGAGATCACATCACTCCAATATACCCAAACTCCATGCTGCCATATGATGTAAGTGCCATGCCAAGTTCCATTCACCATCCTACTATTTGAAATAGAATGTTTCATATGATGACCAAACTCTTTCAAGAGTAACCAACGCAGTCTTGCATCCTATTGTCTAGTATCATAGATCTGCAAGTGGTTTCCCAACCTCTTGCTTATCAGCATCCTCCATCCAACCCATGGTGAGTGTTTATCATCATGTCCAAAAGTGGTACTCCTCCAATGGAGAATACCAACCTCCCAAATCAGATTTTTGTCTTTGCACGTCATGGGGTTTTGAAATGAAATATTCTGAAGATCTCCAAATGAGAACCACTCATCAATGACCAAATTGATCCCATAAGGATCCAAATAGGTGGTAGGAAAAAACCTCACATCATGATGTGTAGGGCTCATCAACAAGTATCCAACACAAACATGAGAGATGTTATCCATCCTAAGATGTCCTCCATCATCTATTTGTTCCCTCTTTGTTATACATATGGGAAGGTCATTGGAATATTCCAAAAATGGTTGGGCCCCCAACTCATCACTGCTGCTAAATGACAACGCTATTGATCTCCATGATGGTGCAGCTGCTGCCTCAAGATCAGATCCAATGCTGAACACATAGTTTTGCAATGTATTGTTCAAGACAATACTCATCCCATCCTCCAAGAAACTACATTCCAACCTCAAGGGTTGTGTGCAGCTCATCAATGATACATTAGGATGATTTTTTGTCTCTTCCTTGAATGAATCAAGGCTGCTCAACGCAGTAAATGTTTTCTAATCCAAATCAGCAATATATTTTGACCCTTGGTCATGCAATGGTACATTCCCATTATCCTCCATATGTTGCATTGAAATAACAGGAATGAAAACATGTGCATACTATGGTACAACTTGGGAACATATTGTACTGCTACAAGGGTTCCTCCTTCTAATGTGATGGCTTCCCCAACTACTGATAATGTTGGTTTCTCTTCTATAGATTCATCAGAGCTGGTACAATTCTCTTCTTCTTCATGCATCTCCAGAATGGTGCATGGGACTTTAGATATCAAGAGATAAAGATCATCTTGCAAAGGTGCAAGTGGTCTTCCTCCTTAAACAAGTGCTCCTACAGTAAATGGTGGCGAAGGCTTCTTCCCTTCTGATTTCTTCTTGTCAAACTTCTTGATCAACCTTTGATTAAAGTCTGCATATGCAGTCACTTTTACATGACTCAAATGGCTGAACCACCAATTTTGTGCTTCACCTTGAAGCTGCAGCACTACAATCTCAACAGCTTCCTTTTATACTACTGGATGTAGCAAAAAAAATGCATCCAACTTCTTTCCCCAAGCCTTTTCTATGCATGAGGATGACCCATCAAAGGTAGACAATAGAAATCTATTTCCCTTCATTCTTCTATTGTTGCAAGGTCTCCTTTCTTCTTCGAGCTGAATAAACTTTGGAAGAGTCATATTCTTCTTGATAGCTCTAGGTTGAGACTTATATTCTGCAAGATATTCACTTTGAATCTCATGATCTAAGTATTCTTCCCTTATATGTCTCTTATCTGTCAAATAAAAGGTCCTATTATGTTTCTTTGGAGCTTTATGCAACACCGGATCTTCTTTTTGCTAATAGGAAGTACTCGGACCTTCCTCATCTTGAAACACTAACTTGGCTTCACTTCTTCTTTTCTTGACCTCCTTGGTGAGGTCCTTCTTAGATCTGAAAAGAGATGAGAGAAAGCTCATTCTTTCCATCATTCTGTTCTTTGTCTTGAAACTCACAGGCTGAGCCAAAGATCATGCTCTGATACCACTACAATATTCCAAAATGGGACTGCTCAGCAATGCATACTAAAATAACGCATTTTTCAGAAATATGTGCAATGAAATGTAAATGCAGCTCATGGATCCCTTAGATCTGATATTATAATGACTAAATCTGAAAGGAAATCAGAAACAAATCACTATTGCATAGTTAAACATGCCTCCCATGCCAAAACTAGCTCAAAATCATGTAAAAATAGAGACTGCAACCATGTATGAAAGTTGGAATACCATGACAGCATTATTGTATTCCCTCTACAACAGCAGTAAGTTGTACATCATATCTAGAGCAAGTATGTGGACAAAAGGTTAGATCTACAGCAGATCCATGCACTATACAAGCTCTTTTATCAATCCCCTTTGGGGTTTTTAGCAATACACCATGTACAAAATGTAGATCTGAGTTTTAAGACTGAAGATCTATGGAAATATTCAGATCTGGAAAGTGGATCTGATCTGATATAAATAATAAAATGATCTCCTCCAATAGATCTCCAAAGTGAATTTCAGATCCCCAACACTTAGAAAATCATCTCTCCAAATGGTGCACTGAATCACCCTGCAGCAGCTCCTTCAGAAATAACACAGATTTGGGCTCTCTCTGCGCTGTAGGGGATAAAATGATGTTGGCCTGCAGCTAAGATATGGAAATATAGCTCACAACCTTCAATACTTTCCTCCCAATGGATTAGAAGACTTCTCCATTGAAAATAAGTATTGAGATGGCCTAGATCTGAAGATCTAACCCCCACTTGCTGCAGCTTTCTGAAACAATCAAACCCTCAACAGGATTTGCGCTATCAAAGGAAGATGAAGCTTGGCATCAAGCCATATAGTGGAAAATATGGTGCAAGGCTCCTCCAAGAGTTACTCAATGGAAGAGAAGGAATTCCTAAACAGGAAGACCTTGTGCTAAACATCACTCTATCTCAGCTAAACAGCCAAAGAAAGAAGCATGTATAAACTGACCATAAAATCATAAAATCATAATCATAAGCTAACCTCATATGGATGCCATCCTCCTCCTTATAAAAAATGTGAGCCTCCTCACCTTTGATCCCACTCATTAGGGTTTCCATCTTCATGCAATGAATCCCCCTCCAAAACTGTGATGTCCCTTCATCAATACCACTCCTCCATAACAGCGTTGATGGACTTGGTCAATCTTTACTGGATCTCCATGTAATTTCTTCTTCCACACACAAGGTGGCTTTATTCCAACTGTCGAATTAGATCTATATTCCCACTGGGTTATCTTCATTAGTGTTTCACATCCTCCACATTAGCTTAGTTGACTTGGTCAAACTTTGACTTTTTCCACATGCATTAGGCTCTTGTTCACACATGAAGGTGTTTTATCCAGCTATGAATATGATCCCTTTCCCATTTAAGAGGGATTTTATTGCTACTAAAGAGATTTATGGGCCTCCCTACCCATTTTATTCCTTTATCTAAGAGCAAAACAGAATTTTAATATTCCCTTAGTTGCATGCTAAGTTAGGAATATTGCAGTGATGCAAGAGTGTCAGAGCTCGGTGAGAACTCATTTTTGTGATTTTTTAAAATCTATTGGGCATGAAATTCACTATTGTTGTGCATTGGATTTTATGTGTGATAAAACCTCTAATTCTTACTTTGAACACGAGGCAGAGGTATTTGATGGTGGTGCACAACAATATCAAGCCTGAGATTATCCCACACTAGCTCAAGGATAGTGACCACTAAGAGAGGATAGGGCCTACCTGCAAGAGAGATAAGGGGATTTGGATGAGGAAGGGGGTCGAGGATATGTTATAACTATGGCTAACCATGACATCTGGGAAGGGACTACTCGAATCCATGGATGAATTGTACATATTTTTGGTAGCTCAATCATGCTACAGAGTATCATCCGTAGTTACTGAAAAAATGGCAGGATAAACATGGACCAAATGTATATATGGTCACAATAGAAGTTTGAGAACACCACCCTCAAGGATGCGTAGTGACCATAGGTGGAATAGAATAGCTATGGACATTGAAAATCCTCCAAGGCAACCTTAAAAGTGGTTTTGAAAGGCCACAAAGCCTCCTTCAAGGTTTGACCTTACCAAGGAAAAGCAGACTTATAAGGAGGCAAGGCAAGATTTCTTAGCATCATAATAGGGCACTTTGAGCTCAGAGAGCCAGCCAAAGGGGCCACCAGTTTATGATTCTCCACCGATCTATTATGAGCATCCACTTGAAGTAACTCTAGGGAAGGTAAGAATGGAAGGTTTGAAGGAAGACATGGAAAGTTTTAAGGAAGGTTTGACAAATTTGATACAATAAATGATTCCTAATGGTGAAAAGATAGTAGAGGAAACTCGTGATGAGATTAAAATAAATGTTAATCATGATTTCATAAACTCGAATATTGGATGGAAGACCCACCATATTCCAAACATCCATATGAGGAAGTTTGATGGCAAGGATCCCGTAACGTGGATACTATAGATGGAGCAATATTTTGATCTGAATAATGTGAAAAACACACAAAAGGTACGCATTGCAACTTTAAATTTAGAAAAAATTACATTTTTATGGTATTGATGGCTTTTCTCTCGTAAAAAAATTGTCACTTGGTCAATTTTTATGGAGGAAATGATTGCACATTATGAGGATACAAAGAGAAACACCTTCTTTAGCCAATTGATAAATCTCAAAAAAAAGTGTTCAGTGGTGGAGCACATTGAGGACTTCCAAAAATTGAATATAAGGGTAACTTATATTCCAGAGGAACATAAGATTGATGTCTTCATATGGACTTTAAAGGATAACATTCAACATGAGGTTCGCCTTTGGGAACCTAATTCATTGGAGAAGGCATTCAGGTTGGCAAGAAAAATTGAATGTAAAATTATGGCGACAAGGAAGCCTACCAATCACATCTATAAAGATGGAAGTCTTGCTACTCCTAGATTTCAACAACCTACAAGGTTGACACCACAACAATTGGAAGAAAAAAGAGAAAAAGGGCTTTGCTCCAGTTGTGATAGAAAATACACTAAAGATCATAAATGTGTCGAGAATGAGGAAGAAAATGAACAAGAAAATTCAAAAGAAGAGGATATACACCAGGAAACAACCCTAGAAATAGAAGAAATGAGTCTGACCATATCATGTAATGCATTAACAGGAATTGCCACTCCTCAAAATCTCAAGATAGAAGGACATATCAAGAAGAAAAAGGTAATTGTATTGATTGATTCGGGTAGTACTGTTGGCTCGAGGGGTCCTGACCTAGGTTCGGAGGTTAAGGTTTGCCAACAAACCCCTATAATACTGGCCCTTTCAGCAGTGACCTTCTTGCGCATGCCAAGGTCTCACTCGAAGCATTATGGGAGGGTGTTGGAACTAGGTTTCTGTACCCTGGGAGAGAGTAGGTAAGTCAAGCCGATCCACAACTATCAGATCTATATAGCAAGAGGTTGTTCACAGGAGTCTCAATAAATAACCAGAAGACAACTTATTAGATCTAATTAACAAGTTCGCATCCGCGTGCATACTATCAGCTATAATTATAGAACAGCATAATCGCATTAAATTAACAGATCACAGATACATGTACCATAAACACAGATATTTCACAGCTACTAACAGATACATAATTATATAACTCAAGTTCGCATCAACCATAACAGAACAGATTCAGATAACATCATATATCCACAATACTTCCGCACATATATATCATTACCCAAAATCCTCTTACATTCCCAATTACCACCTGCACACACACCCAGCAGGGTCCGCACACAGTAGGACAAAGGATCTTTGCGCACAAAACCAGCAGGAGTCCTAACCCAAACAACCCTACCACAGATCTGACAATTTGTACTTCGCATCAATCTCTATTCACTCCTGCCTATGACTCAAAAAGGTTCATCTATTTATAGCAATTTATCCTACGCATCCAATGGTCCGCAAACTGTGGTTTGTGGACTCTTGGTCTACCCTTGACCCATTTACAATGCGTTAGGGGCCTTGACCCACCCCAAAACCCCTGCGTTAGACTAAAAAATACAAAAATGGATAAAATTCATAGCCTTTGGGAGACCCTGCTCCAACAGTCCCCCAACACAATCTTGTGACTCGTCCCGAGTCACTGTGCCGGTGGGGCTTCTAACTGCGCTTGCAATACTCTGATCACCTCGGCTAACGGAGGCAACATGCGTTCACTTTGGACAGTTGCATTTTGTACAATGTCGACCAACTTTTCTGACAGCGGTCCTTCAGTCGCGGCGGTGGCACTTTCCAAAGTTTGGTTTAACTGCTTGATAGCAACATCGGCATCCTATGAAATTTTGAGGGTTGCGTCAACCCATGAATTTCATATAGTTCAGACTATGATGAAGGTACACTTCCATCAAGTCTTTTATGGCATGCTATATTTGGGAACTTGAAAACCTTCATTTGTTGAAGAAAAAGGGTGTTACTAGTTTTACAACTATTCCTAGGAAACTTAAGAAATGTGATGCTTCTATCTTAGGAAAGCACAACAAAAAATACTTTCATGATTCTCATTCCAGAGCACATAGAAAAATTGAACTCATTCATTCTAATTTATGTGGCCCAATTCTTGTTCCTTCTACAAATGGTAATAAATGTTCGATGAAATTTATTGATGATTACACCAGAATGTGTTGGTTTCATTTATTGAAGAAAAACTATGAAGCTTTTGAAACATTCAAGAACTTTCATGCATGGATTGAAAATGATGCACAATCTCATATTGACTGTATTCATACAAATAATGGAAAAGAATATACTTCAAATGAATTTGAAAACTATCTTCACTAGAATGGGATCAAAAATCAAACAACTGTTTCTTATAATCCCCAACAAAACGGAGTAGCTTAAATAATGAACATGACAATCTTAAATATGGTACGTTCAATGATATTTTACAAGAGTGTTATATTGATGTTTTGGGATGATACAATTCTATGTGTCGTGTATATAAACAATAGGTGTCCATCTCATGCTATCAAAAACAAGAATCCCTCTAAAATGTGTATAGCCACATTCCTTCAGTGAGGCATATCAGGATTTTTGGTTCCACATGTTATGCCTTGATACCTAAGTAACAAAGAACCAAACTCAATGCAAGGAGTCACAAATGTATCTTCTTCGGGTACTCAGATACCTCGAAAGCATGTCGTCTCTATGATTGATTGAATAAGAAGTTTATATTATCTAGAGAAGTTTATACTCCTCTAGTGATGGGGAATCCAAAAATCTAAACCTCTCCTCATGAATATGCCCTAAGAAAAAGTGCAGCACAGGGGGTGTTGCGCTCCTACGGGTCAAAATTTGGAAAAAACAAAAAGTTGTCCAAATTTCCTCAAATTTGGTAGGTAGGTGCCTCATGGGTCATTGTAGACCTGCAGAGAAACTTGGGCCAAAATACCAAGCCTAGCTTGGTCCTTTTCATCTTTTGGTGTCGGGCCCTCATTTTGGGCAGTTTTGAGCTTTTTCCTTGCAAAGTGATTTCTCTGTTTATAATGCTCAGACATTCTCCTTTGCAAGCTCAAGTTTTTGTTGGCCTTCTCCAGTTTTGCCTCTAGATGTAGGTTGGCTCTCTCAAGCCATGCTTCTCTATTATGCTCAATTTCCATGGCAAGGAGTTCGGTGAGGGGAAATTGTTGTGCTTGGGCTAATTCTTCCTCTCTTTGCTTGGCCAATGCTTTTCTTAGACCCATGGTCCTAGGTCTCTTTCTAGTTTGACCCTCTTTATCCTCACTTTCTTCATAGGCGCCCATGTATTCCTTCAACTTCACTTGTGACCTTTGAGCCTCTTTTTGATACTTGAGCACCCTTGCTTCATATATGGCCAGTTGGCCACTCATTTTCTCATTCTGCATCTGTAAAAAGTGGATGAGATCCTTAGACCTCTCTAACTCAAATTTCAAGTCTTTGATCTGTGCATTCTGGTATTGTAGAAGAGAGTTCACTATTCTTGTCTCATTTTCATCCTCACTGTCTATGTGAATGAGCTCAAATTCTTTTTCTTCTTCATGATTGTCCTCTTCCTCTTCCACCTGTTGTTTGCCTTTTTTTTTCATTGGAGTTGACAAGGAGTGCATGTCCCCTTGCTCTTTAGAAGCAGCAAACACATGCCTCTCTCCTCTTTGATAGGTAAAGTTAAAAGGGGCAACAAGTTTTACTTGCAAATATTGATCACTAGTGAGCTTAGGACTGTTTTTCTCCTCATGGATGATCTCTGTGCATACATCTCCCTTACCTTGTTTTTGGCTTCCCCTTTGACAAGCACCCTCACTATCCTTTATGCCACCATCACTATCAACATCTTTAGGACTGTCCCTCTCTATTTTTGCGATGCTAGAGGCGCTCTGATCCTTGTTGGGCACATCTTCATTTCCATGACTGTCATTTGTTTGTTGAGTGTCACTAGGCTGACTGTTTTGGTCTTTTTGCAGATCAATGTTTTCCCTTTGAGAGGCTGCCTCCCCTTGGTCATCATAACTCTTCTTTTCTTCTTCTTTTAACTCTATTTTTTCCCCATACTCTTCATCATTTTCAGTACTTTCATTATCTTTGTCAAGCTCTGCATTTGTAACACTATTTTCTACTTCATTCTCTTCACCTCCTTCCATGCTATCATCACCCTCTTTGTCTTCCTTATTATTGTTTGTTTGTTCTTCATGGTCACTGCCTTGGGTACCTTCATTCGTTGGCCCTTTGTCATCATTTTCTTGTCTATGGAAAACAACTTTAAACTATATTTCTTGACCGTCTTTTCCATTCTTGTCACCGCCATTTTTGTTTTTCTCATTGCTTTCATAGGCCTCCTCACTGTTGTTTTCTTTGTTATCTTCCTCTCCCTCACTATGCTCTTCATTTGCATCATATGCCTCCTCACCACTTTCTTCTTGGCCATCACTGCTTTCTTCTTGGCCCTCACTATTTTCTTCATTTTTCTTATCCTTCTTGCCATCTTCCTCTTCTTTATTTTTTCTTCATTTTCATCATCTTCTTCCTCACTGCTTTCTTCTTGGCCATCACTGCTTTCTTCTTTTTTTGATTTCTTAGGGTAAGGTGGATGAGGAAGGTCTATTTGAGGAAATGATTCATGGGAAGAAGATGAACCAAGGTCAGTGGAAGGTGATGGAGGTGTGTGAGGAGGATTTTCAGATGATGATGGCAGACTTTGCAGAGGATTGGGCTATGGATTTGTGAAATCATCGTGGGCGATGAAAACCTCCCATGAGATGCCTTGTTGTTCTAGTTGGTGTGAGACAATCACTTTGATGAGGGAATGATGAAAAATTCTTGACATTTGTTGGGATGGAGACCTTTTCTGCATGATGGAAGACATTTTCCCAATACTTTTGCAAATATAGTAGGGCATGTGTAGCAGCTTGGTTTTGGTGAAGTGCATGAGGAGCCTTATGTGGTATGAATAGACTCTGGAGAACCTACCCTCACAGGTGAAGTACTTCATGATGATCCTCATTAGGAGAGCATACCTGTCTAATAGATGAGATAAATGGAACATGGTTTTACAGTTAGCTTGACAACTTGGTTTCAAGAATGGGTGATAGTGACTCAGGTCTAGATACTTTTGTTTGAACCACCTTTCTCCTATGCAAGGCATTCTAGTGGCCCTAGAGATAGCATATGGAGTCAACTCAAATTTTACCCTGGATAGGCATACTTGATGTTTATGAATTTTTAGGGCAAAGAGCTTGGTCAACTGAGGGTGACTCTGGAGCTTTTGTACTTTTTTACAAAATTCATAGCAGCCCAACTCTTGAAAACAGGTCAAAAGAGTAGGGGAGGTCATAAGCTCTTCAGTGTTTATAGGTTCAAACCTATTTGGCATCCCTCCCTTCTTTGGCTGCTTTTTAGGCTTTTGGCTTGACTCATCAATGTTAACATTCTCTTCTTTAGAAATTTTTCTTTTTTACCCCTGCCTCACAATCTTTAAAAGGGATGACTCTGCATAGTGAAATAATGTGGAAAGAGGGTTAAGGAGATGCTGAGTTTTTTAACAAGGTTAGGAAACTAGTAGAGAGTAGGTTAGGTATTATTTTCAAGTTTTCTCCATGCTTTCCTTAACACAAACTTTGAATCTTCTTGGCGACCTTATCCCCTAGAAAACTATGCACAGGTGATAAGAGTTGAAAATAACTCTTAAAATCTTATTCATAGCAAAGAAATGGCTTTACTAGGCTCTGTGTTCAATTCGGGCGTTGTTGAACGTCTTTTCGTGTAGTGTTGCACGCCAGTTGCAGGAGCACAGCACACCAGACAAGTCTGGACATAGTGGTAGAAGCACAGCGTAGGTCGGCCCGGGCACTGGTTGTAAACTTCGTGCAGAACTGCATGTCGGGCAGGGTTGCACAACTGTGCCAGGAGCGCAGAACGCCTACCTGTCGAGTGGCTCAGGTGTTGCAAATGTGCAAGGCTTCACGTCGGGCAAGGCTACACACCCATGAAAAAAGTGCAACACACCGGGCGGAGGTCTGAAACCTTTGGTAGGAGCGCAGCATAGGTCGGGCAGAGTCATTAGGGGAATTTTGAGGTCTAAAATGGGCTCCTAAGAAAAATGTACAACCAAAATCAATTTTATAAGAACCAATAGGATTCAAGATGATGATGTCAACCATGGGGGATGATTCACCATTTTTTAAGTAAAAGGGTCAAAATATTATAAAATAGTAAAATAATAAAACTACTTTTTCAGCTCGTATTTTTAACTTATCTCCCAAATTTTTTACTCAAATTTCGAGCGGGAGTACTCGTTGGATGCAAAATTTAATTCCACATCCAAGGAGTACCCATGTTGCATACTTTCGATGGACCCTTCTACATGAACAATGAGAAATACATGAAAAAACGTGATTGCAATCATGTTTTTCATGTATTTCTCATTTTTCGTGTAGTAGGATCCATCGAAAGTATGCAACATGGGTACTCCTTGGATGAGGAATTAAATTTTTCATCCAATGAGTACTCTTGCTCGAAATTTGAGTAAAAACTTTGGGAGATAAGTTGAAAAAGTAGTTTTTTATTTTTTCCCTCCAAATTTTGATGATGTAATCAAATCTTATTTGATTATTTCTACTATTATTTTATAATTTCCTTAGGAGGCCCATTTTAGACCTCAAAATTACCCTAATGGTCGTGTCATCGTTCGAGCCTTCCCCTGCACATCGGGCGGAGCTGCAAGAGCGCAGTGCAAATCTTCAAGTGCACAGCATGTAGTGTAAAACTACACAGGAGGAGGCTACAGGCACGCAGCACGTTTTTACAAGAGCGCAGCACACTAAAAATTTCACCCGAGAACTCCGGCAGAAATTCTAAAACCTTCACTGTGTCTTGCAAATGATCAAATGAGTGGGGAAAAGATGTGTTGTAGTGTTTTATACCCTTTTTGAAAGAATTAAAGTTAAAACCTCCTTTTCTAAGGTTCCTTCTGCACCTTTTCCCTTTTGACAATGCCTTCTGGGAGCTGTCTCTGAATGTCTTCTAAAAACCCCTTTTGGCCACTTGTCTCTTTTGAGTCTAAACAATTGGTTAGATCCAAAATGACTCATGCTTGTCATAATCACTTTTTAGGGTGATTTAAAATCATGTTCCCCCTTTTATACCTTTTAAACATACCTTTGGCTATTGCTTGTTAGAAATCAAATATTTGAACTTATTTTTGTTTCCTTTAGTGAAGTGGCCTATAGTGCCCAATATCTGATCCTTCGAACTTTGTAGACCTCTGATTTTATCCTTTGATGAAGTAGAGTTGGGGCTTGTTTTCTAAATCTCAGAAGATAGTTGGAAATTTCTTTGAAACCATCTGCTATGATGAAGGAGGTTTCTTTGCCACTGTTATGAAGGTAAATCCTCTCTGCGGACAGAGACGATCCCTCTAGCCCTAGGGTGGGTATAGTAACAAAAGGACACGCTAAAGTGTTGCTTCCTAGTTAATGAATGAACAAAAGACATGGTAGATTGACATACCTTGAATCCAACACTATCAATGTTGCAGAAAGAGTAGTGGTCTCCCACTCCTGCCTTGACAAGTCACGATCCGTTCGCTGTCACGCCCAGATACCTATACATAAGACAAAGAACAATAACAACATATAGCAACGTATTTTCACTCACAACTATTATCCAGTCAAAGAGGGCTAAACATATCATATCAAATAAACATCATAACACAATAGTGGAACCAAACAGTAGTCATGTATATTAATGAGTAGAAGGAAGAGTACAACCAATGCTTTGACGTCATGATCTCCTCCAGCGAAGTTCAGACGAAACGCGTCTCAACTGGCGGTTAGGGAATTCAGACTCAAGCTCTCTCAATACTATCTTTCTTACTCTATCTCCTCTAGCATCTTAGCTATAGTATAATTCTCTAGTTCAGCTATTCAGCCATTTTTCTATAATGTGTTTAGCTAGCTTCTACTAAAGGAGATAGTTTCTTATATAGAGGAAAAAGAGGAGGTTGGGATCCCTACAGAGGTGGGAGGGAGTCCTATCCTTTGGGAGAGTTCCAAGGGAGGTGGAAACTACTAACTAAAGGAAGGAGTCCGTGGTTGTTTCAGTTCAACCACTCCCAATGGCTCATCTCCGAGGTGGTTGGATTGGAACCTCCACCTCTATTTTTAAAAAACATTCCATAAACAGCTTGGCGCGGGTGTCTAACTGGCACAGAGTTCCAAGTGGTGTGGACTCAATGTTAAATTTCCAGGTCGACAAGAGGGTGTAACGGGCTACTCGCGCCAAGGCAAAAATAGGGATTTTCACAACTTTGCTTAGGGAAATGTCAACAAGAAGAATGTTGCTTTCATCAAAAGGGATGCAAGGATGGTATTTGCAAGGCATGACACTATGTATTGGTCACATAAACGACCCTCCAATGTGTGAGTTTTGGATTGCAGGGACAGTGACAAAATGTTGTGTAACATATTCCCCCTAAAGTATGAAGTCTGAGAGAGAGGGAGGGGTGAAATGCTTTATGAGAATGCGTTCGAACCAAACACCGCTGTCAGAAGACCTGTGATTACAAATACAACTGATATCTGTGATACATGAATCATGTGGCATGGGCACAACCATCCATAATAGAGTATATAAAAACTGAAATCCAAGGTATGGACATAGCCATCGAGCAGGAAGGATCAATAAATAGACTCAGGTATGGTCGCAGCCATCCAATCAAAAGAGTCATGCAATAATTCATAATAATCCACAAAAATCCACAGCCTAGAGTTTATCAAAAAAAATCCAAGGTCTTGTGCTCCATCTTGACCCAAACAAGTACAATTTCGAGCATGCGAATGTATGAGCTGAAGTAGAACATGAAGGAAAATGGTCTGATTACCAGCCAATGATGAAATTTTTTAACAGACACGAGAGAAACCACCAATGATTATGATGGCCCTCAAGGTACAAAAAGGTACAATCTACGGAATGTGAAAAGTGATCTGACGTCGAACATTCGCAAAATCACTCGATCGAAGGCCAATGATGTGAAGCGTCAAATGCGAAAAACCTGCCATTGAGGCATGCAGGCTCCAAGATACCAGAGGGGAGTCTCTAGATCAAATTCCTGGATAACGAGCTAAAGTCGACAGGAAGTGACCTGGTCGAAGGAGGGCCATAATGTTTCCCACATCATCAACACAAGACAGAGGAATATGATGAAAGTGGACCAGGACCAATAGGAGATCAGAGGAAGGTTGACAACTGTGAAGGCAAACTTCTCTTGAACATATCAACAGCACGACACAGGATTTGGAAGTATTTGACATCAAAGGATCTGAAGTCATGATGAGGTGGAAAAGAGCAGATGAGAGGTCAAAAGAGATTACCCAAACCCATGAAGGCAAAAATGAAGAAATGAGATGTCCCCAACCCGAAACAAATGCAGACAAGTGCCATGTTCAAGAGTGACATACTGCCAACAAAACTAAAACTTGGTTCCATTTTCCCCCACCATTTCTAGCGAGTACCCTAATTATTTTTTAAAACAAGCTTGAAGGGGATAGCATATGCTTGTACTGTAAGTTTTTCCTTCGGACAAATCCAACCTAGTACATTTTACGAGCCCTAGGAAGGAGGAACTCAAAATAACATCATGGTGACGAAGTCCGATGTCATCAGGGTTTAATGAGTCTGACAAAGGGAGAACTCGGCATCTTTTCATGTTTAGAGAGTTTGAAAAGAAGGCAGAAAAGAAAACTCTAGCAGTCCCTTTTCATAGGTAGTCTCACAAATCCGAAAAGGTTGAAAACTATGTCTGTGAGAACCTCTTAGTCGCGATATGCTAAGGTATTCCTTTTTCGTAAATAATCTATCCCAACCCGAAAAAGGGTTAAACGTATATCATTTCACAGCCATTTAACGATTTCAAAACGACAAGGATCTTGGAAATCTTTTCAATTTTAGAGAGTTAGAAAAGAGCTAAAAGATGACTCCAGTAGTGACTTTTTCATGTTTTTACCGAGTTCGAAAAAGTATAAAATATAACTCGTTACTTCATCATTGTCGCATGAAAAACTTATTGCTACACAAGGGACGTGTAAAACCTATTTTTCGAAAATAATATAATAAAATAATCGAAAAACATGCATTAAAACCTAATTAGGGTTGTGAAAAAGTTATAAAATGCAAAAAATGGTAAAAAATAATTACTTTTCACTTTTTACCTTTTGTAGAGCAATAGTTACCCATTTTGTGCAATCTTGCGGTGACGATAGCGGACAATCCAGTAGATCAATCGCAAATCCATCAACTCCAAGTAAGAGCTGAGATCCCTCTTGTCATTTTAAGCTATTTCTTGCTTCCTGCATTTATCAATTTCAAATTTTGGGGGACAAAATATAAAAATTAGGGCTGCGTAGTTGGCACGGGTTTTGGGCATGGAGTCGCGCCAACCGGCCGATTTTTAACACTAGGGTGCGCCCATTAGCGTGACTGTTTTGGAAACAGTCGCTCCAACAACGCAAACCATTTCTAGCAAAAAATATGCATCAAATGTCCCAACTATTTACAAATTTAAGGGTTAAAATTGACTAATACCACTCATATGTGTGTGTTTGCAGGTAGAAAGAGGCAAAATGGTCATTGAATGGAAAGAACGGGAACGTAGTGAAGAAGATGAGCTAGCCATGGAAAATGAGGGAGTTATGTATGCCCTCAGAAACTGTGGTTTGAAAAAATTCTTCCTAACACCATGTCTCCGAGCCCAACCAGAATTACTACAGTATCTGATCAATATATGGGACGAAAATCAAGAGAATTTCATCCTATGGGATCAAGAACTTGAGATTGATGTCTCTGACGTGTACTTCATCACAGGATTATCGCGGAGAGGTGCAGCACCACTCCTAACCAGCACCCGGCCCTGCATGGAAAAAATGACCATGGTGATAGACAGGGTATGTTGAGGAGCATAGAAGGGTTCAGGTAGCAAGAAATTTGATATACAAACTATCCCAGATTTGACACTAGGCGTGGTATTGCATACCATCACACGTGCTGCAAGATCTCAAGCACTGCACGAAGCAACAAAGACACGGTTGCTTCCTACTGTAGACTGCATGGCACCGACCATCTACAACTGGGCAGAAGCCGTGACCATAAACATTAAGCGTCAACTAACCAAATGCAGGAAGACCAAACTAAAACAATTTGGTTATGGATCTATTCTGGTATCGTTCTTCCTGGAACGATTACCCATTTTTCAGCGACAGGAGGTTATAGTCCTGACACCACCAGCGAGAGAACCATGGATGGCTCGATGGGTAGCTCTGATGCCAAGGGCAGGGGGCAGCCAACAGATGTCCTGGAGGCCAGAATTATTTGATTGGCTCCGTTGACAATTGATTATCGTGAAGGACTAGCCCTACTCTGGCGAAGATTTCACTGATAATCCGGACCTCCCACTCCCGGAAGGAGAATATTGGGATGAAGATTTAGGTGAGACTCATTTTTTAAGTTTTATGAGTATTATGATTTTTTTTATGTTTATGCATGTTCTGACATTAAATCCATGTAAATGCGATGTTGGTCCAAAGAGACCTGCCGGTATGTCACTGATAGTGAGGCAAATCCCTTGCGATTTCGACCCTCAAGGTGAGGGTGGCGAGGAAGATGAGATAGTGTGCAACCTGGAGGGGATCACACAAGGAGTCCCAGGTTATGCACGTTTTGATGATGTTCCTCGCACCTACCAGAGACATACCATAGGGGTGCCCAGCCAAATTCACCGCTTGCTGAGGCGGCTAGTACGGGCCGTGACATGTTATCACGAGCACCATGCTGATTAGACACCTAGGTTTATTTTATCTACATATTTTTCGAGACATGATGTCTCAGGATGTAACATAAACATATATATATATATATTGACATTATGATGCACACAGTTGCAAACATGCGATATATATATATATATAGAGAGAGAGAGAGAGAGAGATATATATATATATATATATATATTTCCCTACATGGATCTTTTACATATGATGATGCTTTTTACAAATTACACAAATGCCTAATACAATGTTAGCTAATGTATCAGTTAAATAATCTGCATAATAAGTAATGACCCAAGAGTCAAAAAAATGTTCACAAAGCACATAAATCCAAAAGATTTCATTTTTATGCGAAGTAAACTATGCTTGAGATTAGTTTCATGTTTACACAAGCTTGAAACAAAAGTAAACTATGCTTGAAAAATAGGCATGCCCCCCAGCATGGTGACTCAATTCGAGGTGCACATGCCCCCCAAGCTTTAGTCCATGTGAAAGGCAGATGGAGTGAAGGTTCAAATTACAAGATCAAGAGAAAGACTCGACTGGGATTTTACGAGATCTTATCAAAGACTCGAATTGAACAGGAACGTGTTTCATTGTTTTAACGAGGTTGACGTATTAAAAGAACCATCCTCATGACACCTTGTTTCATTTTTTAAGGAGCTTGACATAAGAAAACGAACTTTGCTCCAGAGACAACTCATCATGTCGAATAAGAAGTCAGGGATTCCAAGAGGTTAACAACATCTTGGAAATCAGGATCCAATGCCCCCGGTATGCGATGTACAATGGCACTATCATTGAATGCAGGTATAGGACAGGTAGCCACATAATTAACCTGTGGAGGGGAAGGTACAACCGATGAATAAAGATCCGAAAGAGACAATGGTGGACCAGATTGCATGCCAGGACCACAAAATGAAAGCTGATCAATGGTCACGATCTGACCTTCATGTGGAAAACACATCACACGAAAGAGGGAGGAGACAAGTGCACCCATGACATAAGCATAGTCATGCCCCAAGAGTAAATTGAAATCCAAGGGGCCTGGAACAACCATCATGTCTATATAGACATTTTTCCCTCCCAAAGTAACAGGCAACTTTGGAAGGATCCCTAACGTTTCACTGGTTCCTCTGTTAAAAGCCAACAGATTCTGAGTAATAGGCATAAGCCGTGGAGAACCCAAAGCTTGCCAAGTATTTGAAGATAGAATACTAACAGACGCACCTTCATCTATAATGGTGTTAGGTACGGCCACATCATATGCATGTACTGTAATCTCAAAAGGCACATAAGAAGGAAGGTGGTATCCCGCAAATCGACTCCAATCAAAGGAAGCGACCAAACTACTTGGAGGGGGTACCTTTGAACTAAGATGGTCATCCCCTGGTGTTATCGATACAAGAGGAGCATCCTCCAGGACTTCCATCATGGGAGCAGGAGGAGCAACTTCTTGAACTACAGGGATGGAAGAATATTTCTCCAAGTCCGAGGAATCTGAAGAAACAAGAAGAACATGAGGGGGATGAGATCCACTCTCGACGGAAAAAACCTAATGAACCACAGATGGGGTCAGATCGACCGATTCCTAGACCAATGGTTGGTTGGGAATGGATTCGTGAATTTGAATTTCTGGGGGAGCGGGATCGACCAAAGATGAATCTTGATCAATCGTTGAATCAATTAGCGAAGGACTCGAAGAAAGTTTCTGGTAATCGGCCGGAAGGCAAGGTGCAGAAACAGTATGGTTTTCCAATACTCTCATGGCTTCATTCATGTATCGACAAAGGCGAATAGGATGATGCCCTTCACACAAATTACAGGGATTGGTAATCTTACCCTGTTTCTTATGAGTCTTATTATTTCTAGTCGAAGATGTGCCACCAATATAACTTCCAGAAGCCAAAGGAAATGGCGGACAGCCATCGGACCATGCTTCCAGCAACTTGGGAATGTCAGGGAAATCTCAAAGAAGATGGTCACCTTTGCACAACATGCGAGGGAATTTTACTTTCTGTGGAATGTTGGATGGTTTATCAAGTGAAATTTTCTTAGGAACAATAGCTGCAACTTTAGCCTCTTGTTTATCTAACTTATTCTTCTTTGTCTTCTTATTCTTCTTCTTAGCCACCTGGTTACTGTAATCGAGACTTTCACCAGGCGAAGTAGAAGAGGAGGACGAAGCAATAGGCGAAGAAGGGGAGAGGCCCACTTTAGAATCAACATGATGTTGTTTAGGTGGAGGAGATGGTCGAACAGAGGTTAGAACACTCGGGACCACCGAGGTTGAGAATAACCAAACAGGAAACCCAACAGTTAACCCAAGCAGGGACAACATTGCCATATAAGGAGCACCAACATTTCCAAAAGCGGGAAAAGGACCAAGATTCCCTTTGAAGGGGACTCTTTGGTTAGTGAACTCTGGAAACATTGCCATCAGAAACAACCTTAAAACAACACACTAAGGACGATAACTTTAACCAGGAATATTTCGTGGACAGTTAAATTTTAAGACATTGAAACAAAACTTTTTCGTTTCATATTTTAAGAGTCGAGAAACAGGAAAAAGGTGACTCTATCACTTTCAGGTTGAACCGAGCATGAAAGGACAAGTGCTCGAGGATCTCTTCTCTTATTTAAAGAGTCACGAAAAGATCAAAATGACTCCTCAGGAATTCTAAGCAAGAGGGTGTACCAGGTTTCTGTGAACTTCCATATACACCTTGGTGATCAAATGAAAAAGAAATGACCAAGGACTTAACGTACGTGTAGGTAGTCTCCCCAAATGTTGTGTTCGGTGTATCACGATTACAAGGTGGAAGACTCGACTTCCTATGGATAAAAGGATTGCAACCTAGAGGAGTCTCCCTGTATATACATGACGGTACGGGGAGCACAAGTCCGTACTAGCACTGTCTGAAGCCAGAAGGCGAGTGACAGCTACTAGGTTTTAAGACGTCGGAACACGTCTCTTGCCTAGACCACTAGAAATGTTTAGTTAGATTTCAATGTTGCCTTAGGTTCATTGAGTAAATTTTAAAGTTAATCTTGAATTATGTTTCAATTCCATGCCCTATCAAATGTGGAGCTCAACTTCCTAAATGCAATCTATATGAAAATGAATATCATTTCAATTCGATGAATGCTAGCTAGAAGAAGGATAGAAATATTTCAAACAAGCAAACAAAGAAAACATGCAAAGAAAATTCTAATGCCCTTAATGCAATCAATCGAAAATGAATTTCCTTCTTAGATTTGAGAGATGCTAGTTATGTAAAGGAACGTTTCATTTTCAATGCAATAAAAGAATGCAAAGATATTTTTTGATTTTTTCAATGAAATGAATCACACATTGTACTAATTCAATGGAAAACAAAATAAACACTAGTTTGAGTTTTTCGAATGTAAGTTTTTGAAATTGAATGACTCAACCAAAGCAAAACAGACACAAAAACATGCAAGCTAATGGAGAAAGTTTTCAAACGAGAAAGGGAGTTCTCAAAACGATCCAAATAAGCAAAAAAATTGATGCTCAAAGTGTTGAAGAAGAAATACTAATCGAAAAAACAAAAATACCATTCAATCAACAAAACAAAAGGATCAAGAAAACTTAGTTTAAAAACCCAAAACGACACTGACAACAATCAAAGAGACTCGTTCTCGAACAGAAGGCTCGATGTGCAATAACACCTAGAAACCGTAAGGTCTTAAATGACATTGATAATACAATGGACAAATGACTGAGGGAAACAAGTCTACAGTAGTCTACACAGTCACCAAAGGCTTAAATACACTCAAAAATAACCTAGAGGTAAGAACAAATGATCAAAAAATGTATTAGGGGGGTCAATCCAAAACCTACAGGGATGGACGCGACTGTAAGGCTGTAATCCGCGCCATACAGAGGTTGGTGCGAGTGCTAAAAAAGCAACATGCGCCAATCGACGCGATTGTCCAGACAAAAAACACACCAAGCTGGAAACCTATGGAAAAAGAGGAAAAACCCTAACCTAAGGAGCAGAAGTCAACCTTGACCCTCTGGAGTTGAATAGAGAATGGAAACTCAGCAAACAAACCAGAAAAAAATATAGATAACTAAACCAAGAATAGAAACCGACCCAACAGGATGACACAACAAACTCGCATTGATCCCCAGCAGAGTCGCCAATTTTTTATGAAGGTAAATCCTCTCTACGGACAGAGACGATCCCTCTAGCCCTAGGGTGGGTCTAGTAAAAAAAGGACATGCTAAAGTGTTGCTTCCTAGTTAATGAATGAACAAAAGACATGGTAGATTGACCTACCTTGAATCCAACGTTGTCGATGTTGCAGAAAGAGTAGTGGTCTCTCGCTCCTGACTTGACAATTCACGATCCGTTCGCTGTCACACCCAGATACCTGTACATAAGACAAAGAAAAATAACAACATATAGCAACGTATTTTCACTCACAACTATTAGCCAGTCAAAGAGGGCTAAACATATCATATCAAATAAACATCATAACACAATAGTGGAACCAAACAATAGTCATGTATATTAATGAGTAGAAGGAAGAGTACAATCGATGCTTTGACGTCGTGATCTCCTCCAGCGAGGTTCAGACGAAACGTGTCTCAACTGTCGATCAGGGAATTCATACTCAAGCTCTCTTAGAATTCATCAACTTGAGCTCTCTCAATACTATCTTTCTTACTCTATCTCCTCTAGCAGCTTAGCTATAGTATAATTCTCTAGTTCAGCTATTCAGCCATTTTTCTATAATGTGTTCATCTAGCTTCTACTAAAGGAGATAGTTTCTTATATAGAGGAAAAAGAGGAGGTTGGGATCCCTACAAAGGTGGGAGGGAGTCCTATCCTTTATGAGAGTTCTGAGGGAGGTGGAAACTACTAACTAAAGGAAGGAGTCTGTGGTTGTTTCAGTTCAACCACTCCCAATGACTCATCTCCGAGGTGGTTGGAATGGAACCTCCACCTCTATTTTTAAAAAACGTTCCATAAACAGCTTGGCGTGGGTGTCTAACTGGCACAGAGCGCCAAGTGGTGCAGGCTCAATGTTAAATTTCTAGGTCGGTGCGAGGGTGTAACGGGCTACTCGCGCCAAGGCAAAAATAGGGATTTTCACAGCTTTTCTTAGGGAAATGTCAACAAGAATAATGTTGTTTTCATCAAAAGGGATGCAAGGATGGTATTTTCAAAGCATGACACTGTGTATTGGTCACAGAAACGACCCTCCAATGTGCGAGTTGGGGATTGTAGGGACAGTGACAAAATGTTGCGTAACATCCACTTATTATGACCATTTTGTTTAGTTTCCCAACTTCTGAGCTTTTAGGGATGTTCAGAAAAGCAAACAAGGCTGCCTTCAAAGTCCTCAAAGAAACATTCATTTAAACTCTTTAATTATGCCTAAAAAGTCTCCAATGATCATTTTGAGGTTTGAAGGAGTTCTTTAACCTTTGTAACCCAAGTATTTTTCCACTGCTTGGTAAAAACAGTCACACATTTTGATTATTAATAAAAAACATACCTGCTGCTTTTCTTATTGTTATGAATGGGATTCTTGTGTTGATCCTTCTTTTTACCTCACCTTATGGCTTATCTGATGGCTTTTTAGTCTCTTTGAAGGAATGTGGGCAAAGGGCAGCTGTCCCTCTACAAAATTCATGATTGAGGCCAAATATCCTCCCAATGATCTCTTTGTTTCAATGAGCAATGTTGCTTCTATGCCATTGTCTTTTTTGAATCTGCACAGACCTTTTGATGGGTAGCACTTGAAAATATCTTATCATAAGATCATGATTTTCCCTATAGACTTCAGCCTGTTGTACCTATTTACCTGCTTGTGGATGTCTTCCTTAGCTCTTTAGGTCTCCTTCTATGCCTCTGTTCTACTATTGACCAATTACTAAGCATTCCTGCAGAAATGCTTGGACATGGTATGTTGTTCTTTTGTAGACTTACTATTGGATCAAGAGGGTACCTTTGGAGGTCCTTTAATGTTCCTTGGATAATGATAAGCCTCAACTTTGTGTTCTCTTGACTTCACCTTTGAATAACCGTGGAAATAGTGAAATTTGAACCATGATAGTGCATAACCTAGGTGGACCTATTTGACATTTGTAATGACCTTGGAATAGGCTTTTTTACTGAAAGGTTTGAATCAGGGTTTTTTGGATGAGGAGAGAGGGTTTTGACACTCTACTATGCACAACCATCCTAGACAGCTAGAAAACTTTGTTTTACTTCAAAAGTCCTTCTAGAAAGGGATTAGACATCACCATTTCTTGAGGCACTTGGTGAGTAGGGGAGAAAGATTGGTTTACTTGGTGAAACAAGGTGTAAAGATAGAGGGCTTAGGAAAATTAAGACAGAGGGTTATAGGAAAAGGTGGCGAATACAAAGAGAGTGAGGGGCATTTGTCCAAGATTTGATCTTATCTGGGTGATAGATTAGCCATGCTTGACAAGGAAGCAAGATAGTGAAAATCTCTCTTTGAGGAGATTTCTAGAACTCACATGATTCTTGAATTATGTTTCTAGAAATCTTGGACAAATCATTTAGTCATCTAAAACATGTGAAAATTACTGATGACTAACATGACTAATCGACAAGTAAGAAAATTTCTTATCTTCAGATAGCATCTTAGATTGATGGATTTGACCCTCCTGGTTAAGGGTCCTGGCTGATCTAGAACACTGGGCATGCTCTCCCCCCCTATTGAGCTCCCAAGGTGGGAATGTAGCAGTAACTGCCCATGGGGTTGAGGGACCTCTGGAAAATAGGATAGCGTGTGTATCTTTGCCCTTGTGGTAAGTCAATCTCACATATTTTTTATTTGATAGAGTATATCTGACCTGGCATCCAACCCACAAGTTGGGCTTGTTGGGATTGGTCCTCCCCATGTGGTAAGTCGATATCTCTCAAGTCTTGGATGCAGGTGTCATACCACTTGACTCTTAACGGTCTAGATAGAGGATCATGGGACAATTGGACATAGTGTGATCCTTAAGTCAATCTCACCTATTGTCATTATATGATAGGATAGAGTGTGATCCTTAAGTTGATATTTCCTATTGTCATTGGTTAGTAGCATAGAGTGTGATCCTTGCCTGTAATTGTAAGTCAATATCACCTATTGACATTGGATAGAGGGTGGTAGTTGGGCTTCGCTATTCTTCTTCTTCTTCTTCTTCTTCTTCTTCTTGTATTGGATCAAGATTTTTTAGTTGATGATCAAAGGAATCAAGTTGAGATGAGATGTGATGAAGGTCATGATACTAGTAGGGTTTAAGGATCGATATCCCCTACCTTTGATTGTGCAGTATTCTTCTTCTATTAGATGAGATGTAATGATGTTGTAGTTGTTTGCCTTCTTATATTGAGACATGTCATCCGAGATGAGACCCAATGGAGCATACTAGTATATATTTTTTTGATGCAGATAGAAATTCCTTCCTATCTAAGAGGGAGTGTTGAAATTTGGGTAGCTTCGGGAAAAATTTCCCTAAGATAAACCTTGAGCCCTAAGGAAAGCACATTAATCCCTAAAGAAATTTATATCAATTAAAGGAAGAATTATATATTGGATAAATAAATTATTTCAGAAAATAATTATAAAATGGTTTGGAAGTCGACTTGAGAAAAGGTTACATCAATGGACTCCTCATTGAACTATATAAAAGGAACCTCTTAGATCTCAATGTAAAATTGATTAAGATAAGAGGAAAAATCGCACTGGTCTGTCGAGTTAGAATATGAGGTTCATATTTTGGTCTCGCATCATAGAAAAGGCTCTTATGTCTCTGTATTGGCTCTTGCATCATGGTAATGCCTCTCGCACACTGTAATGGTTCTCACATCACAGTATTATGACACTCGCTCTTTTGTTGACTCACATCACAGTATTATGGCACTTACTCTTTTCTTGGCTTTCATCACAGTATTATGGCACTCTCTCTTTTGTTGACTCGCATCACAGTACTATGGCACTCGCTCTTTCTTTAAGTATGACAGTTGTATACATGATGGCTTTCACAATGGCATGGTTCGTATGGCCCGCAACACCCATAGTGATATGGTTCACATGGCCTGTATGGCCCGCAATGTCCACACTGATATGGTTTGCATGGACTGATGGTATGGCCCAAGGATATGGCCTGATGGCATGGCCTAGCGATATGGCCTAGAGGTATGGCCCGGTGATATGGCCTGGTTATATGGCTTACATGGTCGGTGTTATAGATCACATGGCTCGATGATATGGCTTGCATGCCCCGGTGGTATGGCTCACATGACCTGGTGGTATGGTTCGCATGGACTGATGGTTTGAATTCTTCAAGTTAAGGAACTTAGTGATGGTAGGAAAAAGCTTTCTTGGTTGAGTGGCCCTAAGAGGCCTGATGTAATGATATATAAAAGTAATGATGTACTTTGTATTTCAACTGAAAAATTAATGAATATCTAATAGAAGAGGAAGAATTGAATTATGGGTTTTCTCCCTTGTGGGGTTTTTCCATGGTCTCCGTCCAAATCCTGGTGTTTCTATTTGTGCATGCTTTTCTTTTATTGTTCCTTTATGTTTCATTACATTACTGATGTTATTTTTCTTTCTACATAATTTTTGATGATGTATGATTTAATGTGGTGAATGCATTATGTAAATATTTAAAATTTTGTAAATGCAATTATCTAAAGAAAAGAACAATATAGCCCTGAGAGAAATTAACATTTTCCTATAAAAGGGAATTTTCCCTCCAATTCAAATTCTTTTGTGCATTTGGTTGTTGGTGAACTTGGAGAGGAGGAGAGAGGCCTAAATATTGGCGAGCTTGTAGCCAACAATAAAACCAAATAAATTCATATCTGTGACTTTTAGTTTGGTGGTTGTACCCTACTTGTCATTTCTAGTGGTTTATTTTTCTATATTATGGCTTATGTTGGCCTTAGGGAAGCCTTGCCCAAGTTTTCAGCCACACTCAAATCTCGTCATAACCAATAAATAGTGTGGATGATGGATCCATCTCAAAGGCACAATAATAAAATCAAAAAGATGAGGAACAATGAAAACAACCTAACTAATACAAAAAGAAACAAAAATATGCATTCTATGGTAAAATCCTAAGGGTATAATTTCTTAAGGTAGAGTGAAATACAAGGGTTGGGGAGAATCTCTCCCTTTGGGCCCTCAAGGATATATGCCCCATGTCCCAAATAATTTTTGAAAATGTAAACGCCTGACCATAATGGCTCAAACTTTCCATGCCTAAGAATATCATGGACTTGATCATAGATGGGGAATAAATCAACCTTATGGTAAGTACGATGGTGGACCTTGTGATCATATTGGGATTTGGAAAACACGTTGATATTCATTAGCATTCTCTATCATAATAAGTCTTTGTTCTAAGGGCTAGTTAACATGAAGAAGTTCAATGACAAGATGAAGGGAGGGAATTTTACACTCAATTAGTAATATTGCCTCCTCTCCATGAACAAGGTGGAAAGGAGTGAACCTAGTGGTGGTCTTAATAGAATTTCTATAGGCCCATCATTTATTGAAGGGTAATATTAATGATATTGTTAACTTCTTTAGCTGGTCCATTCCCCTACGATTAATAAGATTATGAATATTTTTATTCAAAAACTAAAAGTAAGGATATCTCTCGCCATATATCATATTCAAAGTGTGGACCATGGTCAAAGACAAATTCTTCTAGAACCCCAAAACAAGCAATGACATGGTTAAAGAAGAAATGGGTTGCAGTAACAGAAGTATTATTAAATGTGGGCATGGCCTCAACCCATTTGGTGAAATAGTCAATAGCCATAATGATGTATTTGTGGCCATTATATGAGGCGGGTTTACACTCCATAAAGTCGATGGCCCATTTGCAGAAAGGATTGACTTTGATATGTTAATTTTACCATTGTTCTATGTTGTTTCAATAACTTTGGCCCAATTCAATTCTTTAATTAGTAATATTTCAATAGGTATTAATTATTTTCATCAATCAAAAGTAACTGAAGATAGAACAATAATGTAATTAAAATAGGCCCACAATCAACACATCAACAAGAGACACGAATTTGGTAAAATACCAAGGAAAAACCTCACAAGGGGAAAACCCTTTGAAATTTTTCTTTTAATAGATTGTCATAAAATGTTCAGCAGAGAGTATAGTGAGCCAATACAAAACTATCCATAAAAAATCCCACAAAAATATCTAGAAATATGATCCCAACAACAATATTGATCAAAGTTAACTTTCCCAATCTGCGGTCTACTATGGTCAACTATGATCACATGTAAAAAGGATGCCCTAAGTCCCAAATGCACAAAGGGAGAGTCATGTGTGTCGTTGAATCTTTTTGTCCACACAGATAGGCGTGTATTTATGCAGTTACAACCGAAAATTTCATGTGTCAACACTCCGAATGGAAACCAAAAACCCTAATCACACGTGCGAGCTTCGAACCCTTCAATTTTAGACTTATATGAACCAAATTCCACGAACTCACTTCAGACCTGTGCAAGCCAATCCAAAGAAGAGAGAAGAATAATATGCTTAATGATGATGTCCAAATCAAGTTCACTTGACTTATATTTATAAGCTTCCAAGGGTGTCCAATTTCCTTTTAAGGGTCGACTTGATCAAATGTGACATTGTGGGCTTCACTTCAAAAATACACTTTCCCTTGTCCAAATCCAGTGCTTAAAAGGTCAAAATTGGTCCTCTCAGAAAGAAGAATCTAGTCCCATGATTGGAATTTATCACTAATCTAGGGAAAAATTCCAACTACATCATATAATCATCATAATTATCTTGTCATCATATCATGTCCCATATCTTATCAACTCTATTTGTTGAATCATTATCGAATCTAAATAAGAAGAATCATAGGGAAGCTTCAACTACCACCCTCTCTGGACAATGAGGAAAGTCCTATGGGACACTCTCACCTCATGTATATGAAAATGGGGAAGGTCCTAAGGGACAATAGCACCCCAATTCATCGCATTGAGCAAGAGACGAGATACAACTTACCAAGAAAGGATCACAACCATCCCATGACGCAATCAATGGGTGAGATGCCACTTGCTATATAAGAAGTAAGGATCACATCCATCCTATTTCCTATTGATATTCCCAACAATTACACTCAAGGGTCATGTGGTAGAACACCAACATCATAATACAAGCTTGGGTGAGATACCCAACTTACCAAAGGTAAGGATCACACACCCCAAGCCCCCTCAACCCATTGGCCAAATGGACCTAATAAGATCAGCCTATGGGTATGATGCCAACTTGGGTATACTCTGCATACACCAAGATATGGGGAGATACACAACTTCTCAAAACACACCAGGATGACACACACCCTATGGGTAATGAATAGGGGAGATACCCTATTTTCCAGAGATCCCTCAGCCCCAGGAGCCTTGAACGCTCCATTCCCTCCTTAGGGAGCTCAACCAAGGGGGAAGATTTATTCTCAATATTATCGATCAGTGATGCCCATTATTAGGAGGGGTCACATCCATAAGTCCAAGATACTCTCTGAAGACCAAGAAATTCCATTTCCGCGAAGCCTTAGTGAGAATATATGGAATATCCTCATTTTTCAATATGTGATGGAGTCTAACGGCTCCTTTCTGCACCATGTATCAAATGTAATGATATTGGATATCTATGTGCTTGGACATGTCATGAAACAAAAGATTCTCTTCCACTCAAATCCCACTCTTTTTTTCACAATATATCGCTATAGTGTCTAGGACCTACTCAAACAATTCTCCAAAGAGATTTCCCAACCAAAATGTTTTGCAGCTACCCATGCAAGCGATAATATACTTTGCCTTTGTGGTGCTCAATTCTACGAGCTTATGTTTACTGCTCATCCAAGATATCATGGCATATTCAAAGCTAAAACAACATCCAGAAATGTTTTTCCTACCAACAACATTTGTTACCCAGTCATCATCGGTATATCCATGTATTTGAACATCTCTGGAATAATATCTTAGACCAAGGGTGATCATCACATGCAATTATCCCAAGATGTGTTTGGAAAAAACCCAACGTGCATGGATAGGCTCAGTCATGAATTGAATCAATTTGTTCACTTCATAACATATCTTTGGACCAATGTTCACTAAGAACAATAGGGCCCCAATCAATTGTCTATACTTGGATGGATTCACGAAATTGGGTCTTGCAGATTTTTTGTATATCTTCTTGAAATTAATTTCCATCGATGTGGCTAAGGACTTGCATTTTTTCATTCCAAATATTTCCAAAAACTTCACAACATATTTTCCTTGCGAAAGGAAGATCCCATCGGACCTTTGCCACACCTTGAGCCCAAGAGAGTAGTGCATGAATCCAAGGTCCTTCATCTCGTATTCGTAGGCTAGATCCCTCTTACACTCTATCATTGGGGGCTCACTACCTGTCAAAAATAGATATTCAACATACAGAACCAAAATAAATGGCATACCTTGGACCACTTAGAAGTATAGGTTGGGGTCAGTGTTGTTTCTTTTGAATCCAAGCTTCATCAGGTAAATAGCTATGCAAGTGTACCATGCTCTAGGGGCTTGCTTCAAACCATATAATGCCTTCTTCAACCTACAAACATGTGTCTTTCGATCCTCTACTTCAAATCCCTATGGTTGCTAAACAGACACTTCTTATTGTAACATGCCATGAAGGAATGTTGTCTTCACATCCATCTGATGAAGGGTCCATCCTTGACTTGCAGCAAGGGGAATTATCAAATGAATGGTGGTGTATCGAGCCACGAGAGAAAATATATCATTGAAATATTCTCCCTCTTTCTGGAAGAATCCTCAGGCCATGAACCTTGCCTTATATTTCTCAATGCTTCCACCAACACCATGTTTGATCTTGAATATCCATTTTGAAGTCACCATAGATTTCCTCTTCGATCTTGGCACAACATCCCATACGTCATTCTTCATAATTGAATTTTATTCTTCGACCATAGCGTCCTTCCAAACTTTTTATTTCATGGCTTCTTCAAAGGTGTGAGGCTCGGCTTGAATCATATTTCTCATAGCTACAACATATCCCTGGTACCTGTGTGGCTTCTTGCTTTCTCTAAATGTTCCTCAAGCAACATGTATCTCGACATCTTGTAACGTGTCACAAAGCCAAAGTGGCCTCTTCCTGGTAGGAGTATCACATGGGGGAGGATCCAGAGGGCCCATAGGCTCCATGGGATCATCAACAATGTCTCTCTCATATTCAGGTATGGAAGGACCTTCTAAAATATCCATACCATCATCTTCTTCTCAGGAGGAGGCAGAGGAAGGTTCCTTACTTTTCTAATGGCAGCACATTCATCGAACGTTGCATCCCTACTAATTTTAACCTTCCTTTGACCAGGAATATATATTCTAAATGATTTAGAATCTTCACAATATCAAAAAAATGTGCCTTTTCTTCTCGTGGCTTCCAACTTATTCCTTTTGTCTTTTGGCGCATGAAAATATATGGGGCAACCAAATATATGGAGGTGACCAATGTCCGGCTCAATACCTATGAATATTTTTTCAGGAGTTTTATTGTCTAAAGCTTGATGAGGCATCGTATTTTGAACATATATCATTGTATTTCTTGCTTCTCCCCAAAGGAACTTTGGCAACTTTTGATCATGGAGCATGGCTCAAGTAGCTTCTACAATAGACATTTTATTTATTTTAGCCACTCCATTTTTCTCGGGATTATAGGGCATAATTGTGCTTTTCTTGATAACTTCCTTTTTGCAAAAATATATTAATTCATTTGAAATGTACTCATTGTCGTTTTCAGACTTGAAGCTCTTAATTTTATTCCTTGTTTGATTTTCAACCAAAGCCTTGAAATTCTTGAACAAATTGAAGGCCTCATCCTTATGCTTAAAGTAATATATCCACGTCTTCCTTGCAAAATCATTAATGAAGGTAATATAGTAGAGATGGCCACCAAGAGAGTGTACAGGAATCTTACCACATATGTCAGAATGAATGAGTTGGAGGATTTCATTTGTCTTGTTCTTGCTAGAGGGGAATGTTCCCCTTGTCTTCTTTCCACTGACACAAACTAGACATACTCCATCATGTTGAGCTTGAATATCATGAATCGCGTAGATCAAATTCTTCAATTTCGGAAGACCATCATAATGGATATGAGCCAGTCTACAATGTCACGGCTCACTTTGATGATTAGTGTCAGGGACCATTGCTAGAAGGGGTCTTCCAATGACTCTATAGAGTCCTTCAAATCTAGATCCCAATGTGAACACATACTCATAGGGGATCCTGCCAGCCAAGTAAGTACTTTTCCCTTGATGAAGGCAACCCTCATCCCTTTGTCTTCCAAAGCATATATAGATATTGAATTCTTCTTCAACCTCGACACATACATTACATAATGAAGCAAAATATATTCCCTAGAATCCAATTGAAACTTAACAACACCAAATCCCTTAACATGATGAGTGGAGTTGTCTCCAAGAATAATTTTCAAACTTGAATCCATCTCCACCAAATTAAAGAGAATTTCCTTATACCCATAGAAATGATGGGAGGCCCCACTATCAACCAACCAACTTTCCTAGGTATCCAAAGGAAAGGAACTAGAAAATGCAGAAATAATAATATATTCATATTCATTTGCAACATTACTTTCACACCTAGTATTTCTTGACTTCTTTTGAGGACTGTGTTCTTATTCATTATCAGTCAGAGCATCTATTCTTCTCCTTTCAACTCTTCCATTACGATCATTCCTTTGATCACCTCCTCTTCTTCGATTATCTCAAGGGAACAACAAGATATGGACTATGTTATCCTAAAGGAAATGGGTTAACTATTGCATCTTATATAGATGCAGTTTGGCCAGGAAGTTTTTATGATTGTAAGAGCACTAATGGAGTAGCCTTATATCTAGGTGTTTGATCTAGGTGGATATTGGTGGCCACCCACCTATTCCACTTGGGGCCCCATCATTGTCTCTTTCAGTTTTTCCGTTTCAGCACAACTTACTATTTTTGGCAGTTTTTCGGGTCCTGAACTTCCAGAGCCGTTTTGAGGCCCTAAATGACGTTTTTTGGGATATATCTTTCTAACGAGATATGGTGCATGTCAAACAGAGATCGTATGCCAAAGTTACGTCCCCGGGAAGTTGAAACACCAATTTACCCAAACGGTGCCCATAGTTTTGGCTCTTCATCTCTTATGGTTAGGGTTTTCAATGTTCAGGGTTTTCCATTGTTTCTAAATAAGGAATAGGCCCTCGAGCCTCATGGTAACTCAATTCAGAGGCCTGTAGCCGCCACATCTCTTCTCAGAGATAAGCTACCAACGCCCTAGATAGTTTATTTCTATTCTGTCTGTAAGAAAATTTTAGTTCTTTGATATTAATGAAATGAAGTGTTATTTCTGCTGCATATTTGCATTTATGGTTACATGGCATAAATCTGGACCAGTGTTATTAGAGTGGTTCAATTTTTCTCGATCCTTCTTTGCATGTCCCCAACGAGGTCGGGGTATAAATAGTTGGGGCTCGATTTGGTTGAACCTTTGCAAGATCAGCCTCGCAAACATCGATGGCCGCCCATGGGGGACGAAAAGAAAGATGAGGGAGCAGGAGATCCTATCAAAATATTGCTCGAGGAGGCCCTCGAAAAAAAAAGGAACATGATGATGGATAACTTGGCCCAGATCCTTTAACGACTTCCCACCGGCGACGCATCTGCATTCAACAACCACTCTGTAGGCGCGACTCCCTTTCAAGTACAAGTAAACTTTGACATTCCCATATTTGAGGGTCAAATAGATGAAGATTTCGTAGATAGATGGTTGAATATATTAGAACGATATTTCTCGGTTCATGACTTTTCCGACCAGGAGAAAATTATTTTTGCACTCCTCAAAGCTACCCCCCATGTCAAGGACTGGTGGGAAACCTATTGTGAGAAAAAGGATGAGACAGAATCCTCTCTATTCTCAGTCGTACCCACTTGAAATTCTTTCCAAGATGCCATCAAGGAACAATACTATACCATGAGGAGCTATGAGGACAAGTACATACAATGGACCACGCTGCGGCAATAAACGGATCAAGATGTGCATGAGCTAACAAATTTGTTCCATACCCTGTGCACAAAGTTGGGTATCAAAGATTCATAGAAACATTTGGTGCTAGAGTATCGTAGTTTTCTGCACAGATACATTCAGGAGGAAATGTAGTTCCTTGACATCTCGTCGCTTAGTATGGCATACCGATATGCTGCCAAGATTGAGCAGAAATTCAAGCAAAAGAAGTGAGACTTTGGATAGGCGAATCAAAATCAACGGAAAGGTGCCCCCAAACCGCAGAACAAAGGAAAAATCCAAGGCATGGTGACCCAAGACAACCTACCAAAGCCACAAGCAAAGAACAACACCACGAAGCCAAAGAAGGACACGGGAAAGTGGTGTGAGTTCCATAAGATCTCCACTCACAACACAAGTGAGTGTCGGGCCAAGCAGTCGCTCATGGCCGATATGAGGGCTTCTTAATCAAATGCATGCTCCAACTCTGAATCATAACCTGACAAGGGGAATGACAAAGGGAAATAAATTATTGATGCGAAGCCCGATGCCACTTTTGCCACTATGAAGATCTAGAAGGAGGAACCTGAAGATCCAGAGGAGGAAAAACGTCTCTTCCACTCCTAGATGTGAGTAAAGGGTTCCCTGCTACATTTCATTGTCAACAATGGAAGCCAAAAGAACCTCATTTCAGCAGATGTCATGAAGCGGCTGGAATTGCTGACCACAGCACACCCACAACCATACACCATCGAGTGGCTTCACCAAGGATGGGATCTCCGTGAAAGACAACAATGATTCCTTCCCAATAGCATCAAGCCCTTCACTGATGAGGTATTATGTGACATTGCTCCTCTTGATGTTTCTGATGTATTATTAAGCCAACCATACTTGTGGAAGCGACATGCTGTGTATAAGTCACAGCTTCGCGCTGTTATTTTTACCTTGGGAAATAAGCTGTACAGGATACCAGAGGTACCACCGCCTACCACTATCTCTTTGGTTACTGCAAAATAATGCAGTAAGCTCATTTCCCAAACCAGAAATTTGTTTTCCTGATGATCTGCCCCCAGGGAAAGAAGAAGATTGTGGCCACGACCTCCAAACATGGCTCCTCTGCACAACAACAACAAATTGACAAGGTTGTGGAGGAGTACGGGGACATTTTAACCTCACCCACAGGGGTGCCTCTGCACTGTCAGGTCAAGCACCCCATTGATTTGACCCCAGGTGCGCTGCTACCCAACAGACCGTTATATCGGCGCTCTGTTCTGGAGAACAATGAAATCAAGAGGCAGATTTAGGATCTGCTGCAGAAAGGTCACATCCGGCCAAGTTCATCGCCCTGTGGGAGCCCGATCGTGTTAGTACAGAAGAAGGATGGGACTTAGAGACACTGTATCGACTATCAGGCGTTGAACAAGATCATTGTCTGAAATAGGTACCCGATCCCATGGATTGATGACCTTCTAGACCAACTAAAAGGGGCGAAATATTTCAGCAAGATTGACTTGAAGTCTGGGTATCACCAAGTACCCATCAAAGCCTCTGATGTGTGGAAGACTGCCTTCAAAGCCAAGGAGGGCCTTTTCAAATGGTTGGTCATGCCTTTCGGGTTGACGAATGCTCCTGCAACCTTCATGAGGTTGATGGATGACATATTGAGGCCATTCACCAACTCATTTGTAGTGGTGTACTTGGATGACATTCTGATCTTCAGCTAGACTTGGGAAGAGCACCTCCACCACATCTGATAAGTCCTCCAAACATTACGGCAACACAAGTTGTGTGCCAATTTGAAGAAGTGCACTTTTGGAATGAATCAGGTTCAATATCTGGGATACATTTTTTTTTTAAATGGGGGTGCATGTGGATCCAACCAAGATCCAAGTCATTCGATATTGGCCAGCTCCAACCACTCTAACAGAGCTTCGCAGATTTTTGGGTCTTGCTAATTTCTACAGCAGGTTCGTGTTGGGATTCTCTCATATCACTTGGCCTTTAAGTCAAGTCACCAAGGGAGGAGCGAGAGAAAAATTCTTTTGGTCAGAATCTCAACAAAAGGCATTCATAGAATTGGAACATTGCCTCTGTTCTGCCCCAGTGCTCACATTACCAGACTTGCAACAACCATTTGAGATCAAGACAAATGCCTCTAACTATGTTATTGGGGCAGTTCTTACTCAACAAGGGCATCCAGTGGCATATCACAGTGAGACATTGTCCGACACAATTCGCAAGTATCCCAATTATGACAAAGAAATGCATTCCATTGTGCAGGCTTGTCGACAATGGAAGCTTTACATTTTGGGGAAGGAAACAATCATCCACACAGACCACCAACCCCTGCAGTTCATACAGACACAAGGAAATTTGCACAACGATCGCCATCAGAAGTGGTCCACATATCTGCAACAGTTTCATTTGAACATCAAGTACAAGAATGGTATCACCAATAATGTTGCAGACTGCCTTAGCCGACCACCGATCATGGCACTAACCACCGTTCTCAACTCTTGTGGGCACGAGACTTCTGATTGGTCGGTTCTCTACAAGAGCGATCCAGAATTCGACCACACATACAAGGCACTCTTGGGGGGTACGCAAGTTCCAAATTTTCACCTCCAAGATGCATTGTTATGTCACCTGGGACACCTTTGTCTTCCTTCAAGTGAGTGTGAAAAGATGATAGGAGAAGCACACTACAGTCAAGTCATTGGGAATTTCGCGGTCGAGAAAATAGTGGCAGTACTACAAAAGTATTTCTATTGGCCAAACCTTCGACAGGATGTCAGGAGGTACATCAGATCCTGCACTGCTTGTGTCATTTCCAAACCAACCATCAAGAAGAAAGGCCTCTATACTCCGCTACCTACCCCTAGTTGACCTTGGGAATCCATCTCGATGGATTACATGTCAGACCTTCCTTCTACTAAGCATAGAAACGACATTGTTTTCGTGGTCGTCGACAGATTCTTGAAGATGGCCATTATGGCGGCCTGTAAGAAGAATATCACAGCAAAAGCCACTGCTAAACTCTTCTTTGAACGAGTGTGGGCGCACTTTGGGATCCCACAGTGTATCATATCATATCGCGACAAAAAGTTCCTTAGCACATTTTGGTCTAGCCTCTGATCATTTTTGGACACCAAGCTCACCAAGTCCACAGCTTTCCATCCCCAAACTGATGGCCAGACAGAGGTCGTCAACAGGATGATTGTACACATTCTGTGCATGTAGAATTCAAATCATCCACACACATGGGATGAGAGCCTCCCAGTTATGTACAACACAGTTATAATCAGGCTCTCCATAGCTCAACCATCCACATCCCCTTTCAGGTAGGCTTGGGATTCCAGCCACTATGTCACATTGACGTAGCCTTGCCATTTGCGGCTACTCGGGCTGATTCGGCTCATGTCCAGTCTGAAGCTGACAAAGAAAATAGCTTCATCAAGCGCATTCAGCACATCTGCCAAGAATTTCATGACATATTGGATAGAGCCAATGCTAAGTACAAGCAACGACATCACCAACATTGGGTACCACACAACTTCCAGGTAGGCGACAAAGTGTGGCTACATTTGCAGAAGGAGCGCCTCATTGGACCCCACCGCAAGCTTTGCCCGCCACGATATGGGTCGTACACCATCACCAAGGCTATATGGAACAATGCCTTCGAGCTCAGTATTCCACCATTCCTTGGTCTGCACCCAGTATTCAATGTGGACCGCCTTCGTCCCTACTTCCCACCTCTACTGGACACCTCTGACATTGCAGAACAACTCACAACAACATAGTTAAACCTATACTGCATGGAACATGCCACCATAGATTGTATCATGGACATACAAACCAAGAACACTTGCCAACAGAAGATCCAATTGTATCGGGTTGTCAAAGTTGGCCAACTCCTGCACCAGGGCAAGTGGTTCACTAGGGACCAAGTTCAGCAGAAGTTTCTTCATCTCATGGAGGAAATCAATGCAATGGGGACCATTGCTTCTTAAGGGGGGAGGAATTATCCAGGTGGATATTGGTGGCCACCCACCTATTCCACTTGGGGCCCCACCATTGTATCTTTTAGTTTTTTAGTTTCGGCACAACTTACTATTTTTGGCAGTTTTTCGGGTCCTGAACTTCCGAACTTGTTTTGAGGCCCTAAACGACATTTTTTGGGAAAACCAAGAGAAAATTTGTTTACCTCTGTTTCCTCAAAATTTGTATTCCTCGGATAGATCTTTCTAACAAGGTATGGTGCACATCAAACGGAGTTCGTATGCCAAAGTTACGTCCCCAGGAAGTTGAAACACCAATTTACCCAAACGGGGCCCATAGTTTTGGTACTTCATCTCCTAGGGTTAGGGTTTTGGATGTTCAGGGTTTTCCATTGTTTATAAATAATAAATAGGCCCTCGAGCCTCATGGTAACTCAATTCAGAGGCCTGTAGCTGCCACATCTCTTCTCAGAGATAAGCTACCAGCGCCCTAGCTAGTTTATTTCTATTATGTCTGTAAGCAAATTTCAGTTCTTTGATATTAATGAAATGAAGTGTTATTTCCACTGCATATTTGTATTTATGGTTACATGTGTATTATTTTGTGTTCCTACATAAATATAGATCAGTGGTTGTCTTTTTTCTTGGTTGAGCAAGAATAAATCTTCAATATCCTTATCCACAATAGAAGAAAAATACATAGGAACAATTGCTTGTTGTACGCAAGTCCTCTAAATGAAACATACCTTGCAATATATTCAAGTTAAGTTTGATGAGCCCATTCAATATTATGCAATAACACCAGCACCATAAGTATCTCCAAGAATCTTGTGATGCATCAAAAAACAAAACACATTCCGATCAAGTACCACTTTGTTAGAGAACAAGTTGCCGAGAAGAACATCAAATTTGAATAAAATGGGACAAAAGAACAAATTGTTGATATCTTTACCAAACCATTGTTGCGTGAGACATTTGAGTATCTTTTCCAAAAACTTGGGATCCTCCCAAGTCCTCGATAGAACATTTCTTTATCTCCTTAAGTATATAGGGGGAGTTGAGATAGATTACAAGTCTGCAAGAGAGGCAAGTTGTCAAGGGGAGTTCCACTTTTCTATTGATGTCAAAAGGGGAGAGAAAGTGTGATGAAGGAGAGAAGCTTGATGTCAGGGGGAGTTATGATCGCAAGGGGAGTACTAGTGTTTCCATCAATGCAAAAGGGGGAGATTTTTGGTAGGTGGTTGTCATTAATGCCAACCCAAGTAGCACCAGGAGCTACCCCGATATTTATCGACAAATTTGGCATGAAAATTCATGGTTTCTTGTCTCCTAACCAACCTTATTATATTCTCCTTGAAGAGATGTTTCTGTTAATATGCAGTATGCCTCGTTGTTCCTCCTATTTTTAGAGAAATTTGAGGTTGAAGTTGAAGACCCATTTTTGTGGGCTAAAACCCCAAAGGGTAGTGACGTGACATATTATCATTTTTTTCTCCTACAGTTGTCAGGATATGACATAAAACTTCATTTTAAGATAGTTGCAGTAAGTAAGATATAAATTGAATAAATTTCAAGAACCAAATACAATAAATCAATTATTGACTTCATGATCTTGTTAGGACCAAATTCACTAAGCCAATCATTATTTTGCTTGCTATTAACATCAAATTTAAGAAGATATATTAAGGCTACGACACTAATAAGAAATAATTTAATTCAATACGTATTAGTACAAATGTTAGGAGGAATATTTAAGTGATCCACTTACTTTAGAATAATATGCATATTTTAAAATATTTAACATTCTAAATATATTATGAAATTACTCCTCAATGTACATTAAGAATCCCTCCTTAACACCCAATGGTAAAATGATAAATATTGTTACATAAGTATGTGGTGTCTCCTATAATTAAGGAGCCTTATTCAGTGTCTAATTGAGAACCTTATACTATGTGTGTGTGTAATTAAGGAGCCTTATTCAGTGTTTAATTGAGAACCTTATACTGTGTGTGTGTGTGTGTGTGTTGAAACCTTGGAAAATATAACATTATGAACTGAATGAATATCTCTAAGATTTCAGGACTGCCCTAAAGGATAACCGACGCAAATTAATTGTTGTTAAGGCTCATTTTATAACAGGTCTATCAAATATTAGCGAAAGTTTTTGGAAAGGTCTATCAAGTGTTAGCAAAGTTTTTGGCTTGGTTAAGAAGAGAGATTAACTACGGGTCTAGCAAAGAAACAACTACTGGTTTCGGTTCTTGCATTGATTTATATGCATTAAGGTCTCAGACCTCTACCACGAGACTGCAAAAGTACAACATGGGTATACAAATCTCGGATACTTCAAACATCTAACAGTCACAGTCTCAGTCCTCCATTACAGTAGTTAAGATCTGGTTAAGATCGAGTTAAGGTTAAGATATGGTTGTGTTACCTTGTTTTGGTATTCAATTGGGTAATCATGCTTTATTAAAGGTCCAAACCAATTATTGTCAAAAGTTTATTTCTTTAACTAGAATGTGTGTTGAGCAAAGGACATCATATAAGGATGTTTGGGCTTTGTTGAGATTCGGTAAGTATAATTGTTAAATTTTTGTATGGTAATTAGTATTGTAAGAAGTTGAGGGTACTAATAGTTTTTTGTGTCAAGTTAAGGATTAAATTACAAGTTTTAGTTATTAGTATTATGTCTAATTATGTTAAGGTTTTCATTAAGTGTTAGTATAGTTGTGTATTGTGCTTGATTAAGGTGTTTATAAAATTTGTAATCAAAATTCATTTGGATTCTTGTATAACATTCATGGGGTGTTGTTAGGTTTAGATATAATTGAAGGTATTCATTAGGTATATCCTAGTCAACAGTTTTTCTAATCTTATATTGATGGTAATGATTGAACAAGCCAAAACATAAGGAAAATAAGCAAGATGCAGGATCAGTTCAGGTACATACTATATTGATTTAATACCTGTGATTTCATTATTATGTACTTACATGTGTATTGCAGGCAAAGGTAAGTTGAAGGGTATTTTTTTTGTCTTTTGGGCTTGGTCCTCATTTTGGAAAATTTGTATGAAGGTAGAAGAAGACTCAAGGGCATCTAAGAAGACATTCAAGAACTTGAAGAGACAAATCATCATCTATTGAAGGAAATATTACAATGAGATAATTCCTGAAGGCATAACAACTATATTTTCACCTCGTTAATAGTTATCCATGTGTTAAGAAGCATTGTCAAATTCAAGAGTCAAACCGATGTAACTAGGTCATTAACTCTAGTACAAGAGCCCATATTTGTAAAAGAGTCAAATTTCCTGAGAGTTGTAAAATACACTGTTGGGAAAGTCGGTTTTATTGTCAAAATATGTCGGGATAAAGGGTATGGTCCTATATTTATTTACTATGTATTGAACATCATTGGTGGATCATTATCCCTAGTTGAGGAGTCCACTCCTTTTTCAATTTTGTCTCTATAGGGTGGTAGGTTGGTGATAGGCACGTGAATGAACTCACCTACAGGTTGGGGCCTGTAAACACTTCAGGGTGGTAGGGTGGTGCTAGGGTGAGTTGTATCTCACTTGGATTTCGGGGCATCCATTTATTTGATTGTTCGAAATAAAAATAATATTCTTTTGTGTTGGACACCTAATCCACTAAGGGTTAAGGTGTGGGAGTTGAACAGTGAAGGGGAGTCCAAGAGACCTTGGAAGATTAATCCAAGGGTCACTCCAATGTATCATAAATATGTATCATTGTGAATAATAGATAAATCTCATGATTATCTTTCATATTGTGCTCACCATTCCAATGTTGAGTCTAGCATGGTATCAGAGCGCACGCCAAGGCTTGGAAGTTTCAGATTTTGCGAACCCAAAATTTAGTTTTCTTCTGACATGTTCTCTGCCACCTGAGCGCTTCTCTTCATTATTCTCTACGTTAATGAATATTCGTTTTCCTTTTCCAAATGCCTCAACTACCCACTGTAATATTTTTTTTGCACACTCAACTCTTGGCACAGTTCACACACTGGCTAGTGGAATTTACACCAATTCCTCTTCCCATTATCATGTCTGCAGCTCCATACCACTGCACGTTGCCTCTCTTAACACAACACAACTTGGATAGCACTGCAGGTAGCCTCCCACTATCATAAAATCTCATCACCATGCCCAAAATATATGTTTCCCATCGTGGCTTTGTCATACTCTGTGCTCCCATACATCCCTCCTTTATACAATCGGCCCTCCTCCCGTTTTGGCAGAAGCCTCTCCCATGCACCACGCTCCTCTCCCCGGTAGGGTGGTCCACACTCCTCTACACCTCTCCTTCGGTCTGTCCCAATAGGGTTCGATAGTGTCAAAGCAGTTGTCACTATTACCTCACCTATATTTCATACACACTATTTTTGCGAAATCGATCTGAATCTGTCAAATACTGTTATAATCTTCTTACATTCTGACTTCGAATTCATATTTTTGGCTAGTTCAGCTTAGATTTAGGCACCCAGGAGCTCCAAGACAGTCCCACTTGGCTCCTCGACACAGAAAATAATATACGCATCCCATGGCTTGGTCCCATGCCCCATGAACCACAATCCTCGACATCACCATATTGGTCACTCCATATACGCAGTGGCCCTCAATGTAGTATCCCTTCCTCCAAAGCTGCTAATTGAACCCGCTAACTCACACACAACTTCCATTTTGACAACCAACTGCTTGGTTTCCATATGCATCATACTTCATAGGGAATACACATCAGTGAACTCAACCTGTGGACTTCGCTACACTGTTCCCTCCTCAGCGCTCCACATTATTATACGGACAAATCCCTTCTGCGGACAGAAGCGATCTCCCTAGAACCATAAAGGAAAACTAGAAACAAACAAACATAAGAATAGCTCTTTCCTTAGCTTATAACTAAAACATGAAACATGTAGTATGTGAAGTATTACTTACCTATTAACGAAGTGCTTGTAGAAATCCTTTCAACGCTTTCCACAGGCAGATTTCCCTCAATGCCTTAGAGGCTTTCCGAATGGTTTCCACAACTTCTCCATGATGCTCCAAAAGAGATCTGCATAGAAAAAAAACATTCAAAGGGATCAAAGCATCTCACATATAAAATATAAGGTAAATGAAACCTATAATTAAGAATACAATATATAATTGAATCAATAATAAGTTGTAAACCATGTTAGAGATCAAGGAATCCCGCAAATAACATTAACAATAGATGAAATTAGGAAATAACAATTACTTTGTATTAAAATCAAAGGGGAAACAAGCGTACAACCTGGTTGCCTTGAAGTCACAAGCCTCTTCCAATGGTCTCCTTTCCTTCCCTTGATGACAAGCTCTTAAAACCCAAAGCAGCAACATATGTTTACAAATCCAAGTCTCTCATTCCTTTAGTCTTATGCTCAATTTTTAGGAAGGATGAGGAGGTTTCTAGTTCTTCTTCTTAAGGGATATGATCCTTAAGAAAAATAGGTTAGTTCCATGTACCAAGGGATGAGGCGCAGGTATGTAGTGTTTCGAGGTTTCTGATTTGGATAAGATTCCTCAACCAAATCTTCTAGAAATTAATTTTTTTTTTACTTTCATGAATAGACCTGTGCAGTTTTTAGTGGAAGAAAATGCACATATCTATGCAATTTATAGTGGAATAAACTGCGCATGCACAGTTTTTGTTCAAGAAAATTGCGCAAATGCTCAAAAAGGGTTTTAAAGCATTGTAACCCAAAATTCCTTTTGTCCCTAATATTGTTTTACTTCAAGCTTCATAGAGGATTCAATTGAGACACTTCATCGGGTGGGAAAGGATCTGAATCAAAAGTCATGGTGACAAAATTTAGTGCAATATCTTGCCCCGTAAAGTGCAAAGCCAAAAAATATATTTGATGACTGAAGCGCTTTATCATGTCAAAGGTTTGGATCAGAGACCAATTTGTTGAGGACCTGAAACACACAATCAAGGATTACCATATCATGTTATCATATAAACATCATTGAGGTAGGCATTCCCATAGAGTACAAGTATCTCAAAGAATCCGGATGGAAAAACATCTAAAGATCCGTGTCAATAGAAGACACAGTATGGACACAACCATCAATGGATATGTGTTTAAAATTAAGAATATTTAATAACTCCACGCAACTTGGATGAATGAAAGTAGATCTAGGGTCTTGATCTCCATCTCTCGATCCATACTACGATACTAACCATGCAATTAAATGTCTCAAAGTTGAACATGGGAGAAACCACTTAATTATCGGTCAATGATGTGAAAACAAGTGTGAGAGAAACCACCAATAATGACAACAACTCTCAAGGTACTCCAGTACAATATATGAAATGTGATTAAATGTTTTGAAGTTGAACACTCATAAAATCATTCGATCAAAGGCCAATGATGAGAAACTATCGTCAAAAGTGAGAAACCTGCCATTGAGGCATGCCAACTCCAAGGTACCAAAAAAATATTTCTAGATAACGAGCTGAAGTCGATAGGAAGTGATATGTTGCAAGAGGGCCTACGACATGAAAATTATGTCAAGTTTTGAAGAAAAAATTGGATTAATTCAGGACTGACTTAGGGATGACCGACGCAATTGAAGGTTATGATTTTCAAGGTAATTTTGACTGAGGTTGGACTTCTCTTGAACATATTAGCAGAACAATATTTGACTTGGAAACATTTCACTCAATGATAATACCCAAAACCAGCTAAAGTATTTCAATGAGGTTTGATTAACTATGAGACAAATGGATTTCCCAACTCGGACACAAATGTGTCAGAGTGTCATGTTCAAGAGCGATATACTGCGTTTAATAATACAAAAATGAACATTCCTTCCCAATTTTCCCCCACCATTACTGGAAAGTACCTCTTTATTTTTTCCAATCTCGAGGAGGATAACATTCGCATGAAAATATAGTAAAAGAAGCTCGAGATTTTCATGAATCTAACGATTCTTAAAAATAATAAACGAAATGGACTCGAGATAGGTTTCATTTTTACCCAAGCTTGAAACAAAGGAAAAATATGCTTGAGATTGGTTTCATTTTTACACAAGCTTGAAACATAGGAAAACTATGCTTGAGATAAGTTTCAATGCCCCCCAAGCATAACCTAAAAGGGAACATGCCCCCTAAGCTTCATTTCATTCACCTAAGTGGACTACTAGTTACTAATAGATTGGATGGAATGAAGGTTCATTTACAAGATCAGATGAAAGACTCGACTTTAACATTTACAAGTTCTATTCAAAGAATCAAATCAATTAGGGGATAATTTGTTTCATTTTTTAACAAGCTTGACATAGGAAAATAATTATGCTCATGAAAACCTGTTTCATTTTATAACGAGGTTGACAGTAAAAGAAACATCGTTATGGGGACATGTTTCATTTTTTAACGAGGTTGACACAGTAAAATAACCATCCTCACTAAGACTTGATCATGGCTTCCAACTAGAAGGAACACATGCCAAGGGACACACCTTGATCATGGCTTCCAAAAGGTCTTCATTACAAGGAAGATTAGTTCTCTGGAAGGAACACATGTCAAGAGACTCAATAGGGATATTAAAATCACGTTCAAATACCCCCATAGTATTAGCCATGTCAATTACCAGATCTAAGTCTAAATAAGTTGAGAAAATAGTGAGAGTCTCTCTTACATCGGTAACTGAAAACATGGGACCAGTTGCCACATAATTAACCCGTGGTGGGGCAGATACTAGTTCCATATAAGGAACATTAAGGGACGTTGGATGGTTGGTAGTTAAATTAAGACCCATGAACGAATTAATATGTGTGAATTAATATGGACAATCAAACAAATCTCAGATGAAGGGACAAAGATAACTTAGTTGGAGACTACTTTTCTAGACTGTGCTCTAGCATGTTATATGAAGTATAAACCTACCATGCCCTTGGGAAAGCCTTAAAAATTAGTGAACATCAAACATGTATTGTTGAAGGAATTCCAGAAGCCTAAGTTAGAGTCCTAATGCATAACCAAAATCAAGGAGGTTATGAATACTAGTTATGATTTAGTATGGGACTTTTACCAAAGATTTAAAATTGTGATGGATATATTAACACTACAAATCCCCGATGCATAGAATCATGAGTGGTTTATAATAGGTTTATTTTCGCATATTTGAGTCCCATTGACGTAGAAAAATGTGACTTCTTAGCCAGAGGAATTGGAGATAGCCATGTGGGTGGAGTCTATACTAATAGGTGGGGAGAGTAGTGCAGGAATGGCATAAGTGCAGTCATAGTTGGCTTCTTTGACACTATAATTGTAGAAACTAGTAAAGAATAAAGAAAATCATGAGGAAGCGTGGTGCATTATTTGCAAGAGGGAGGGGCACCACCATAATGAGTTCCAAACAGTGACAAATTATGTGGCTATAGGAGAAGAAAACCTATTAGCCGAAGGAAAGGGGCTATGGTGTGATATTTGTTGGGTGTTTAGGCACCTAATAACAAACTACCCAATGATGCAGGAGTGTTAGAGCTCAGCGAGAACTCATTTTTGTGATTTTTTTAAATCCATTGGGCATGACATTCACTAATATTGTTGTGCATTGGATTTTATGTGTGAGAAGACCTCTAATTCATACTGTGAACATGAGTCAGAGGTATTTGATGGTGGTGCACAACAATATCAAGCCTGAGATTATCCCACACTAACTCAAGTATAGCAACCACTGAGAGACGATAGGGCGTACCTACAAGAGAGATAGAGGGATTTGGATGAAGAAGGGGGTCGAGGATATGTTATAACTATGGCCAACCATGACATCTGGGAAGGGACTACTCAAATCCCTGCACGAATTGTACATATTTTTGGTAGCTCAATCATGCTACAGAGTATCATCCGTAGTTACTGAAAAAATGGCAGGAGAAATGTGGAGAAAATGTATATATGGTCACAACAAAAGTTTGAGAAGACCACCCTTAAGGATGCGTAGTGACCATAGGTGGAAAAAAATAGCTATGGACATTGAAAATATGCCAAAGCAACCTTAACAGTGGTTCTGAAAGGCCACAAAGCCTCCTTCAAGGTTTGACCTTACCAAGGAAAAGCAGACTTATAAGGAGGCAACGCGAGATTTCTTAGCATCATAATAGGGCATGTTGATCTCAGAGAGCCAACCACAGGGGCCACCAGTTTATGATTCTCCACCGATCTATGACGAGCATCCACCTGAAGTGACTCTAGGGAAGGTAAGAATGGAAGGTTTGAAGGAAGACATGGAAAGTTTGAAGGAAGGTTTGACAAATTTGATACAAGAAATGATTTCTAATGGTGAAAAGATAGTAGAGGAAACTATGATGAGATTAAAATAAATTTTAATCATGATTTCGTAAACTCGAATATTGGATGGAAGACCCACCATATTCCAAACATCCATATGAGGAAGTTTGATGGCAAGGATCCCGTAACATGGATACTATAGATGGAGCAATATTTTGATCTCAATAATGTGAAAAACACACAAAAGGTACGCATTGCAACTTTATATTTAGAACAAATTACATTTTTATGGTATCGATGGCTTTTCTCCCATGAAAAATTTGTCACTTGGTCAATTTTTATGGAGGAAATGATTGCACATTATGAGGATACAAAGAGAAGCACCTTCTTTAGCCAATTGATAAATCTCAAAAAAAAGGGTTTCAGTGGTGGAGCACATTGAGGACATCCAAAAATTGAATATAAGGGTAACTTATATTCCATAGGAACACAAGATTGATGTCTTCATAGGGACTTTAAAGGATAACATTCAACATGAGGTTCGCCTTTGGGAACCTAATTCATTGGAGAAGGCATTCAGGTTGGCAAGAAAAATTGAATGTAAAATTATGGCGACAAGGAAGCATACCAATCACATCTATAAATATGGAAGTCTTGCTACTCCTAGATTTCCACAACCTACAAGGTTGACACCACAACAATTGGAAGAAAAAAAAGAAAAAAGGGCTTTGCTACAGTTGTGATAGAAAATACACTAAAGGTCATAAATGTGTCGAGAATAAATTATTTTACATAGATTGTGAAGAGGAGGAAGAAAATGAACAAGAAACTTCAAAAGAAGAGGATATACACCAGGAACGAACCCTAGAGATAGAAGAAATGAGTCTGACCATATCATGTAATGCATTGGCAGGAATTACCACTCCTCAAAATCTCAAGATAGAAGGACATATCAAGAAGAAAAAGGTAATTGTATTGATTGATTTGGGTAGTACTGTTGGCTCGAGGGGTCCTAACCCAGGTTCGGAGGTTAAGGTTTTCCAACAAACCCCTATACTACTGGCCCTTTTGGCAGTGACCTGCTTGCGCAGGCCAAAGTCTCACCCAAAGCAGTATGGGAGGGTGTTGGAACCAGGTTTCCGCACCCTCGGAGAGAGCAGGTAAGTCAAGTCGGTCCGCAACTATCAGATCTATACAGAAAGAGGTTGTTCGCAGGAGTCTCAGTAAATGACCAGAAGATAGCTTATCAGATCTAATTAGCAAGTTCGCATCTGTGTGCATACTATCAGCTATAATCATAGAACAGCATAATCGCAGCAAATTAACAAATCACAAATACATGTACCATAAACACAGATAGTTCGCAGCTACTAACAGATACATAATTATATAACTCAAGTTCACATCAACCATAACAGAACAGATTCAGGTAACATCATATATCCACAATACTTCCACACATATATATCATTACCCAAAATCCTCTTACATTCCCAATTACCACCTGTGCACACAGTCAGCAGGGTCTGCACACAGCAGGACAAAGGATCTTTGTGCACACAACCAGAAGGAGTCCTAACCGAAACAATCCTACCACAGATCTAACAATTTGTACTTCACATCGATCTCTATTCATTCATGCCTATAACTCAAAAAGGTTCATCTATTTATAGCGATTTAGCCTATGCATCCAATGGTCCACAAATCGTGGTTTGCGGACTCTTGGTCTACCCTTGACCCATTTACAATGTGTTAGGGGCTTTGAACCACCCCAAAACCCCTGCGTTAGACTAAACAATACAAAATTATACAAAAATGGACAAAATTCATAGCCTTTGGGAGACCCTGCTCCAACAGTACCCCAACACAATCTTGTGACTCGTCCTGAGTCACTGTGCCGGTGGGGCTTCTACCTACGCTTGCAATACTCTGACCGCCTCGGCTAATGGAGGCAACAATCCTTCACTTTGGACAGCTGCATTATGTGCAATGTTGACCAAATTTTCTGACAACGGTCCTTCAGTCACGGCGGTGACACTTTCCAAAGTTTGGTTTAGCTGCTTGATAGCAACATCAGCATTCTGTGAAAGTTTGAGGGCTACTTCAGCCCACGACTTCAGTCAATCGCCAAGGATCTTTTTCTTTTTCCGAAGGTCATCGATATCCGCTTGGAGTGCTTGGATGGTGTGCACCCGTTGCAAGTTCTGAGAAGGCACCAAAGTGGGCAAGGTGGCTTCGATTGTCTTGAACTCTTCTTCTTTTTGGTGCAGGTCCTGGATTATCCCTCGCAAGATTGGATCGCATTGGACCTTAGTCCATAGCTGCATGGCGGTCTCCAGTAGTTGGGATCCCTGCGCGATCTACCCTATGATGACATTCGTAGCCGCGGTGAACAGCGTAGTTTTCTAGGCCAGGACCTTCGTAGGTGTTTCGGGTTGTAGCTTAGCCTGCAAATTTGTGATCTGCTGCTCCATGTGTGTCTTGAAAACCTAAACTTGATCCCGGTAGGCCTCGTGTGCTGCGACCAGTCTTTCTACTTTTTCCTGAGGGGTGCCGGAGGCTAGGATCTCTGCGGGAACATCTGCACACAGTCGGTGAATCGTGTCTTCGAGCTCTGTGTGCTTCGCGGTGGCAAGGCACACCTCAGCATTCTTTGCATTGATTGTTTTTTCAGCTATGTCGAGCTGTTAGTGCACTTGTTGGTCTCGATGGTGGATTTCTTGAAATATAGCGGTGTGGATACCCTGCAAGGCCTCATGAGGGAGCCTAGCTAAGTTTAGCTAGACTTGGAGTCCCAGTTCGGGTGGACTAAGCACCAAAGCTGTGCCAGGGAGAGAACAGAGGCAGCTGTCATTTGTAACTAGTGTTGCGCTGCTCGCAACGGGGGTTGGCCGTACCGGGGTCGCACTAATATGCAATGTGTCTGTCTTTAATTTTAGCACTTGCAACTCAACCTGAATTATGTCGACCGTGTCCCACTGCTACTCTTCTAAGGCGGCCCATCTATCCTCTGTGGCCAAAGTGACTGCATCAGCGATTTGTTCTAGGTCTCCGTCAGTCAATGTGACTGTTTCATCTCGTTACGCTCGCTGAGATCGCTGATTTTTGTAAGGCGTTATGATAGGCTCGCTTGTTCGCTTCATGCCACAGGAGGAGGCAGGTCCACCTGCAGCTAGACCTTCTGTACCCAAGCCAGTCTATGAATCCGTCTGGGTCCCCGCCTCGACATCCTTCTTCTGCCGCGCATCCTTTTGGGTGGTCGCACCGATGTCTTGTCTGGTACTCTTGGGCGTGCCTCTGATATCTGGGACAATGACAAGGGGGGTGACTTGGGATGTGTTGGTGCCTCCAACACCCTTTGCGCCATTTTTGAAGCCGATTTTCCAATTAGGGGGCCAAAGCACAATGACGTTGTCAATTTCTTCGTCCATCACCATATAAGGAAGAAAAGTCCAGGCTTTCTCCTTGTGCGCTCTGATCTGAACATTATGCAGAGTGACCTGAAATGCGACAATGCCCTTGTATCTGTCGTACATGGCAAGGGACAACCATGGTCAGGAGTTAATAGCTGCGGCCACGCTACTCTGAAAGAGGACCCAAAACACCTAGTTGTCCTCGAACCGTTGCGGATCCGTGGAATCCCATAAGTGTACATAGCGAGCCCCTTCACACATATCCGGGGTAATCTCAGGGAGGATCATGTGCCATGATCCATCATTCTTGTGCATCAATACTACTGGAGCAGATAAAGAACTTTGACTAGGTTGAATTATACCAGCCTCTAATATTTCTACAATCATACGTTCAATTTTGCTCTTTTGGACATAAGGATATCTGTAAGGCCTGATGTTTGGAGGAGCACTTCCTGGAATCAAATGAATAACATGATCATGATCATGAATAGGTGGGATTCCTTTAGGAGTTTCAAACACCTTGGAATGATTGTCCAAGACTTTTTGGAGATCTGGAGAAATACATGATTTTGTTGTTGGAACTTCTAGTGAGCATAATTGTGCAGTTACGCCTCGTTTTTCTTTATTCGAAATTTTTTTCATGAAATTAGAGCTTATTATATTTCCTGGATTCCTTGTGATACCCTGTAATTCGACTTCCTTTCATTGTAAAAAAAAAATTCAAGAAAATTTCTTGAAAATTAAAAGCTATCGTCCCCAAATATTGTAACCATTGTACTCCTAGTACAACATCATCACCTCCCATTGGAATGGAAAAAATTGGACTATTCAATACATATTCCCCCATGGTTAGCTTGATATTATGTCATTTTCCAGAGCAATTTATAGTTCCTCCATTTGCAACCATCACTTGACATTCTAGTGTTAGGTATATGAAGCAATTCAATTCCTTGGCTACCTTACAATGAATAAAAATATGGGTACTTTTTGGAGGAGGGTCTCCCAAAGGCTATGAATTTTGTCCATTTTTGTATAATTTTGTATTGTTTAGTTTAATGCAGGGGTTTTAGGGTGGTTCAAAGCCCCTAATGCATTGTAAATGGGTCAAGGGTAGACCAAGAGTCCGCAAACCATGGTTTGCGGACCATTAGATGCATAGGCTAATTCGCTATAAATAGATGAACCTTTTTGATTCATAGGCAGGAATGAATAGAGAATGATGTGAAGTACAAATTTTTAGATCTGTGGTAGGGTTGTTTGGGTTAGGACTCATGTTGGTTGTGTGCGCAAAGATCCTTTGTCCTGCTGTGTGCGGACCCAGCTGGCTGTGTGGGCAGGTGGTAATTGGGAATGTAAGAGGATTTTGGATAATGATATATATGTGCGAAAGTATTGTGGATATCTGATGTTATCTGAATATGTTCCAGTTATGGTTGATGCGAACTTTGAGTTATATAATTATGTATCTGTTAGTAGTTACGAACTATCTATGTTTATGGTACATTTATTTGTGATCTGTTAATTCGATGCGATTATGTTGTTCTATGATTATAGTTGATAGTACGCACGCGGATGCAAACCTGTTAATTAGATCTAATAAGCTCTCCTCTAGTTATTTATTGAGACTCCTGCGAACAGCCTCTTGCTGTATAGATCTGATAGTTGAGGACTGGCTTGACTTACCTGCTCTCTCCCAGGGTGCGGAAACCTGGTTCCATCACCCTCCCATACTACTTCGGGTGAAAATTTGTCCTACGCAAGCAGGTCACTACTGAAAGGGCCAGTAGTATAGGGGTTTTTTGGCAAACCTTAACCTCTGAACCTGGGTCAGGACCCCTCGAGCCAACAAATGGTTCCGTTGCCAGGACCAGGAGCATTTTGAGAGAGATCAGGTAATGCCAAGGCTGTATTGGAAACCTGAGAGAAAAGAAATCGATGAGTGGTTTGAAAAACAGGTTCAGGAATTCACAGTAAAATAAAATCGCAGTAATAATTTGACCACGGAGGAGTGGAAGAATAAGTACATTTTCACGGAGATCTATGAAATTTTCTTTATAACGCGATCGAGGTCCAGGAGTGGCTCGCAAGGCTTGTCGAGTTTCAGAAGTGTTGGAAAGATAAATGAGTCACGCAGTGGGCCCCAGAGCAGATCCTGTAGTTAAGAAAAGACTGATAACACCATCACTCGCACAGTAGATCACTGGGTGGATAGTGTGATAGGATGATTTGTGACAAAATTTGGATTCGACCAATTTGTATCCTATTCAGAAGCAAAGCGGAGGTTCTTCAAGGGTTTCTGGGTCCAGTAAGAAACTTTGTTGCACATATCCCTCCATCTACGCCACCTTCGAACCCTCATAGGGGCAAAAACTCACCGCCACCCCCACCAGAAGACGATATGGCCTTGCACATGAAGCTACCTAACTTCAAGGGTGTGGGTGATGAGGACATGGATCGGTTCTGGTTTGTCGCAGGATCGGTATGCACTGCGTAGAAAGTAGCAAGTGATGCGGTGAAACTGGCATAGCTCCCTCGCTTTTGAGGGGAGAGCCTTGGACTGGTACATGGGATACATTGACAAACATGCGAATTTGACTATTGAGGAAATCAAGAAAGCATTAAAACATCAGTTCAAGAAACCTAAGTCCTAACCTCATATAGTAAACGACCTGAAATATTTCGAGCAAGGACCATCTGAGTCCGTATGGGAAGCAGATCAATGATTAAAGAAAGTGGTCAGAGAAGGAGGATTCCAGTATGATGACAGGAAAAACACGAAGTGGTTTATTGCTATTTTGTTGCCCACCTACGCGTACCTATGGGTCATCAAGCCATTGAAACACAGGAGAAGGCCTTGGAGGTTGCCATGAAACTGGAAGCTGCGCTAAGAGATGACACCTAGTTAGGAGTACAGAAGATACAAGGCTAGCTAGAGGCAACGCACATTAAGATTCAGAATCTGCGCAAGGAGCGAGGGACAGAGGCCAACCTTGAAATATGGTGCATACGATGCAGGGTGAATGGCGACACCAAAGATAATTGTCTGCTACTTGTAGACTACCTGCAGGCCTGGGGAACCAAGTGGGCTGGCGCTATGGTGCGATGACTACCGCATTGCTGGGCTGCATGATACCAACCACTGCCCCTAGCCTTGCCGCAATTATTTTCTATAATTCTAGGAAGTTGTAGTTTTATTTTCAGTTAGGGCTAAATATTAAAGAACTTATTAGAAAAGTATTCGATGGTTTTTTATCCGATGGGGGTTTTCCACCTAAAAATATTGTGCCAGAGTACTCGTGTGATTAAAATGTTGTTATGTGACAAGGGAATAATGTTGTTGGATTTTGACGCCATGAGCAGTTAAATCCCTATGAAAAGTGAGGAACCAAAAATCTGAATCAAGGATGAATTGATGTAGAGAAAGGAAAATAGGTGCGAAGAGCGGTAGAGATATAGAGATGTGCATAGTAAGTGAGCTAAGGGTTTAGAGGAAATCAGGGAAGGATGACAAGAAATATACTAGGGTTGGGGGATGTAGTTTGCTCAACACTAAAGGAAGAATTGCAAATGGGGTAGAGATCTCCTAAAAGGAGAAGAAGTGTTAGAGGTGTGGTTAGTCTAGGAGTAGCAGGGACTTTCTCGTCATCACCAAGAGTGGGTGAGGTGAGCAATGTAGTTGGTACTCTATGCACTAGGACTAGGTAAGTGGTTAGAACATAAGTAAGAGAACTGTGGAAGAGTCGATATTCAATAGAAGGTTTAAAAGGAGGAAGGCCACACATAATCAAAACATGCATATTAGAGAAGGTTCAGATCACTATGAAGATAGAGAGGAAGAGAGAGTACAAAGCAGTGCAGATGAAGAGTGCATGTAGTAAGAGTGGATTATGGTGCCATGGAGAGGTCCCTTCACTCAGTATAGAGGATAAGGTCACTTTTACAAAAGAGAAGAGGGGAAGCACGTCATCCAATTATCAACAGGGAAGGAACATAAGATGAGGAAGAACAACTCGATGTAGGGGATATGTTTCACCTTTTCATCCAACCCATAGTTATCCCTTGGATCAAACCAATGACCTCAAGTGCACTAGCCAAATCTAAGTTAAACTCTTTTTTGTTTGCTAACTTTTCTCGGTTATCACTATCAAGATGTCATAGAAATTTGGATAGTGAAAGTGATAATAGGGGAGGAGAGGTAGAAATTGAATTAGGAAAAACAAGTGCAGGTGCAGTTACTGATAATTTAAGTGAATGTGGCCGGGAGGAATAGTTCAAGCTATTTTTCATGCAACAAAGACAATGAATTTTGAATAGGTAGGTACTAAGAGGCTAACCATGGTTGGTGTTAACGCTAATTTAAGGCTACTAGTATTCCATAGGATTGGAACTAAATATCTAGAACAATATTAGCTTGTGTGTGAATTAGTATGGACAATCAAACAAATCTCAGATGAAGGGACAAAGATAACTTAGTTGGAGACTACTTTTCTAGACCGTGCTCTAGCATGGTATATGAAGTATAAACCTACCATGCCCTTGGGAAAGCCTTAAACAATAGCGAACATCAAAAATGTATTGTCGAAGGAATTCCAGAAGCCTAAGTTAGAGTCCTAGTGCATAACCAAAATCAAGGAGGTATGAATACTAGTTATGATTTAGTGTGGGACTATGACCAAAGATTTAAAATTGTGATGGATATATTAACACTACAAATCCCTGATGCATAGAATCATGAGTGGTTTATAGTAGGTTTATTTTCGCATATTTGAATCCCATTAACGTAGAAAAAGGTGAATTCTTAGCCCGAGGAATTAGAGATAGCCATGTGGGTGGAGTCTACACTAATAGGTGGGGAGAGTAGTGCAGGAATGGCATAAGTGTAGTCACAGTTGGCTTCTTTGACACTATAATTGTAGAAACTAGTAAAGAATAAAGAAAATCATGAGGAAGTGTGGTGCATTATTTTCAAGAGGGAGGTACACCACCATAATGAGTTCCCAACAGTGACAAATTATGTGGCTATAGGAGAAGAAAACCTATTAGCCAAAGGAAAGGGGCTATGGTGTGATATTTTTTGGGTGTGTAGGCACCTAATAACAAACTACCCAATGATGCAAGAGTGTCAGAGCTCAGTGAGAACTCATTTTTGTGATTTTTTTAAATCTATTGGGCATGACATTCACTATTGTTGTGCATTGGATTTTATGTGTGAGAAGACCTCTAATTCTTACTGTGAACACGAGACAGAGGTATTTTATGGTGGTGCACAACAATATCAAGCCTGAGATTATCCCACACTAGCTCAAGGATAACGATCATTGAGAGAGGATAGGGCCTACCTGCAAGAGAGATAGGGGGATTTGGATGAGGAAGGGGGTCGAGGATATGTTATAACTATGGCCAACCATGACATCTGGGAAGGGACTACTCGAATCCCTGCATGAATTGTACTTATTTTTGGTAGCTTAATCATGCTATAGAGTATCATCCGTAGTTACTAAAAAAATGGCAGGAGAAATGTGGACCAAATGTATATATGGTCACAACAAAAGTTTGAGAAGACCACCCTCAAGGATGCGTAGTGACCATAGGTGGAATAGAATAGCTATGGACATTGAAAATCTGCCAAAGTAACCTTAACAGTGGTTCTGAAAGGCCACTAGCGTCCTTCAAGGTTTGACCTTACCAAGGAAAAGCAGACTTATAAGGAGGCAAGGCGAGATTTCTTAGCATCATAATAGGGCACGTTGACCTTGGAGAGCCAGCCACAGGGGCCACCAGTTTATGATTCTCCCCTGATCTATGACGAGCATCCACCTGAAGTGACTCTAGGGAAGGTAAGACCCATCCAAAAAAAATTGAGTTTTTCAAAACTGATGAAGAATGAGCATGCTATGGAAACATTGTGCAAGATGATTGATCACTACATCAAAGAAAACGCTAATCACTATGTCCAAGATAGGAAAGCTAATTCCACAAAGGTACCTCTGAGGATGTTAAAGTAGGTGTTGCACAGAAAGTGCATAGACAGGGAATTCAGGTTCATTTCTCAAATAATAGATTATGATATGGACACTACTATATTATATTTCGTTTTTGATGCCAATATTTTATTGAAGAAGACATGGGAGTTGATGGGAAAGCCCAAGATTGTATGGTTGTCGATCGATTTGTTCCTTTTTAGTCAATATCAAATATTCCCAATAAAGCAGTTAACATATGTAGAAGTTAATATTGACAAATTCAAGAGTCTAGCAGATTTTGAAGTCATCAAAATTGTGGACAATGCAGACCCTTACTAGGTATTTATCGAGAATTTGATAAAAATACCATTAATAACTTGAAGAAGTGATAAATAATTTTTGAATTTGGATATCTATAGGTAGTCGTCTCATTGGACCCTAAGGAGGGGGACTACTATGTTGAAAATGTGAGGGATGACCTTGACGTGATTGATCTTGAAAATATCTATAATACAACAGCTCGATGCAATGATTATGTCACCCTGAATGCAAACGATACGTTAACCTGGAAAATCATTAGTTCATTTTCATCGGATTCTAACGAGGAATTAAAGAACTGGCAGTAGTTTCAGCACAATGCTTTGATAAGAAGATGTGCTCATATAACTAGTTATGTGCGGTAGATCAACACATAAACCTTGAAACCTCCCCACTTCGACGAGTTAACTAATGTTGTAACCTTGTTGAAGAATTTGAAGTGAAATTTCCATACCATCTCAGGTTTTCCACACTAGACATTACTCTCAAAGCCACTCTCATGTGTTATTGGTGTCGTGACCCCAAGATGGTCATAATACCATGGGCATGCAACACCAACTAGGTTCATCATAATGGTGAGACCAAATTACGATTAATTAATCCCAGGCTACGCCTACAAGATTGTACACTCCTTAATGTGTTATAGCTACTTAGATTTATAGAATAAATCATTTCATATACTACACTATTTTACAACTTCTTATTACATGTTAATTGTTATGTGCGGCAATTTAAAACAACTTAAACACCCACATCTGAAGTAGTGCAAAAATAAACCAATAATAACGAAGAGTGTGCCAACATAATTATCAATTATATGAACTTTTTATTATATAACTGGTATTTTTACATCAAATGGGAGCTTGTCCAAGTTGGTCACCAGTCTCTGTTAATATCTCAGAAAATATATAAAATTTTCTTTTTACAAATAGAACGTAGGCAGTCTTGAGCTCGCTCTTCACATAAAAACCCAAAAGAAACTATCGCATGACATGCCTACTTGCCTTGGGTGAGCGTATAATTTTTTTTCCCTTGTTTCGTTCGACTTATTATTCTTTAGTTGTGTCAAATACTCATTCATCACAAACTTCGTCCTTCAAGATATGTGAACTTTGTGTGATGATCTAACTCCATTTTTGTTCTTTTAATATATATGTGACTTTTCATATGGTTGGGGCGCACAAGCCATGGGCCGACATCTTCTCAACTCACCAATCCGACATAAGTTAGGGTGTGCCTTCCTATCGTTTTTTTTTGCATGCCAAGGAACACCCTCACATGGTGCTTAGGTGCCTCGCCTTCGTGCAGGTGCATTAGGGAATGAGCATCCTCATGGCGTACCATCGCGACGTCCAATGGACTTCTTCCATGCTCATCTCATCCAACTCAAATGTCATCCAAGCACATTTGGCCCATGTGTCTTGTTGTCGCTCAAAATGTATAGGCACCGGGATAATGAATCAGGTTGAGGGTTGTCACCTTGATCCCCAACCTCTCCATTCTAGATGTCTCCTAACAACACACTATGGGAAGTAGACCCTATGGAAATTAAATGAAGAAGGACAAGTCAGGAACCAACTAATCCAGGAAACACATTTGAGTATTCTAGCACTTGTTTAGATTTAAAAATATTTTAAGGATTCGATTGGATTTATATATTTGAAACCAATTCCTTATGGATTCAACACTCTTTTTTTTTTAATTTGAGACCAAGTACCAGATGGACAACTATTGCTTTAATGTGTTACTAGAATATATGAAATGCAATTCCTAAGACTTATGTGAAATGCAGAGATCTTGGTTTATTTTAATTAAATGCCTAAACTAAATTTGACTTTCCCTTAACTATTTTGAAGTTGGGCTCCAAGGTAAGGTGTGGGAAGGAGGCCAACAGGAAGCAAGTAATGGCTTGATTAACGATACCTTATGTTGTGCTCCTATCACTCGATGCCTTCAGCGCTGCAGAGACTTTGGCTCTGACAACTGCAAGGTCACTATGTTAACTACCGAAGAATTGTCGGGGCCCCTCAAGTTAAATGAGAAGGTTATCCTACCAATATATCAACCAATTTTGTGCTTGGAGGTAAATTTTAGATGCAAAAAAAACTAGCTTAAGATGATATGCAAAGATGAAGAGTGAGTTTTAGGCTAAGATTCTCTCAATTATTTAGTACTTAGAAACAAGTACTTAACGATGGTATTAAAATATGATCTTAACCATGAAACAAGTGCCAACTTAACCAATATATTCCCTCAAGATAGCAATGATGTAAACCAATAGCAATGATTACTTAGCTAAAGATTGTTACACAATGCTTCTATGTTTATATATCAATTAGAATGATAAATACTATTAAAATACAAATTATGAAAACAAGTTGCTTAGCAAGATACTCCTTACCCAATATTAACACTCTAATGAATCAGTGAAAGCACTTAAAGCCACATAAGTATTCAATTCTTAAATAACCACTTTATAACATAAAAAATCAATTTAAATTTATTTCTTCAGCAAGCATGATCATCAAATAAGATAACATTGATAATTTCCTATAGAGCAAGGCACAATGAAATTTATTTATGCTATAATAAATCAGTCCCTAGGACAACAAATAAGAATTAGTAATTTTTCCAATGAAAAATGTACCGAAAATAGTGTTAATTATAGCTATTTATAAGAAAAATGCAAACAGTGAGAAAATGAATGCTTGTGTGTAAGAGGGGGGCAATAACTAATGTTGTTTAAGAGTTACAATTATACTCCATATGCTAGATTCTCAAAAATTAGAAATAGTTAGGTGCCAATTCCGTAAGAGAGCTTCAATGTTATCATTCACTAATCAATATTTCAAGTTGAACCATAAACTGAAATAATTAGAGTTCTTAGGAACAATTAATTGATGATTCCTTAGTGACAAAAGAAACTCTTTAGTCAAATCTACTTACATACCTTGAAACAGTACCACCAAAGTGCTTTCCATGAGCTTGTCAAGGTGACAATTATGTGATTAGATTAGCGGTGCTTTAATGTTAATGTATGACTGAGATTTTAGACCAGACTTTGGTATTCATGCAGCTCAAAATATATATTTAGTGTGCTTGCAATAATACTAATTAGATATTTCACAATGGCACATTCAACTAAGAAACCAGTAGCAACTATAACTTATGGAACATGATTATTCATTTATTTAGATTATAACACTAGCAAGTAACTTTACAATGATAATTGTGTTGAAGCTTTGAAACATTCAATATTTTCCTAGTTTCTTTTATTTTCTTAGATCATATTGAAAACAAGTAGATATGCCTACTGCAAACAGCTATAACGAACCTCTGAAAACCCTTATGATAATCATTGAAACCTATGGTTTAGTTCAAGAAAAAATGTCCAAATATACTCAAGTAGTTTCCAATGGGCTAAGAGATTTAACAGTTAGTTTATGCTACTTATATGATGAGTTTAGCATTGTTGTTAGAATTTTTTCAATAAGTGTAATAAAAATTAAAGGGTTAGGAGAGACAAACCAGAGGCCTCTTGCCCTAGTTATGAATAAATCACTTAACAAAAAATTTATCAAGACCTAGCCACCTGCAAAAGTGAATCTTACCCCAGTTTACTGTAAAAATACTCAATGCTAAAAATTAAAAAATAAAATAATAAAAATAAAAAATAAAAAATAAAAAAAATTACAAAGGAAAATGAGGGATGTTGGGGCAGAGACAAAGAAAGAGGATAGGCTGGAGAGAAGGATACAGGTTTTCGTAGGGGTATATAAGGTCGCAATTGATATATTTGAGGGAAGTAAGGGAGAAAATAGAAAGGAGGAAAGAAAAGGTCACACCAAGCCTGCAATGAAGGAGGAATAAGTGCGGGAGAGAACAAAAACATGGTTGTGGCTAGGAGGAGAGGCTTCCTTAGGATGACGGCCGGGCTAATTCAATCCAGCAAGCCCCAAAAATTCCCAAAACCCTTGCTAAAATTTTGAATGCACTTCAGACTTGAAAATTATGCTCAAATGGACACAAAATTTTCTTGAATCTTGACATACTTTTCTAAATCTTGGGTTCTAAGCTTGGGGATGAAAATAATGGTGGATATTGCCTTCCTAAACCCAAATTCACCTATAGAAATCCTATAATAAAATTCAAGGATTGAAACCCTTGGTAATTCTTCAAATCTAGCTTTATAATCCACTTGCAAAAATAAAATATCCAAAACCCAGATCCCAATATATACAAAAAATTAAAATAAACCCCAAATCCCCAAAACTCTAGCTACAAACCAAATTTAAAAGCTAAAATTATTTACAAAACTATCATATCTATAAAAATAATATACATATCTACTAGATCTAAATATTATGAATACAACTCCACTCCTAGATCAGTAGAAACAAGCTATTATTATCCAGATCTATCAAATGAGCATAATATTATTGGAGATAAATGAGTATAATAATGACTTTTTAATTTTTAGCCTTGATCAATATCTATGGAAGACAATCATTAGATAGACTGTTGAGGCGGTAAATCCCCTCTGCGGATAGAGGCTATCCCACTAGCCCAGATCGGGTCTAGCAACAATCAATTCATGCAATGACGTTGGTTCCTAGTTTTACAAAAAGACAAAGATCGCGATGAATAGCCTACCTCAAATCCCACGCAATTATCTTTGAAGAAAAGATGATGTTTCCCGTCCCTCGCTTGACAGATCACAATCCTTCCGTTCGACATGTCTGGACACCTGTACACATGCAAGGAAATGACGACATACAACGTAAAATATAAAGCATGTAACTATATATCAGTCAGAGAGGATATAATTCATTGCATTACATAAAGAAATGAACACATGAATGGAACCAAAATCAGAGTCGCTTATATTATAAATGACAAAAGGGAGGATACAACCAAATGCTCTGACGCTATGATCTTCCTTCGGCGGGGTTGACAACGGAGCGTGTCTCAACAAAGCCTGTCGGGAATCTGGACGAAGCTCTCTCTCTTATGGGATTCTCTTTGGCTTAGCTCTCAATAGTTTCCCAGCGATATTTTCCTTCCTACCAGTTTAGCTAGCTTGCTAATGGAGAGAGCAAGCTTTTATAGATGGAGGAAGGGAAGTTGGGATCCCTATAATCATGGGATAGGCCCTATCTCTTAGGAAGCTTCCATGAGAGGTGGAAAACCACTTCCCATACATGGAGATCTGGAGCCAAACCACTCAACTTCTTTTGATGATTCATTCTAGAGTTTGTTAGAACCAAACTTCCGCCATTTATTTTTAAAAAACATTCCTTAATGGGCTTGGCGCGAGTGATACACAGGGACAGTGCTCCAATTGGCGCGCCCTTTAGTGTGGATTTCCCCCATTGGCGCAAGGGATGAACTGGCTAGTCGCGCCAAGGCTAAAACACCTGTTTTTAAGGTTTTCCAAAGGAAATTTTCTTCAGGAGAATGTTTATATTTAGGCAATAGGATATTATGAAGGTGCTTTCAGGACATGTTACTGCTCATAGGTCACGGGAATAGTCCTCCAATGTGCAGGACAAGGGATTGCAGGGACAGTGACAAAATATTGTGTAACAGATGCCCCCTAAAGCATGAGGTCTGAGAGAGAGGGAGGGGTGAAATGCTTTATGAGAACGCATCCAAATGGAAATACTGCCGTCGGAAAACCTGCGAAGACAAATACAATTGATATCTCATATACATGATATGTGGTATGGGCGCAGCCATCCATAATAGAGTGTACAAAAACCGGGATCCAAGGTATGGATGCAGCCATCCAGTAAATAAGGATCAACAAGTAGACTTAGGTATGGTAGCATCCATCCAATCGAATGAGTCATGTAATACATGATAATAATCCACAAATAATCCGCAGCCTGGATGTATATCAGACAAAATCTAGGGTCTTGCGCTCCATCTCGACCCAAACAGAGTACAAGTTCAAGCATGCGAATATGTGAGCTGAAGTCGAACATGCAAGAACATCGTCTGATTACCAGCCAATAATGAAAGTCGTTAATAGACGCGAGAAAAACCACCAATAAAGACGATGGCCCTCAAGGTACATGAGGTACAATCCACGGAATGTGAACAGTGAGTTGGCGTTGAATACTCGCAGAATCATCCGATCAAAGGTCAATAATGAAAACCTTGTGTTGAATGCAAAGAACCTGCCATTGAGGCATGCAGGCTCCAAGGTACCTGAAGAGAGTCTCAAGATCAACTTCCTGGATAATGAGCTGAAGTCGACAGGAAGTGACCTTGATCGAAGGTGGGCCATAATGTTTCCCACATCATCAACACGAGACAGAGGGACATAATGTTTGTGAATCAAGATCAACAGAGAATCAGAGGGAGATTGAAAACTATAGAGGCCAACTTCTCTTGAACATATCGGCGGCACGACACTGGATTTGGTAGTATTTGACTTCAAAGGATCTAAGGTCATGGTGAGGTGGCAAAGAGCAGATGAGCGGTCAAAAGAGATTACCCAAACCCACGGAGGCAAGCAGATAACGAGATGAGATGTCCCCAACCTGACACGGATGCAGACAAGTGCCATGTTCAAGAGCGACATACTGTCGACACGACGATGATACTGGTTCCATTTTCCCCCACCATTTCTGGTGAGTACCTCTTTATTTTTACACAAGCTTGAGGAGGATACCATATGTTTGTCATATAAGTTTGTCCTTCGAACAAATCTAACCTAGTACATTTAACGAGCCCTAGGAAGGAGGAACTCAAGTATCATCATTACGACGGAGTCTGATGTCATCAGTTTTTAACGAGTCTGTCAAAGGAAGAACTCGACGTCTTTTCATGTTTAGAGAGTTTTAAAAGACAGCGGAAAAGAAAACTCTAGCAGTCCCTTTTCGTAGGTATTCTCACAGATCCAAAAAGGTAGAAAACTATGTCTGAGAGAACCTCCTAATCACGATAGGCTAGGGTATTCCTTTTTCATAAATAATCTATCCCAGCCCGAAAAGGGGTAAACATATACTGGGTAGATGTCGTTTCACAGCTAATTTAACGAGCTCAAAACAACAAGCGACTCGGCAATATTTTCAGCTTTAGAGAGTCAGAAAAGAGCTGAAAGTTGACTCCTCTGGAGGAACGAGTGGTATAAAGGGTAGCTACTGGTTCCGGTGATGGTGGAACTTCTCAAAACAAGCAAAGGTTAAGAGGTTGGCTAACAATACCACTCATCGCAGCGGTTCCTCAGGAATGGGTAAAACAATCAAGTGAAGGCGTATGATCGGCCAAGAAGATAGTGACAATGGAGTGAGAAAACCAAGGCTCATCTGGAAAAAACAGGCTGATAAAAATGGCAATCATGAGAGGGAAAATGGGAATGGTTTCATTTTTACACAAGCTTGAAATCAGGAAACTCTGCTTGAAGTTGGTTTCATTTTTACACAAGCTTGAAACAAAGATAAACTATGCTTGAAACCGGTTTCATTTTTACACAAGCTTGAAACGGAAACAAACTATGCTTGAAAAATTTTGCATGCCCCCAGCATGGTGACTCAATTCAAGGTACATGCCCCCCAAGCTTCAATCCATATGAAAGGCACATGGAGTGAAGGTTCAAGTTACGAGATCAAGAGAAAGACTCGACTCGGATTTTACGAGATCTTATCAAAGACTCGAATTAAACAGGAAAGTGTTTCATTGTTTTAACGAGGTTGACACATTAAAAGAACTATCCTCAAAACACGTTGGTTCATTTTTTAACGAGCTTGACACAAGAAAACGAACTATGCTCCGGACACCTTGTTTCATTTTTTAACGAGCTTGATACAAGAAAACGAACTCTGCTCTGACAGACCTTATTTCATGGTTTAAGGAGCTTGACACAAGTAGACGAACCATGCTCCGACAGACTTTGTTTCATGGTTTAAGGAGCTTGACACAAGCAGACGAACTCTGCTCCAAGGACTTCATCATAATGAATAAGAAGTCATAGCTTCCAAGGGTTTCCCATCCGATGGAAGGAAAACATCTTGGAAGTCTGGACCCAATGCCCCCAGCACACGATGTACAACGGCACTATCACTGAATACGGGCACAGGACAGGTAGCCACATAATTGACATGCAGCGGGGATGACATAACCGGTGGATAAAGATCTGGCAGGGATGATGGTGGACTAGCTGCCATATTCGGACCAAAGAATGCACGCTGATCAATGGTCACAATCCGACCTTGGTGCGGAAAACACATCACACGAAAGAGGGAGGAGACAAGTGCTCCCATGGCATAAGTATAATCGCAACCCAAGAGTAAATTAAAATCCAAGGGGCTTGGAACAACCATCATGTCCATATGGATGGTTTTCCCTCCCAAAGTAACAGGCAACTTCGGAAGGATCCCTAACGGTTGACTAGTTCCTCTGTTAAACGCCAACAGAGTCTGGGTAACAGGCACAAGTGGAGGTGAACCAAACGCTTTCCAAGTAGTTGAAGACAAAATACTGACATATGCGCCTTCATCTATAATGGTGTTGGGTACGACCAGATGGGAGGCCTATACCGTGATCTCAAAGGGAACATAAGAAGGAAGGCGATAACCTGCAAATCGACCCTAATCGAAGGAAGCGACTAAACTACTTGGAGGGGATACCATTGAACCGAGATGGTCTTCCCCTGGTGTTACGTAAAAATAAGGAGCATCCTCCATGACCTCCATCATGGAGGCAGAAGGAGTATCCTCCGAGACCTCTATCATGGGAGGCAGAGGAATAGCTTCCTGAGATATAGGGACAGGAGAATATTTCTCCAAGTCCGAAGAATCTAAAGAAACAAGAAGAACCTGAGGGATGTGAGATCCACTCTCAATGGAAAAGACCTGGTGCACCGTAGACGGGGCTAGCTCAACCGATCCCATGACCAATGGTTGGTTAGGGATGTATTCATGATGGTGAATTTCAGGGGGAGCGGGATCAGGCAAGGATAACTCTTGACTGATCATTGAATCAACTGGTGAAGGACTCAAAGAAAGTTGTTTGTAACCAGCTGGAAGGCACGGTGCAGAAACAGTCGATTTGTCCAAAACTCTCTTGGCTTCATCCATATACGGACAAAGGTGAATGGCATGATGCCCTTCACACAACTTACAGGGATTGGCAAGCTTACCCTGCTTCTTAGGAGCTTTACCATCACTAGCTGAAGACATGCCCCCAACCTGACTCCTGGAAGCCAAAGGCAATGGTGGACGACCGTTGGACCATACTTCGAGCACCTTGGGAATGCCAAGGCAATCTCGAAGAATATGGTTTCCTTGGCACAATATGCAAGGGAACTTAACTTTCCACAGAGGGTTGGAAGGTTCATCGAGAGTAGATGTTTGAGAAGCAACAGCTGCAGATTTAACCTCTCGCTTATCTGAATTCTTCTTCTTTGTCTTCTTCTTCTTCTTCTTAGCCACCTGGTTACTCGAATCTAGACTTTCACCAGGTGAAGTAAAAGAGGAGGACACAGAAACAGATGAGGAATGGGAGAGGTCCACCTTGGAATCAACATGGTGTTACTCAGGCGGAGGACTGGATGGTACGGCAGCTGAAACATTCGAGACCACAAAGGTTTAAAATAACCAAACAGGCAACCCAACAGTTAACCCGGGCAGGGACAACGTTGCCATATAAGGAGCACCAACATTTCCAAAGGGGGAAAAGGACCAGGATTCCCATCGGAGGGAATTCCTTGGTTGGTGAACTCCGGGAAAGTTTCCATCGGAAACGACCTTGAAACAAAACACTAAGGACAAAAATCTAACCAGGAATATTTCGTAGGCTATTAAATTTATGACATTGAAACCAGACTCTGCTGTTTCATATTTTAAGAGTCGAGAAACAAGCAAAAGGTGACTCTATCGCTTTCAGGTTGGACACGAGCTTGAAAGGACAAGAGCTTGATGATATTTTCAAGTTTAAGGAGTCAGTAAAGATCAAAATTACTGCTCTGGTAATCTAGGTAGATGGGTGTACCAGATATCCATGAACTGCCATATACACCTTGGTAAAAATAAAAGATAAATCAACCAAGGACTTAATGTACATGCAGGTAATCTCCTCGAATGTTGTGTCCAGTGTATCACGGGTAAAAGGCGGCAGACTCGGCTTCCTATGGATAAAGGATTTGCAACCTAATGGGGTCTCCCTTTATATACGTGACAGTACGGGGAGCACAAGTCCATACTAGCATTGTCTGAAGCCAGATGGCGAGCGACAGCTACTAGGTTTAAAGACGCTAGAACACGTCTCTAGCCTAGACCACTAAAAATGTTTCATTAGGTTTCAATGCTTCCTTAGGTTAATTGAGTAAATTTCAAAGGTTGATCTTGAATTAGGTTTCAATTTCAGGCCCTATCGAATGGTGAATCTCATAAAACCTTTGAATTCATCTATATGAGAAAAGAAATCTTTCAAATCGATGAATGCTATCTAGTTAAGGGAAGAATCTCCAACAATGATGCAACAAACAACAATACTGCAAACGAAATTCCTCTAAACTAGATGACTTTCACTATCCAAAATTAATCTAAAACATTCAACGATGCGAATTATGCGATGTAATCTATGCAAAATTCTCTTTTTCGAAAACTATGCAATTGTAATCTATGCACAATTTCCCTTTTTTTTTAAAGAATAAGAATGCACTCAATGCATTTTTCGATGAAATGAGAATCTACTTAATGCATGCTTTTAATGAAAGAGAATGCACTCAATGCGATTTTTAGCTTTCAATTATTAAACAATGTAATCTAAGTTCAATGATGGATCTCAAAAAATATTTTTCAATGCAATGTGATCTAATGCATTTTAACGAAAAGAAAACTATGAGACTAAAACTAAATGAACGCAAATTTCCTTAATGAAAGGATGAATGCAAAAGGGATGCAAACAAACACTAAGAATGCAATTGTTGTTTTAAACACTTTGTAACAAAATTCCTCAAAAGGCTACAAGACATATGAGGTCAAACACAAAGAGGACTTCCAAAGCATGAGATCAAAACAAGGCATTCATTCCCTTTTACATCAAGCAATCATGGAAAGAAGACATTCCAGCTGAACAATGAGCAATGTAATCTATGCTCATACAGAGAAAAGACCGGAAGGGAAAGACACACTGGTGAAGGATTTAGGGAAAAAAAACTCAATTTCCACATAGCCTGAAATTGGCACGACTTTGGTGGGTGAAACTAGCGCCAACTGGTGCGACTTGCTCACTGACAACTAGCGCCAATGGAAAATTGGCGCGGGTTACTAACTGAAAACAAGCGCCAATGCCTGAAAATGAAAAAACAAATAATTTCTCCCAACCAAGACCAGACTCACCACTTCAAGCAAAATATAAAAATAACCTAGAAGTAAAAGTACTGACCAAAAAAAAAAACTCCCGAACAAGGGAAAACCCTAGCACCTACGGGAAATGGTGCGATTTTTTGGTTGTAATCCGCGCCAGACAGGGGATGGCACGGGTGATGAACTAGCAACTTGCACCAATGGGCACGACTATGAGGGTGGAAGCCACGCCAATCAATCCAACCATGAAAAGATGAAAATTTCGGGAAAGCAGAGGTCATATATGATCCTCTATGGCTGAACAGGGGTCTAAGACCAAGGAGGGTGAACCAGAAGAGCAAATAAATCAATCAAAAGCCAAAAAAAACAACCCAAACGGAAGAAGGACTAACTCCCATTGATCCCCAGTGGAGTCACCAATTTTTTGAGGCGGTAAATCCCCTCTGCGGACAGAGGCAATCCCACTAGCCCAGATCGGGTCTAGCAACAATCAAGTCACACAATGACGTTGGTTCCTAGTTACAAAAAGACAAAGATCGCGATGAGTAGCCTACCTCAAATCCCAGGCAGTTTTCGTTGAAGAAAAGATGACGTTTCTCGTCCCTCGCTTGACAGATCACAATCCTTCCATTCGACACGTCTAGACACCTGTACACATGCAAGGAAACGATGACATACAACGTAAAATCTAAATAATGTAACTATATATCAGTCAGAGAGGATATAATTCATTGCATTACATAAAGAAATGAACACATGAATGGAACCAAAATCAGATTCGCTTATATTATAAATGAAAAAAGGGAGAATACAACCAAATGCTCTGATGCTATGATCTTCCTTTAGTGGGGCTAACAACGCAGCGTGTCTCAACAAAGCCTCTCGGGAATCTGGACGAAGCTCTCTCTCTTACGGGATTCTCTTTGGCTTGGCTCTCAATAGTTGCCCGGATATAGTTTCCTTCCTACCAGTTCAGCTAGCTTGCTAATGGAGAGAGCAAGCTTTTATAGATGGAGGAAGGGAAGTTGGGATCCCTATAATCATGGGATAGGCCCTATATCTTAGGAATCTTCCATGAGAGGTGGAAAACCACTTCCCATACATGGAGATCCGGAGCCAAACCACTCAACTTCTTCTGATGATTCATTCTAGAGTTTGTTAGAACCAAAATTCCACCATTTATTTTAAAAAACATTCCTTAATGGGCTTGGCGTGAGTGATACACAGGGATAGTGCGCCAATTGGCGCGCCCTCTAGTGTGGATTTCCCCCATTGGCGTGAGGGATGAACTGACTAGTCGCACCAAGGCTAAAACACCTGTTTTTAAGGTTTTCCAGAGGAAATGTTCTTCAGGAGAATGTTTATCTTTAGGCAGGATGATATTATGAAGGTGCTTTCAGGACATGTTACAGATCACAGGTCACGGGAATAGTCCTCCAATGTGCAGGATGAGGGATTGTAAGGACGGTGAAAAAAAACTGTGTAACATAGACCTTTAAAAAATTTAACACATTGGGCTTTTGATCCTCTGAACTTGGGAGTTGGTTGGTCCAACTGAAGACTTCTCCTCATGCCTAAGATCTAAATCTTGATTATATCTCTGCACACTTAAGATTAAATTTTTAGCTTCAAAAGGGGTCAGATCCACGTAAAAACCCTCAAGATCTAGAGATACCTGCTAGATCTATTATATTATAATGTTTTTCTGAAACCCAATACCTAATGCAAGATACATGTGCAAATAGATAATCCAACTAATGGCTAATGAAACGAAAAAATGTATAAAATTTAATTCAATAGAGAATTAAGACACATGATTCATAAAAATATTTCCAGTAAACAGAAGAGGAACAACACCATAGATAAACCCCAAAGTGTTTTCAATTAATTCCAAAAAATTGTTACAATAGTAGAGCTTGACTCAAAGCTTTCTCAAAAAAAATTATGTGTCTTGAGAAGAAAATGACTCCTAATTTATAGATAAATTCTCCAAGCAGCTAGTTGGCTTGATCCCCGCCAAAGTAATCTTGAGCGTTGATAAATATTTGATTATATTTTAATCTCCACCGTCTACAATCTTTATTTTTGAGGAATTTTCGAATTTCTCTTTTAATTCATTTTTAATTAGTTCAAAATTGATTATTTTGAGTTAATTTCCTCAAAAAAATTGACTTTGAATTAACCATCAAGGCCCAAGGGTGAATTTTTTCTTGAAATTTTCAATATTCCCTTGGTGGGGGACCTCCAAAAATTAATTTCTCTAGGAATTTTAATTTTGACTCTAATTAATTAAATTTATGGCTTAGGATTTTAATTTATTTTTTTGTCGGAAAATTTAATTAATTGACACTTGAGGGGATTAACAGTTTTCCTCCCTCTAATATGTTATCCATGGTGCTAAAATATTATTTACATAATATTATTACAATTCGACCCTCAAAGGGGGAACACCAATTATTTATAGACCCTCAATTTTTTACCCATTTCTGCAACTCAATATGTTCTAGTAGATCAAGTGATTTGTAGTAAAATAATTTAGCTAATTAGATAAAATTATTCCCAAATCACTTTTACAAAAGACTCGACTAGAACACTAGGACTCACCTAAGATCTTGATGACAAACTTCACCCTAGCTTTAGGGTGAGGTTGGAGGGAAAAAATTTGTCGATCATCCGTGTTTAGAAACACTGATGAATCAGTGAGACGAAAAACTCCTAGGATGAAAATCATGCCCAAAATAATAGGTTTACCTAGGTTGTTACATACATATATGGTCTTACTAGAATCATTTACATTACAAACATTACATAATGGGTTTAAAACTCAGACAGACTGATGACTGATGATGATGAATCAGTTAGAAAATTATATACTACAGAGCAATGGAACACATAAAATATGAAGAAACACAAACACAGAAAACATATAAATTAAGAGAGACACAGATATATGTGGTTCACCCAACTTGGGCTACGTCCACAGAAACAGCCAATCCTTCCTTTATATTATTCAGCAAAATGAAGAGACACAACCTACAATAGATCTGTTGTAATCTCCTCTTCTTTCCTCACACAGTCCCCCTTGCTATTTCTCGCTCAGATCATACACACAAAACAAAGATGAAATAAAATACCCTCATACAACAGAGGGGTTGTCTTCTAGGGCAAAAAACCCTAAATTAAATATAACTTCTACCATCAAATCATCCGCCTAATGAAAAGCCCAGATTGACTACGAAATTACAATATTTTACGAGGCTACCCCCTCTAGACCCCCATTAAGAATAGAGTTCCAATGCGGCAATACATATAAATAAGGAAGATACTCAGGCTCCACACCCAACAGTCTCCCACTTGGAGATTGGTTGTAGCAACTCCACTGCTGCTTCATTTGCTGGACAATTACTCCACTTTGGACCTGGTTGTTTCTCATCTTCATCATCAAACTTGAAGACCAATTGAAACTGAGCATAATCTCAGTTTCTCCCTAGTTACAACTTTTGTTAACATATCTGCAGGATTCTGGCTAGTGTGTACCTTTTCCAGCTTTATCTATCCATCTTCCAACACTGGCTGTATGAAATGGTACTTGAGTTGTATGTGTTTAGCCGTGGAATGAAATGTTGAGTTCTTTGAAAGATGAATGGAAATCTGGTTGTCACTGTATAACTTGCCCATATTATGCTTATTACCCAATTCATCCATAAACCTTGTGACCAAATCATTTCTTTACCAGCCTTTGTAGTAGAAACATACTCTCTTTCTGTTGTTGAAAGTGCAACAACACTTTGCATTTTTGAAACCCAACTGACATATTTTCCACCTACAGTAAATACATACCCTGTCGTGCTCCTCCTGTTATCTCCACCACCTGCCATATATGCATCAACATATCCCTGCAAAGCAATGTTTGAACCACAAAATCATAATTCTTGATTTGTGGTACCACTCAAATATTTGAGAATCCATTTCACTGCCATCCAATTTTCTTTTCTTGGATTGTTCATGTACCTTCTTACAACTCCCACTGCATGTGCAATATCAAGCCTTGTGTAGACCATTACATACATTAAGCTTCAAATAGTTGATGCATATGGAACTTTAGGCATATAATCCATTTCTTCTTTGGTCTTGGGGCACATATCTTTACTAAGTTTTAAATGGCTAGCCAAAGGTGTATTAACTAGTTTTTCATTCTACATATTAAATATTTTCAACACTTTTGTATGTACCCATTCTGAGACACTGTTAATTTGCGATTTTTCTTGTCTCTAGTTATTCTCATTCCAAGGATTTATTTTGCAGCTCCCAAATCCTTCATTGCAAATGAATTTGCCAATTTTATTTTGAGCACATTTATTTCCTGCATGTTAGACCCTGCAACAAGCATGTCATCTACATACAATAAAAAATTAATATAGCTGCCATCATTTTTATTTTTCAAATAAACACAATGATCATATTGACATCTAGTATAACCTTGTTCAGACGTAAACTTTTCAAATTTTAGATACCACTACCTTGGAGCCTGTTTTCACTACAAAGAAAAGACCCTCTAGCGGAGGTTATAACGGAGGTTTCTAGTGTTATAAAATTGGCCAAAATTGTCAAAAAAACATTTGCTACAACATTCATTTTTGGTAACGGAGGTTTTGGCGGAGCTTCTAATGGAATTTAAACACAATTAAAAAAAATTGGGCGGCTAGAGGTTCTAACAGATGTTTTTCTCATCGGTGCGGTAATCAGCTGTCAACGCATCGGTGCACTGTACCGTGAACGCACCGGTACTGTAAACCTACCAAGCATTGAAAAATAAAAATATTTCGTACACCCCTAGGAATTTAGTAACTGCCCGGTGCGTGCTAAAGGAACACAGCACCAGTTCATGCAATGCCTATCGGACCATCTGGGTGGTAGTCATCGATAAAGTGCACCGGGTGTTCTAATTAGAATTGGTATTTGTGTGGTGCCCATAGGTCGTAGAAACACACCGGTGCGTTGTATCACACAAACGCACCGGTGCACAATATCACACAAACACATTGAGAATTCTAATTGGTATTGGTATTTGTGCGGTGCCCATAGGTCGTAAAAACACACCGGTGCACAGTATCACCAAAACACACCGGTGCTCAGTATCACACAAACACACCGAGAGTTTTAATTGGTATTGGAATTTTTGTGTTGCCCATAGGTCGTAGAAACACACTGGTGCGCAGTATCACCACAACACACCAGTGCTCAGTATCTGTTGACTAGATAAATCAATCTTGCGGACAAGATCAATCTCCCTAGTACCGAAAGGTAATCTAGCAACAAACAGCCAAACAACCCTATCTTTCTCTAGACATATGTGATTTACAAAATAATACTATAAAGATGTTAAGGTCTTATCGTAGATCCAATGCTTGTTCGAAGTAGTTGTCCTTCGGTCACTTGAAGGAGTTATCTTTAAAGACCTGCAGTCACAAACAAGCAAACATTAAATAGCAACTGTATAGTAAATATTATAAATCATGCCTATCATGGTGATCAAGGAATCCATGAAATAAACAGTTAATTAACAGCTTATTGAGAAAAATGAATTCATTTGTATTAACTTTGAATGAAAGAAAACCTTACAACCTTAGCCTTGATGTTGAATAGACCTTCCCGGGGTCTGAAGCAGGAATCTCCTCTACTCTGACAAGCCTTGCACTCTTCCAACCGAGACAGATAGAGGTATGTGATATTTCCTCACAAAATCTCAGTTAAATGAGTCTGAATCCCAACAGCACTTTACCTCAAATAATTCTAAAGCTTGAACTCCCTTTGAGGCTACACAAGGCCTCTTTTTATAGTGCAAAAGAGGAGGTTACAGTTCCAATTATGAAGGGATAAATTCCTCCTTCAAAGGGATAAGCTCCTCACATAAAGGGGTTAGCTCCTTAAGGCAAGGGATACATGAACCTCAAAAGAGCGGTTCTGCCACCGCAAGATTCCTTTGAGAGGCTTCTAGAAATGACTGAAAGTGAGCTTTTGGGTTTACTTTGCGCCTTTTTAATCTTTTACAGGGGTCTGCACTTTTAACATAGAGAAAGTGTGTTCAACTACACAAGATTCATGAACATTAGGTGCGGGACCGCAGGTAAGACAATGAGAAAGTGCGATACCAGAGTTTTAGAGACTTTTGAGAAATTTTCTCTTATTTTTAAGGCTTGACATGAGGAACTGATGTGTTAGACTTGCAAAGGAGGAAGTACGAGTGATAATGAGCTCATACAGATAGCAGAATGTCAAGGTGACAATTTTCAGTGCAACAGATTGCCCCCTAAAGTGCAAAGTCTGGAATAGATGAAGATAGAGTCTGTCATGTATGAAGAGTGAAGTACTTTATCATTTCAAAGATCATCCTGTGGACACCCCAGTCGGAACTTGTAAAAACATTCAATGCAAAATATATATATATGTAAACATATCATCGCTGAGGTAGGCATTCCCATACTCAGATCAAAACTAACTAGAAAAATGATTTAAACTGTTCTAATACAGGAATGATTTTCAATACATCAACAGTATAGACATGTGTAGACACAGTATGGACGCAGCCATTTGTTTATGAATAGTCCACTGTATAAATGAATAACAAAATTCCTCGCAGCCGGGATGGTAGAAACTAGGTCGAGGGTCTTGATTTCTGTTTCTCGAACCAGTACGATTCTATCCATGTGAATAAATGTGTCGAAGTCGAAGATGGTAGAAACCACTTGATTACCAGTCAACAATGTAGACTGTTAACAAGTGTGAGAGTAACCACCAGTAATGTTAATGGCCCTCAAAGTACTCAGTACAATCCATGAAATGTGAATGAATGAGCTGAAGTCGAACATGTCACGGAATCATTCGATCGAAGGTCAATGATGCAACCTGTTGTCGAAGGCGAGAAACCCACCATTGAGGCATGCAGATTTCAAGGTACTGACTATTTCTAGATCAAATTCCTAGATAATGAGTTGTCGTCGATAAGAAGTGATCCGTCGTAGGCAAGCCCACAACACTAAATCATAGATCAAGTTTTTGAAGAAATATATTGGCAAGGACTGACTCAGGGATGGTCAAAATGGAAGACAAATATTTTGCAGATGAATGGTTTGTTTGAACTGTCCTCTTGAACACATAACGACACTGCAGATGGCTTGGTGACAATTGACCCAAAGCTAATACCCAGAAATCGGCTGAAGACTTTCAAAATGGTTTGATTAACTGTTAGGCAAAGGATTTCCCAACCCAGGTGAACAAAAGTTTTGTGTTCAAGAGTGGTTAACTGGCTTTTCGAATAATCAAAATACAACAAACAGGTTCATTTTTATCTCTTTTCCCCCACCATTTCTGGCAAGTACCTCTTTATTTTTTACAAGCTTGAGGAGGATAACATTTGCTTGTTTATAAGCTCATCCTTCGGATGAGTCCAACTTAGTTTAAGATTCAAACCCTAAGAAGGAGTGGTTCGTTCCTGTTTAAAATTGAACAGGCTCTTTACTGTTAAATTTTAACGAGTCCAGTATAGGAGAAACTCGGTGTTTTTTCAATTTTAGGGAGTCAGAAGAAAAAACTTAAGAAGATTCCATGGGGGTACTTTTTCGTAAATTTAGTCTCTAGAGCCTGAAAAAAGGATAAAATAATGCGAGAGAGAACTCTGTTGACTGTAATTAGTCAACGTATACCTTTTTCGAAAATAGTCCATTTCAGTCCGTAAAAGGGGTAAACTTAAACTTAAAGGACGATCATTCATTTATTTTTAACGAGTTCGAATAATCAAGTGCTTGGAAATATTTTCAATTTTTGAGAGTCTGAAAAGAGCTTAAAAGAGGACTCCAAGTTTTCACTTTTTCGTAAATTTTGAAAGAGTCCGAAAAAGTGATATTAGTACGCTCTTTGTTGAAAAACGGTCAATTTTCCTGAAAAATCCAATTTTCTGCACAAAAACTCGAAACATTACCCATACCTATTTAAGATAAATAAAAATGTTTTCAAAAATTACCTTTTTTAAAGTGAAAAATAAACAAATTAAAAATTCATTTATTCGAAAAAACTTATAAAAAGGGCTTTTCTAACTTCATTTTTACCATTTGAGTTCAGAGTGAAAAGTGAGAGCTTTTGGGTAAAAAAGTTCCTGTGAAGATTCTGGAAAATTCGTCCAGCGAAATCGAGAACCGTCAGCTCCAGGTAATCCACGTCCTCCTTATCTTGCATTTCATCCGTTTACATTTCATTTTTAGGCTTTAAATTTCATTTTTTAAGGAAAAATAGGTTGAAAAAATCGCTTGCAGGGGTCCGCAGGTGCAACACACGGGCCCTGTGGACCCCAACTTTTCTCTACATAGAAGAAAGTCCTGGGTTCGCACCTGTTTCACATCGCCCATGCGTACCTATGCACTATGTATGAAAATAGGGTGTGGACCCCGCGCAATGAAATTTCAAACTTAAATTTCTCAAATTCCGCCCAAAATTTTTCAAACAAGATTGTTCTAATATGTCTTTTTATGCATTGTAGGAAATTCAAAATGCTTATTTGGAGAGAACGCGAGCATGAGGACGTAGATGACGCCACAATGAATCATTTGCCTACAATGTAGGCATTGAGAGCATGCGGTTTATACAAATTCTGGGCCATTCAGGGAATGAGGGCACAGGTAGACCTCCTGATGTGGCTAGTGAGCAGATGGAACGTACAGGACCAGTGTTTTGTTATTGGCAGCCACCAGCTCGAAATTGAGCTGGAGGATATATATTTTTTAACTGGTTTGTCCAAAAGGGGCGAACAAATTTCTCTGTTTGGGACTAGGCCAAGTGGCCAGTCTGTCGCTAGTCTTCAACTAGAGTTCTGTGATGATCGGGAAGACCCCAAGGACAAACGGATTGACATAAAAACTATGATCCATCCTGAGCTTAAAGTTATTTCATTTACTATTACCAGACTATGTGGGAGTGTAGCGTTGCATGTGGCTACCGGTTCCCAGATGCGCATTGCAGTAGACTGTTTTTGAGGCACCATTTTCAACTAGTGTGAAGCTGTGTTGGCCAACGTAAAAGGCCAACTAACCAGAGCAAAGAATGGAAAGATAAAAAACTCTAGATATGGATTAATTGTAGTCACCTTTTCTCTAGAGAGAATCCCCATGTTAGCTCCGCAGCACATTCCTGTCGATGTTGGTCGACCTCGAGAACCTAGGATGGTTCGTTGGGTTGCTTTGATGGCCCGTCATGCTAAGGGCATTGAGGCTGTTCAATTTCCTTCTACATATTTTCGTTGGCTAGAACACCAACTTTTTGTTATAGAGGACTTTCCATACGCCAGGATAGACTTCCGCGGCAACCGAGAGATGGCTCTCCCAGCAAGAGAACAGTGGGATGATTCAGGTAAAAATCATTTTCAACAATTTCTAAGTTCTAATTTTTTTTTTATTTTAATCATCCCAAAAATAATAATCAAAATTTTAAATGCAGATGTGGGCCCACGACGACCAGCCAATCTCCAGCTTTATGAGAGGAGACATCCAGTTGTAGCAGCACCAGCTCCACAGGGCCAATCAGCAAAGATCTTGACTGATTTGGAGCATCACCTAGAGCGTTTGACTCTAGACATTCCAGAGACCGATATAGATGATATTCCGCTTAGATTACAGAGATATGTGATTGGTGTCCCAGGACCTTTTAGGAGGTTCCTTTGTAGGGTGGCCCAAGCAGTGGTCTCTTATAGCGATCATCACCAGGGATAGGATGATCGATTTGTAGACTCATAACATTTTTGACCTTTTGTATTATCATTTTTGCCGATCATAAGGTGTTTTTCAACCTATGATTGAAGACGATGTATATTTAAAACACACTTCTATGTTATGATATATCACTATTACTGGCTATCTGTGTACATGTTATCGAATGTTGTTTAATTTACTGTTTTGATTATTGAAAATGTCTATTTATCATACTAGAAGCAACTGCATCTGCTAAAGTATTTAAATGTCTTGGGATATGCTGATATTCAATGTAATCAAATTCACGTTCCAAGAGACGAACTCTTAAAAATAACCGTAATAATACTGGATTTCTAATGGCATAAACCCTATTAAGTTGTAATAAAACAAGTTCAGAATCCAACCTAACAATCAAACTCTGAATCCCAAACAATATGGATTCAGATAATAACTCAATCACTGGACTATAATCTGCAATGTTATTTGTTGTTTGACCGAGGCTTACCCCATGCATGGACACTAACTCGTCAGAGGGTAAATAGATAACGCAAGCTGCGGAAGAAATGTTTCGTGTACTACGACAAGCACCATCAGCAAAACCAATGTAGGTTTGAAGAGACGTCGACATCTGCAATATCAAGAGTAAAAATCAGATAAGCAGGAATAGTGATAAGAACATAATCTAAACTAGGCACGCTTTCCTAATCTAAGACACACCAACAGTAAAGAAACTAATCTAATCAAAAATATCCACACCAAATTTAAGCATAATATCTCTTCAGATAAAGCCCATTTTTGGGTTTATCTAAAGGGACACCGTCAAAATCTATCAGCTCATAGGCCCCTTTTGCCAGCTTTCGCTTAACAATGAAAGGACCATGCCACATAGGCACAAATTTTCCAGCCCCTAGCTTATCGTTGGCTCGATCGTATACTAAAATTAGGTCTCCTTATGAAAAATTACGTGTAACATTTCTATCGTACTGAGCCTTTATTCGTTTGACATGAGCTTCGTTTGCTAATGCAACATTTCGTCGATTCTCATCTAGCTGAGCCAAGTACAAAAAACGCTTCTCCTCTTCATATGTAGCTGGGAGTAATTCTATGGCTAATTTCAATGACGGAATTTCGCATTCAATAGGCAACACAGCTTCCAAATCGTAAACCAGTTGAAAGGGAGTGAAACCAGTTGATGTTTTTACTGAGGTCCGATATGCCCAAAGTGTTGAAAATAACATGGAATGCCAATTCGACTTATGAATACCAATGATTCATTTAATCATAGTGACTAAAACTTTATTGATAGTTTCAACCAGACCATTATCCTACGGGTAATATGGAGTAGAACTATCATGGCACAGGCCAAGTTGATCTGTCAGTTCAGTCATCATGATATTTCGAAAATGACTTCCATGATCCGTAATTATGGCTTGAGGAACGCCGAATCTAGCAATTATATGATTGAACACGAAAGTTGCAGCAGTCTTTCCGTCTACTGAAAATGTAGGCATTGCCTCGGCCCACTTAGTAAAATAATCTACCGCTAGGATAATAAACGCATGCCCCCCGGCCGAGTGAGGGTTACATGTAATAAAGTCAATACCCCACTTTGCAAAAGGACCGACAGAAATTATAGGGTGAAGAGGAGCGGGTGGTGCACGCATTTTACGATCAAAGACTTGACAATTGTGGCATTTTCGGACTGCATAGATACAATATTTGAATAAGGAGAGCCAGAAATAACCAGCACGCAATATCTTTTGGGTTGTGGCATACCCAAACATATGACCGCCACATGCTCCAGAATGGCAGTCATTTAAAACCTTCTTAGCTTCTTCATGAGTAATACAACGTCGAAAAATAGAATCCACTCCACGACGATAGAGTGTATCACCAATAATATTGTATTGTTGGGATTGGAAACGTATTTTCCGTCACTGAGATCATGAGATTTCAGGCCAAAAAGATTGGGTTTGGAGATAAATAATAATATCCCCATACCAAGGATCAAGAGTACTGATAAGAAACAAAGATTCATCCGCAATGGGCTGCTCCGCCACAGTTTCAGTATCAGTAGACGGGAAATCACACATCAGTTCGGCAAAAACTAAAGCTTTATTTGCCTTGGATTTTTCAAATTCCAAGTCAAATTCCTACAGGATAACTATCCATTTGGAATACTTGCCCCCTAGCAATTGTTTGGTCAAGATGTACATCATAGGGTTACAGTCAGAAATTACTGTGGTTTTGCGTAATAAGATGTAGTGACGAAATATTTGGACAGCTTGAATAGCTGCCAAGGCCAATTTCTCCACATGTGTGTATTTGATCTCAGTCAGATGCAGATTTCGACTAAGATATTAAATCACATGTTCATTTTTGAATTCATCTTCCTGAATTAAAACCATCGCAATGGTGGAATGAGAAGCGGTGAGGTACAAAAAATAATCCCGGTTGTAATTGGGAGGATGCAGTAATGGTGCATGGGTCAACGCATGTTTGAGTGCATCAAAAGATCGATTAGCGATCTCATCCCAAAAGAATGGAACGTCTTGTTTTAACAACCTAGTAAAACCCTTTGTTAACTCGGCGTAGTTAGGAATGAAATGGCGTAAAAAGTTTGCTTTCCCCTGCAAACTTTGGAGTTGGCACAGATTCGAAGGAGGAGGTAGATTGACAATAGCTTTGACCTTCGACGGATCAACGTGAATGCCTGCTTTCGAAACAATAAATCCTAGTAAGCGATCTGATTCTACACAGAAAACACATTTGTGTGGATTCAGCCTAATTCGATAATGCCTACATCTCATAAAGATAGCTCGTAAATGAGTGAGATGGTCGGCCCTACGCAATGAATGAGCAGGTAAATCATCGAGATAAGGCTGCACAATGTGTTTAATGTCATGAAATACGTAAGATATAGCCCTTTGAAAAGTTGCCCCAGCGTTCTTCAATCCAAAGGGTAGTTTGCAATAAGAAAATGTTCCCCACGGACAAATGAAAGTTGTTTTAGGTTTATCAGCAGGGAGTATGTTTATTTGATTGTAACCAGAAAAACAATCCATAAAGGAGAACATTTCACTGTTGGCACAATCATCAATGATTTGATCGATATAGGGTGTTGGATAATTGTCTTTAGGACAAACTCGATTAATATCCCTATAGTCGATACATACTCTTATTGTTCCTTGTTTTTTGTTAACAGGAACAATATTCGATACCCAATCAGTTAAAGGAATTGGATAAATGAAACCTGCACGAAGTAATTTCTCAACTTCGGCTTTGATAGCAGTAGTTTTTCTCAGATGTATCTGACGTAAGCGTTGTCAGATAGGTTTTGCATCCGGGTAAGTCTTAATTTCATGTACGACAATTGACGGATCGATTCCTGGCATTTCTTCATATGACCAGGCAAACACGTCACGGAATTCTTGAAATAGGGCTTTGTAAGTTTGGATTTCTTCGTCTGTACAGAAAGCACCTATATGAATGTTTTCAATTATTCCAGGCTTAACTGAAATGTCAATAGGAATCGTTCGAGAGATATTCTCCAAATTTAACTCAGAATCAGGATTTTTCAATGGATTCTACGATTCTTTGACATATTCAGCAGTAAAAATAGAAGAGAAATCATTTTCAAAATGATCCAGCTCAGGTAAAAACGAATATCGGTGATGTAGATCTTCTCATGGTAAATCGTCAATAGACAAAATTTCACGATTCTGCTCATCAGTATGAACAAGATCTGGAAATTTCGTTGTGGCTGAGCTAGATATAGAAAGTGATTCCTCATGGATCACATTCATTGGATCAGTTTCGGTTGAAGAAGGATCAGAAAGTGACTGTACATCCTGATATGCAATTTCAAAGGGACTCAAAGGCATCGTGCCATTAAATGAATCCACCTCGGAATCGGTAGGTAAGATCCAAGGATCATCAAAAGTAACAGTATTCGATGAAATCATATGAATATTTGAAATAGGAGATGATACGTTAGGAGAAAGAAAGGAAAAAGTTCCTATTAAACCAGAATCTTTAATCAAACCCACACCAACATCCTTGTAAGGGATATTCATTTTACCGATGTGCTGGATAGTTTCTGTAGAGGCTGGATCGGATGAGAAATAAGTGAGCTGGTCTATTGTAACGATCTTTCCTTGATGTGGAAACTTGATAAGCCGAAAGATCGATGAAACAACAGCAGTCATAGCATAAGACCAACTGCAACCCAAGAGAAGGTTGTAATCTAGAGGGGCATCAACCACTTCCACATCTAGATTTACGGTTTTTCCTACGACCCCTATAGGTAAATCCTGCAAAATACCAAAAGGATGGAACCCTCGGCCATCAAAAGCCTTTAGAATTGTCGGAGACTGATTGAGTGTAGGAGAACCAAGAAATTTCCAACACTGGATCGACATAATACTCGTAGAAGCCCCTTCATCAATCACAGTCCGAAAGACTGGTCTTTTTTTGACTAATACTGGAATCTGGAAATCCATTTGATGAGGTAGGCAGGGTGTACTATTCTCTAAATCGAAGATTATTAGGTTCGAATCCTGAATATCTACAGCTTTTATGGTAGACAAAAGTAATTTACGTTGTGCTGGGCACGATTGCAGCACTTCCAAAGTCGACATCGCTGAAGGGGAAATAGCTAAGTCCTCAACAATGTTGTAATTCTGAGCAGCTCTCGCATGTGGATTGAAAGTTGATTTACAAAGTACACCTTTAGCAGGTGGTTTGATTACTAAGTCTGAATTGGGTTTCTCGATCTGTAGTGGATCAGAAACAGGAGGAGGTGTATTTGATGTGTTTGAATTAGAAGATTCTGCTTCTTTACCACCAACAGGACTTTTCCATAATCTTGTGATCGCGTCGCAATCCGGACATGAGATATCATCATAATGGGTTCTTCTGAAGCGTTCGAGGTAGAACCAATCATCTTACTATCCTGAGTAGGAAAAGGATCCTTCAAGACAGCAGGTTGTTGAGAACCTTTAACGAATTTCGAAACCTCCGCTCGATGCGAGAATTCTTTAGTAAAATGATCCTCGTCGCAAATGAAACAAGGATAGCGAGGTTTGCGTTTTTCGTCATTAGATTCATTTTTATCTATTTTATCTTTTGAATTTTGTTTGTTTTTATTCTTCCCCTTCTTTTTACCGCCAGATTTAGATTTGGCCGTAGATGTCTCTACGACATGAATGTCGGTAGAAATTTCAGCGGAAGATTCTCCTTTCGGGGAATCAAGTAAAGTTATTATAGGAGAAGAATTATTTGAAGATTTCTTCTTACTTTTAGTACTAACTGAACCAATCATACCATCAACGACATGAGACCCTGAAGGAGCTGTAGTTATTTGACCTTGTTTTGGAAGATTGGGGATTTTTTCATGTAAAGTACCTGACTGCGTGTAGACGAGGTCATGGTACTGAGCTTGAGCAATGACTTGCTCTTCAGTAACAACTCCTCCCTTAGCTACATCTTCAGTGATTTTGGGTAATAATTCTTTAATGAACCATTCTTCCAAAACTTGATCCGGAATGAAAACTTTCACTAAACGCCTTCTACGTCTCCATTCGTGAATATGATAAGAAATATACGTGGATGTGGATTGTTTTAGTGAAGTAAATAGTTCTGTGCCATTGTCGTATCTGAAAGGCAACTGAAAATGAATTAAGAAAGCAGTTGCTAACTTATTGAAATTATTAAAAGAGCCTTGTGGTAACTCAATGTACCATTTGGCGGCAAGACCAATAAGAGTTCGTTGAAAAATACGTAAGCAAATTGAATCGTCAATTATCGAATTAGACGCACACCAGAGGTGATAAGTCATAACGTGATTTGATGGATCCTCTCCTGACTTACCCTCGAATTTCGGTATATCACTGGGAAAATTATGTGGCATTGGCAGCCAATACGGATGATAGTAAATTGGATCATTCATAAGGCGTGACAAATCAGGTAAATCCAAAGTTGCAATAAATGGTAACTAACGGTTAGGGTCACAAAAACCTTGAGTAACAAGAGCAGTTCCGGGAAGAGGGTACCCAGGATAACTGGGAATCGGATTTTCATTAGGAATGGTATAACCTCCCAGGAAACCAGGATTAACTGGACCAAACTGTGGTTGTTGAGGCTATTGATAAGTATAGCCAGGATACGATTGATACTGATAAACTGGGTTTTGTGAAATGGGACCGAATTGATATTGTCCCCAGTAAGGTTGATATGTGAATTGCGGTTGACTTGTGACAATCGTACTTGTACCAGCTTTTCCTGTAGGTATCTGCACCAAAGTCTGAACTGTAGGTCCTGATTGGGGTACATAGACTTGAGAAATTTGCATGGATGCAGAGATAGAATAAACCGGAGCTACAGATGCTCTAGAAACAGGTGTTATAGGTTGAACATATGTTGCAATAGTTGCAGCAGTTTGAGGCGGAGTCTGAAGTGTACTAGGCCCAGACTGCTGAACAGAAACAGGTGCAGGGATTTGAACAGTAGGTTGGACAGGTTGCTGGGTTGGACCAGAAACCAAAGGCTATCCAGGTTGACTAGGTAAATGCACATTAGGTTGCATAGTCTGTTGAATTTGGGATGGATCCCACACCATGTTCATTCCAGGGTATTGTCCCGTAGAAGGTTGTACATATGAAGGACCATAGCCTAGTTGAACGTAGGGTTGATAATTAAGTGGTAAATTTCCAACCCCTTATACAAATGATTGACCAGAAGGCAGTTGAAAACCTTGAGTTGGGTACTGACCTTGAGGTTGATAACCCTGAGGCGCGTACTGAATCTGGGGCTGATAAGGACCTTGAGGAATATACTGAGTCTGGGGTTGACCTTGGGGTATGTATTGTCCTGAAGGTTGATAACCTTGAGGTATGTACTGTCCTTGAGATTTTTCTACAAAATCATATTGTCCTACAGTTTTTCCTGGGAAAAAATTACCCTGAAATTGCCCCCCAGGTGGTAATTGACTGCCTTGAGGTTGCCCCCCAGGCAGTAACTAACTGCCTTGAGGTTGCCCCCCAAGCGGTAACTGACTACCTTAAGGTTGAGGATTTGGAATGTTACCAGACATCATAAATATTTGCTCTGCATTCGACGTTTTAGTTTTAATTCCATTAAGACCAGATGATAATACTTGTTCAGTCAGTCGAGGAGTCGCTCCTGCGAAAGTACCATAGAGAGACTAGTACCCCGAAGGAATAGAAGGAGCACCGTATAAAAATGTTTCCGGTGTTTGGGAAAACATAGATGACTCTCCTGACATGATCGATGAAGGATAGTAACCTTTGGGCATAGGATGAAAAGGAATTCGAGGTGGTGAAAAAGCAAGACCCGGGTTTTCTAAAAATTTGTCAAAGATAAATACCAAGCGTTACTCCTAATAGGGCTGTAGAAAATGGATTCATGCTCCCTAAGATTCAAAGACTGTGGGGATTCAGGAAGAGTTACTTCTTCGTCTGGACTGGCAAGTTCTTCAATAGAAATGAGGCCAGATGGAAGATCTTCAGTAACAATATTTCTTACCCTAGGTGAACTAGGATCGCTAGAATTTGGAGTAATAAATCCTGAGGATGTTTCCAAAACAGAAGGTTTAGTGTCAGGCTCGGAAATTTCAGGTTCTTCAGCTAGTTCACTAGAAGGAGAAATACTACCAGTAACTTCGGAAACTGAAATCGGCTCTTGAATATGCTCTGTCGTGGGTATTTGATTATCAGAATGAACAACTATAGATGAACTTCCAACTTCTGTTGATATAATTATACCACTACTAGATGATACTAGAGCACGTAGCCCTTCAAGTTGACTTGGTGTATACTCAGGGGGCTTCCCCTGAAGTCTCTGGGACTGTCTTGGTAATTCTACCACGATTAAATATTAATCAATCACACGCAAACAAAGAAAAATTCAATAAAAGCACCTAAAGTCTTTAAAGGAAAAAACAGCTGAAGCACACGCCTAAAAATCTAAGAGTTCAAATCACGCACAAACAATAACTTCCCGTAAAAAACACTAGTTGGTGATGAAATCCAACTTAGTAGAAGTTTAATACAGAAAGGGAAGTTGGAACAGTTACCCCGACAACCTTCTTAATGAAACAGACTGGCACAAGTTTCTTCACAAAACCATCTCGAGTGAAGAGAACCCCCCAGAGAGTCCAAGTGAGTCTAGTCGATGTCTGCTCCAGGTACAGTGAGATCTTTCCTTCACCGTCACCTTAGGAAATAATCTTAAGTTTATGGACACTAAGGTTACCAACAGTAACAAATACAACTGGGGGAACAGTCTACGATCTGATTCCACGCGCGAGGGCAGAGTAACAAAGCTCAATCCCCTTGAAGGCTCCTCGACATGGTCAATCTGAGGTTTACCGACAAGTGACCCCAGGCTCCTCGACAATGGTTAATCCGAGGTTTACCATTTGTAATGCGCGCAGATCTTCTATCTTTCCCAATGAAACAAAATTGATTGTCTCAAAGGTTCGGACATGATCTCGTGATTAACTCCTTTAAGAGAAGCTTCCTAGATTGTACCAATTACAATTGGATTTATTTCCTACTGCAAGATTTATCTACTTGTTTGTTTTTACTATCTTGGAGAGTTAATTACTCCCTACTCCAAGATACTAGCCTAAGCTATATTGGTGATAAGAGCCCTAGAAATAAAAAGATTACTAGATCAATTTTAATTAAGTGTTGTTTTTATGGGTTGTTCTTTAAGTCAATAGGTATGGAAATGAAACTTTGATGGTGTGAAGACTCGACTTCCAAAAACACTAAAAATGCACCTAAAAATGATAATCAATTCGTTTTTCTTTCAATGAAATTCTAGCTAAAGAAAGAGTTCGAGAATGCAATTCTTTTAAGAGACAATTCTTTCTTTGAACATGAAGAATAAATGGAAGAAAATCTTTTAGTTTTTTTCAATAAGAACTCAAAACTAGACAAATAATCAAAGCTCACAATAAATCCCTTTCACTTTCAAAACTTGAAACTACAAAAACAACTTTCCTTCAAAAGAGATCTACAAGTTCTAAAAGCACTCAAAACTATGAAAAACTAATTTTGAGATCTACAAACTTTGAAAATATAATTGAATAAAAGCTTTAAATTTTTTTTGAGAATGTTTTACTTAGTTGTTCAGTAAACTAAGGATTCATTTTTCCAGAATAAAAAACAAATCAAAAAACATCCAGATATGTTTCTTTTTGTAAAAAATGAAATTCAGAACTTATAACAAAGTTTGTTCAAAGATTTGCAAAGAGAAAACTATATCTATTTCTCAAAAAGGAGGATTTTGCAACCAAGTCAGACTCATCAAGAAGACAAAAAGACCAATGTGATATGAGGTATTTCAAGCTTCCAATCTTTGAGTCACTACAAAGACCAAATGAAAACCAATCCGAGTATGCAAAACTTCTATAAAATCACTCAAAACACAAATACTGTTGGAACTCACTCGCAAGAGGTTTTTGATAGGAAAAATACAGATCTGGGCTGATACTAGAAATCCTAAATCAAATTAAACATAAATTGGAAGAATAAATCTGGAGTTTTTCAAAAAATTTAACAGTGTCCGCAGGCCCCAAAAGTAACAGGTGCGGTCTCGCACTGGTTATTCAAGGAAATTGTGAAACTGCCCGCACTATGTAAGAAAACAAAGTGCGGTCTCCAGAAAATTTCAAGAAAAACACAAAAGAATTCAAAACTTTTCAAATCAAAGTAAACCTAAGCTACCCAGGTGAGTATCCATCAATCAAAAACCAGAAAAATCATTTTCTCAAATAAAAACAAAGGAAAACCAAAAAACAAGAATCCTTCCCTAGCAGAGTCGCCAATTTGTTGACCGGATAAATCAATCTTGCAGACAAGATCAATCTCCCTAGTACCAAAAGGTAATCTAGCAACAAACAGCCAAACAAACCTATCTTTCTCTAGACATATGTGATTTACAAAAGAATACTATAAAGATGTTAAGGTCTTACCGTAGATCCAATGCTTGTTCGAAGTAGTTGTCCTTCGGTCACTTGAAGGAGTTATCTTTAAAGACCTACAGTCACAAACAAGAAAACATTAAATAGCACCTGTATAGTAAATATTATAAATAATGCATATCATGGTGATCAAGGAATCCATGAAATAAACAGTTAATTAATAGCTTATTGAGAAAAATGAATTCATTTGTATTAACTTTGAATGAAAGAAAACCTTACAACCTTAGCCTTGATGTTGAACAGGCCTTCCCGGGGTCCGAAGTAGGAATCTCCTCTACTCTGACAAGCCTTGCACTCTTCCAACTGAGACAGATAGAGGTATGTGATCTTTCCTCACAAAATTTCAGTTAAATGAGTCTGAATCCCAACAGCACTTTACCTCAAATAATTCTAAAGCTTGAACTCCCTTTGAGGCTACCCAAGGCCTCTTTTTATAGTGCAAAAGAGGAGGTTGCAGTTCCAATTATGAAGGGATAAAGTCCTCCTTCAAAGAGATAATCTCCTCACATCAAGGGGTTAGCTCCTTAAGGCAAGGGATACATGAACCTCAAAAGAGCGGTTCTGCCACCGCAAGATTCCTTCCAGAGGCTTCTAGAAATGACTGAAAGTGAGCCTCTGGGTTTACTTTGCGCCTTTTTAATCTTTTACAGGGGTCCGCAATTTTAACACAGAGAAAGTGTGTTCAGCTACGCAGGAGTCATGAACATTAGGTGTGGGACCGCAGGTAAGACAAAGAGAAAGTGAGGTACCAGAGTTTTAGAGACTTTTGAGAGCTTATCTCTTATTTTTAAGGCTTGACATGAGGAACTGATGTGTTAGACTTGCAAAGGAGGAAGTATGAGTGATAATGAACTCATACAGATAACATAATGTCAAGGTGACAATTTTCAATGCAACAGTATCACATAAACGCACTGAGATTTCTAATTGGTATTGGAATTTGTGCAGTGCCCATAGGTCGTAGAAACACACTAGTGCGCAGTAGCATACAAACGCACCGGTGTTCATTTTTTATTTTTTAGAAACATCAAACTATGACAGTGCAATTATTGTGATTTTTTTAAATTCGTTATTCATCAAAAAATCACACATATTATAACAGTATTCATATCAATTAATTTTTTATTAGTGCATTTGAATGTGATGTTTGGATTAATTTGTTATATCATACCATCAGATTTTGCATCTCTTCATTATAATATTTAATCATCCATATATTTAATCACTGGTGTAACATTTCACATAGACAATGGAGAATGCAATAGAATAAACTAAAACGTATTTTATTATATATATATATATATGAATAATTCACTCTCTGTCATACAAAATGGGACAGTTATTGGTATCCCTGTGTCTTTCAATTGGGACACTATGTCATTTACATTAAACAAAATGCCTGATTTCACAGACAAATATTTCAAAAAATACAACGCCTTGCTTTGATATCCAAACATATTGATCATCATTCTTCGCTTGAACTATTGTCACTGCTCGAGTTACTTCCATGACTTGGGTTATTTTGAGGAATGTTTTTTTCACGGTGTTGATTGTTTTCTTATTCTTCAACTTCCATCTACAAACATAGAAATAAATTGTAATGAGTGTATATACATTGGTGAGAATCATGAAAATTGAAATATTAAATAATATACATCAATGTAAATAAAAAAGAAATGACATACCATAGCAAGAATTGAATCATGAACTATACACATTCTTTCAAAACCAAATTTCATGCCATCTTTCAACATTTCATTTGTTGGCGCAATTCCATACTTTGTTTCTTGCAAGTTTTATACCCCATAACAAATCATATATTTAATATAAAATATTTTTTTGTTCTATTAATTATAGACGAAGCTAAGTAAAACAACATTGGTAGATGCTTACAAATTCCACAATTAATTTATTGTATGCCAACATATACTCACAACCCATATTTAACCCAATGTCAATCAATCTATTTGATGGCTCTTCTTTGTATGTTAGGACATGTTTGAAGACATTTAATGACGATTGTTGTAAAACAACTTAAAATATACAAAAATTAAATCTAGTTAAGTTGTTATAAGGAAGTAACAATTACTCACAAACTTATATATCAACCCACTTCCTCCTTGTCGTCTTGTTTTATGTGTTGAATGGGTTCCATTTTTTTTTTCTTTTCTGCAAGAAAATACTTGAAAATTAATTTTTAATGCTAAGTTGTTTATTTATTGTACCTAATTAAAAATTCAATTATTACATATTACATTTGAAGCACGTTGTTGTTGATATGGATCCTCGTGCGATGCAATTATGTTCATTTATTTGACTATCTCCTTGTACACCTTTTTGGACATTTCTAATCGCATATTTCTGATATCAGCTCATTCATCCTTTGAGATTTTCATAATCTTCCTGAAAATGTAACATGACAATAAACTTTTTAATTTTTATATTGATATGTGAAAATTAAATATAACATTAAAAGTGATATTTATAAATGATTGCTTTCTAGTCAAAAATATATATAATTCTAGAAAAAACATTTAAAGGAATATTACTTTTTCATTCCTTCTTTTTTGTTGTTGTATGTGTTTGCTATTAAAAGTATGACATATCTCATTGACCAATTCTCTAGAAAGTCATCATGTAGTTTAGATAAAATTTGGTTCTTGGAATCACTGGATTGATTTTTGTATTGTAAGTGGAAAGAACGTATATACATTCGTTCCACTAGATCCCTCAAAGTTTTGGAAAAAAATTTCCCCCTTTCGATAACCTCTAGCACCACTCCAGATGAGCTAAGGAGCAATTCATTTTCATTTGCATGTTCTATTTTATTTTATTTTTCTTAGAACAACATTCCTTTTCTGAGTTGCTGGTCTCTGTATAGCATTAAATATATGTGAATTAATAGATTGTTTGAAACATGTTATCTAATATTTTTAAGTATGTTATTAATGAAAATTAAAAAAAAAAACACATATTGGATCGATAGTATTTTTTCATTCACCTAGTTCATCCTTCTGCAATTTTCCATCAAGATTTTACGCTCTTGTGGTCCTAGATCAAAAATAACCTTATCGAGCTTTGTCATTTTGTGGCTCTGCATGATACACAGTAAACAATACATATTAGTTAAACTTACATATAGTTCAAAAATAATAATTTTTGTAAAGAATTTACAAAGAACTTGATTTTTTTGCTTTTCTCGATGTGCTATCAATATTTTTGCTACTTGATCTCTTGTCAGCCATTTATTTATCAATATGAAACTCATACCATACCATTCATTAATATATTTTATAAATGAATCACGAACTTTTCAGGTAAAAAAAAAGCAATAAAACGGTGCGCCTTTCAAGTACGCATCGACATCGGTGCAACGTGTTCTTATAAATGCACCGCCAAAACAATAGAAACATCATACAGTGATCTCTGTCAACAAGGAGAACCAGTGCGTTTTATGTTAACCAGCACACCAATTAACACAGACAAATTAATAAAAATCCTCTAGTGTTATTTTTTGTAGCATATGATGTCGTGGAGGGGGCGGTGCAGCATGTCCTTACAAACGCACCGAGAAAACAAGGGACCACCATACGGTGCTCTTTGACAACAAGGAGACTCGATGCGTTATATGTTAACCGGTGCGCCGATTAACACATAAAGAAAAAAATTGGTTTTAACAAACAATATGTGTACAGTGCGCTATAATGAAATAGCGCATCGGTGCGCTAATTTACACAGGGCACACAGATTAAAAAATATGTTTTTAATTTTTTTTTATCAAACAGTACGTGCACGTTGCGCTATGATAAAATAGCGCACTGGTGCGCTGTGATAAAATAACGCACTGGTGCACTATTTTAAACAGGGCGCACTGATTAAAAAAATTCTTTTTTTTTTAATTCACGCAAGGGCTGACATGGATTGGGATCCGACTATGCAAGCTGTCTCGCAGGTTAGATGTCACAGGCCTATATATATGTATAGCAATACAAAGCCTATAAAACTAAAATGAAAAGCCCTAATTTTGAAGTAACAAAAATAGGAAGAAGCAAAGGAAGAAACAAAAAGAATCAAGATTTTAACGTAAGAATGGATTTTTTTTGTTTTTTTTCTAAAAATGAACAGTAAATTTAAATTTTTTACTTACTACCTAAAAAATGCTACAGAAAATGTAAAAAAACAATAAAATTTAATCACCAAATGGTTTGAAATTCTATGCTACAGGGTTTTAATCACCAGAGGTTTAGAATTATGATTGTCTGAATAGTTCTGTTCGAAACTATTTCGCTTCTCCATAGTGCTCTCGTGCTCTCTTGCTCCGGGTATGTCTCGTGCAAATCTCTTCCTAAAAAGTTTTGCAGAAATAATGAAATAATGAATTTTTTTACTATTTAAAGTATTGTTTTATGAAATTAGATTTTTGAAAATATTTTGCCGCCCATTTTTCAATTTACCACTTTTTTACACTTTAAAAAAATAAAGTTGCGCTTTTTTTATTTGCAGCTAATCAACACCGATGCATCAATTAATAACACCGCACCGGTGCATAGTACCTAAAATGCGCCGATGCGGTTATCTGAACATTACCACCGATAACAATAAGTCCATTTTAAAGGCACTGAAATTACTTTTAGGTGTGTAACAAAATTTATTGTTGATTTTGCTCAAATGCGGGGAGAAAATATCATAATTATATCGATTGGACAATTCTTCAAAATCCAGCTCGTTCCATAATATTTCTCAAATTCCATTGCGGATTTATCCCTATCCATATCGAGATGCAATATTTACTTCAGATTTTATTTTTATTTTCATTATCTAATTGAATTTTTTTTTTTTATCCATGTCAATCAGCTTAATAAAATTAATGTATACAAATTTTTAGGTTCATGAAGATTCATAATCGAGTTCAGATGCACAAAATATTAAAATAGCTCCAAAACGTCGGAAGTTATTATCAGGAGCATCATACCGCAAGGCGCATTTGGTAGATGAAAATGGACAGTCGCTTCACCCTGCCAATTGTAACATTGCATCTTCTAGCCACATTAATCCTAGGACAATTATGGTAATAATAATTGTTTGGTATATTAATGTAACTATTTCAATGTCAAATCAATTAATCATGCATTGTCGATGTGCTTACTAATTGATATCATATATTTTGTACTAATCATGTTCAAATATATTTTTTGAAATTATTAGGATTATAGTGATGATGAGGGACCTACATATAATCTTCCGTTGCACCCCACAACAATGTCAAATCGAGAGAAGGTTGAATTAAGACAAAAAATCGGAGAGGAACGATACCAAGAATGGTTGAATCGGCCACCTATTCAATTCCCACTACATCCCGATTCACCAATTAGGAATGACTACAACAATAGTAGTTCTTCACAAGTTGGGAATGGAGGCAATCAAATAGAGGTTGGTATGGATGATTACTTAAGGGATACGACTGCCATGGAGACAATGTTGTTAGATGCATTCCAAAACGATGATCAGCTAGGGGATGATGCTCATATCGCTGATACCTTTTTCGAAAGCCTTAAATTTTCTTCCACCACCACTCTCTTTGGACTTGGACGTCAGTCAAATTATACCCATTTGGGGACAATGATGTTACTTTACAACTTGAAAGCAAATTTTATCTTGTCAAATGCATGTTTCTTGTAAAATTTTGAGGTAACTTACCATAAAGTCCTCCCTTATATTTTGAGAAATATAATCACACAATGAACATTAAAAATGGTCATTTTTATGAACGTTAATAATTATATCAGCAGTAATATACATTTAATATTGTCCATAATCACCAACTACATGTTATTCAAAGATAAGGTTCTTCCGAGTGATAATTTCTTTCCTGGTAGCTTCGAAGAGGCAAAGAAACTGTTGACAATGTTGGGAGTTAAGCACATATCATATCATGCATGTCCAAATGATTGTATTCTATATAGAGGAGAATATGCAGACAAAGAGATATGTCCAAAATGTGGGCATGACGGGTATGATAAATAAAAAAATAAGGGTAAATCACGTGGTCCTCCTTTTAAGATATTGAGGCACATGCCTATAATCCCAAGGATTCAAAGGCTCTTTCATTGCAAAGAATTAGCTATGTTACATGGATGGCATGCCTCACACAGAAGTGAGTTGGGAGTTATGTGAATCCCAACAGATTCAATAGCCATGAAGCATATAGAGGATACATGGCCCGAAAAATTCAAGGATGAAGTACGAAGTCTACGACTCAGCATGACCATGGATGGCGTCAACCCATATTCCCTCTAGAACACCAACTATTCTGTTTGGCATGTAGTAGTTATCAATAACAATATCCCCCCATGGTTTTCCATGAAGAATGAACATCTTATGTTGGCTCTCATAGTCCCTGGACCCCCCAGGCAGCATTTAATTACGGGTGGCGTTGCCGCCCCTGTTAAGGTACAGGGGTCCAATGCTGTGATACAAAATAAACAAGATAATGAGGCTCCACACCCAAAAATCTCCCACTTAGAGACTGATTGTAGCAACTCCATTGTTGCTTCATTTGCTAGACAATGACTCCTCTTTGGACCTGGTTGTTTCTCATCTTCATCGTCATCCTTGAAGACTAATTGAAACTGAGCATATTCTCAGTTTCTCCCTAGTTACAAATTTTGTTAGCATATCTGCAGGATTTTGGCTAGTGTGTATATTTTCCAGCTTCAATTGTCCATCTTCCAAAACTGACCGTATGAAATGGTACTTGATCTATATGTGTTTAGTCCTGGAATGAAATGCTGAGTTCTTTGCAAGATGAATGGAACTTTGGCTATCGTTGTATAACGTGCCCATATCATGCTTCTTACCCATTTCATCCATAAACCTTTGTAACCAAATCATTTCTTTAAAGGCCACATACTCTGCTTCTGTTGTTGAAAGTGCAACAACACTTTGGATTTTTGAAACCCAACTAGCAGTTGTTCCACCTACAGTAAATACATATCCTGTAGTGCTCCTCCTGTTATCTTTGTCACCTACCATATCTGCATCAACATATCCTTATAGAGCAATGTTTGAACCACCAAAGCATAATGCTTGATTTGTGGTACCTCTCAAATATCTGAGAATCCATTTCACTGCCATCCAATTTTCTTTTCCTCAATTATTCATGTACCTTCTTACAACTCCCACTGCATGTGCAATATCAGGCCTTGTGCAAACCATTGCATACATTAAGCTTCCAACTGCTGATGCATATGGAACTTTAGACATATAGTCCATTTCTTCTTGGGTCTTGGGGCACATCTCCTTACTAAGTTTGAAATGGCTAGCAAAATGTGTACTAACTGATTTTTCATTCTGCATATTAAATATTTTCAAAACCTTTTGTATGTACTCATTCTAAGACAATGTTAATTTGCGATTTTTCCTGTCTCTAGTTATTCTCATACCAAGGATTTGTTTTGCAGCTCCCAAATCCTTCATTGCAAATGAATTTTCCAATTTTCTTGTAAGTACATTTATTTCCTGCATGTTAGACCCTGCAACAAGCATGTCATCTACATACAATAACAATATAATATAGCTGCCATCATTTTGCTTTTTTAAATAAACACAACGATCAAAGTGACATTTAGTATAACCTTGTTCAAACATAAACCTGCCAAATTTTAGAAACCACTGCCTTAGAGCCTCTTTTAAGCCATAAAAGCTCTTCTTTAGCCTACACACTAATTTTTCCTTCACTTTGACCTCATATCCTTCTGGTTGCTGCATATAGATCTCTTCCTCCAAATCTCCATGGAGAAATGTTGTCTTTACATCTAACTGTTCAAGATGCAAATATTCTACTACTACAAGACTTAAAATAGTTCTTATTGAAGTCATCTTAACAACAGGAGAAAAAAGTCATCAAAGTATATACCTTTCTTTTGTGCGAACCCCTTCACCACATGTCTATCCTTATACCTATGTTTTCCTCCATCTTATTTCTTCAACCTTTAAACCCATTTATTGTGCAATGTAGTTTTACCGAAGGCAACCTAACTAAGTCCTGTCCGGTTATGCATTAAGGAGTAATATCTCTTCTTCCATGGCTAGCTCCCAATTCTTCCCCGGGTTTCCAACTGTATCATTTTCACAACATTCAAGTTCACTGTAACTTACCAACAATAAATAATATAATGAAGGAGAGTATCGTTCAGGGGGTCTACTTATCCTGGTAGATCTTCTAACACCACTTTCAGGTGTTTGAGGTGCCTGTTGCTGTTGTGGTTGTTGTTGTTGTTGTGGCTATTGATTATTATTATTTTCAGGCACCATTACTTTTTCTATGATCTGATCAAGAACTGTGTATTCTTTGTTTTCTTTTTCCTGTTTCTTTTCCTGCAACCGATTCTTATACAAGACCTTTTCATTGAATATTACACCTCTGCTCCTAATGATTTTGTGATTTTCATAATCATATAAGAGATAACCAAAATCATTAACACCATATCCAATAAAGGTACATCTCTTTGATTTTGCCTCAAGCTTTGTTCTATTTTCTTTATTAATATGGAAAAAGGCCTCACAACCAAAAGGCTTTAAAAAGGAGTAGTTTACCTTTTTACCTGTCCATGCCTCCTCTGGAATACCACCATCCAAGGAACTTGAAGGCCTCTCGTTTATGATAAACAGTATCTATAGCTTTTCGCCTTAAAATTGTAAACGCAAATCCGGCATGAAATCTCATGCACCTTGCACACTCCATGATCGTCTCGTTCATCCTTTCGACACACCATTTTCTTGTGGTGTTCTTGGAACTGTCTTCTCTCTGCGAATTTCATGCTATGAAAAATACCTATCAAACTCTTTGCTACAATATTCACCTCCATTTTCTGATCTGCGACACTTCAAGTTCTTTCCCATCTCAATCTCAACCAAATCTTTACATTTCTTGAAAGTATCAAATACATCCGATTTATTCTGAATATAATAAATCCAATTTTTTCTAGTTGCATTATCAATAAAAGTAACATAATAACGAGAGCCACCAAAAGATGATACCTGAGCAGGTCCCCATACATATGTATGCACAAGCTCTAATTCTTCACTCTTCTTTTCTTTCCCAACTCTGAGAAATTTGACTCTATTCTGTTTTCCATAAATACAATTCTCATAGAAATCCAAATCAATATTCTTCAAACCCGACAACAAATTTCTTGAGTGAAGAATCTTCATCCCCTTCTTACTCATGTGTTTGAGCCTATGATTCCATAATGCTGCATCTTCTCCTTTGGAAGTTAAAGCATTAACAGAGTTAGATATACCATTGCATAAATACAATGTACCAACCTTTTTGCCTTTTGCTATTACCAGGGCTCCTTTGGTGACCTTCCAAGTTTTATCTATGAAAGTTGTCACACAACCTTCACCGCCTAACTACCCTGTTGAAATCAGATTTTTCTTCAGATCTGGAACATGCCTTACCTCCTTTAATAGCCATTGGTTTCCATTTTTTTGTTTTACAAGAACTTTACCCATTCCAACAATTTTACAGGGTTTATCATCACCCAAACTGTCTTGTCCAAAATCTCTTTCCTTGAACATACCATGAAATAAAATATTTATTATCGTGTGAAATGGGTGTGGTATGGAATGAGCCCCTGAATCTACACCTGGAATCGCACATTTTCTAAAGAAAGAATCAAAGCATCTTATAACACATCACCTGTCACATTTGCTTCATGATTGTTTTATTACTGTGCATCTCCTTCTTTTCCCTTTCGAGATCTACAATCTTTCTTTAGGTGTCCTTTCTTTCTACATTTCCAACACACTATCCCTGATCTAGACTTGGATCTACCTTTCCTTGATTTACTGTGATATCCCGAGCTCTTTACACTTTCCATTCTTCTTCCCCTAAACTCTGCACTCAAAGCATTACCCGATGTCTCATCGAAGCTTTTCCTTCACATTTCCTCACTAAGGATAGCACCGACAACATCATCAAACTTTAAAGTACTAGATCCAGAGACAGAGCTACTAATGGCCATAACTAAACCATTCCGCCTTCTCTCGGGCAATGAGCACAGAAATAAAAGAGCCCTAACTTCATCATCAAATTTTACCCCTACAGAACTTAACTGACTGGTAACTGTATTAAAATCATTTAAATGGTCTACAACAAATCCACCTTCCGACATCTTCATATTAAATAAATGTTTCATAAGAAATACCTTGTTTGAGGCCGATGGTTTTTCATATAGTTTCGCCAACGCCTTAGTCAAACCCTCTGTTGTTGTTTCCTTCGAAATATTGAAGGCTACCGACGTCCCGAGGCACAACCGTACTGTTCCAAGTGCCTTTCTATCGAGAATCTCCCATTCTGCGTCTGTCATAGCCGCCAGCTTCTTTGTTTTTCCGCTCAATGGTAGGTACAGATCTTTCTGATACAGATAATCTTCCATTTGCATCTTCCACAGTGGGAAGTTTTGGCCGTTAAATTTCTCGACCCTAAACTTACCATCTTCCACCATTTCTCCCACTCGAACTAGGAACCCTTCTTTCCTGCTAGTTTATCAGCCAAATAGACCTTCAGCTCTGATACCAGTTGTTAGAAAATTATATATTAAAGAGCTATGCAACACATAAAATATGTGGAAAACACATAAAACCAGAGACACAGATATACGTTGTTCACCCAGTTTGGGCTACGTCCACCCCGAACAACCAGTTCTTCCTTTCTATTATCCAACAAAATGAATACACACAACCTATAGCAGATCTGTTGTAATATCCTCTGTTCTCTCTCACGGTCTCCCTCATTGTTTCTCGCTCTGAGAATACACATACAATGCACAACCACAATACAATACCCTCATACAAAGCAAGGGGTTACCTTCTAGGGAAAAAAAACCCTAAACTAAACACAACTTCTACTGTCAGATCATCCGCCTAATGAACGGCCCAAATTGACTAGAAATTATTATAATTTTACAAGAAAATTTTACATCTGTTTTTAGCTTCGGGGGCGCTGCCCCTTAAACCCCCCGCCAGGGGGGGGGGGGCTCCATAAAGTCGCAGCCACCCCCCCTGGACCCCCCAGGCAGCGTTTAATTACGGGCGGTGTTACCACCCCCATTAAGGTATAGGGGTCCAACGCTGTGATACAAAATAAACAAGATACTCATGCTCCACACCCAACACCAAATTGGGAGAATCTTAAGATTACCCACTTATTATATCCCATGCATATATTTAAAAATGTTTCATCTTCTTTATGGAGGCACATGTCATCGAAACAAAGTGACACATTAATTGTTAGGAAAGATCTTATTACTTCAAAAATTAAAAAGAAACATTGGCCAAGACGATTAGAAAGTACAGGATCAGAGCCAGGCATCAGTCCCTCTAATTCACGGTATTTCAAAGAAGGTGATGTCCCATGGATTTTTAAAAAATATGATCTCTCTCTAGCAAAGGAAGTTTTAATGGGTGTGAGGGTGCCATCTTCATATGGGCCTTCACTACGGCGTTGCTTCACCGTGGATGACCATTTATCAGGGTTGAAATCACATGACCATTTGAATCTTCTAAGAGTACGTATAATGTCAAAAGCATGATTTTATTATTTTTTATATTAATAAATTATACCCCATGCAGGGATCATAAAACATAACTAATTTTGTATATCATTGCATGTGTTTATAACTTTGCAGTGTCATTATCCTTTGTTCGTGCATGGGTGTGTGAAACATGAATTCCCCCAAGACCTAGTACGTTCCATATCTAAATTATCTGCATTTGTATGTTGGATCGTGTCAAAGGAGATTCATGTGGCTAGCATTCCATGGTGGCATCAAGAGATAGTTCAGATTGTTTGTATGTTTGAGAAGGAATTGTCGACGAGTTTCATGGACTTGCAGGTTCATCTTCTAATCCACATAGTAGATGAGGTTGAATTAGTTGGGGTGGTTTCTTGTCGTTTGATGTTCTTCTTAGAGAGGTACATGAAGAAATTGAAAGTTTTTGTTCGACAAAGGGAAAAACCCGAGGGTTCAATTGCAGAGGGGTACATATCGTATGAGTCTTTCTATTACTCCAGTGAGTACATCAAGCAGATCGACAACAGACCAGGTGCAGTGATTTGGGATGATGAAAGGGATGAAGACAAAAGAGAAGGGGAGCTACTCCAAACGAATGGAAAAAGGCGCTTGATAAAGAGTAAGCGACTTATAATTTTTCAAATTTACACAAAGTAAATATTCATGTTAAACTTTGATATAATGTATATTTTGATATCATATGTATTATGTGTCGATTTGATTTCATCAGTGAATGCAGAAATTAAAGCAATCAATAAATTCATTCTTTATTATTCTGAAACGACACAACCATGGGTCGCATTGTACGAACAAAAGTGGATGAAATGGGTTAGTGACAAGAAAGAATTCAGACGGTTGAATGGTAGAAGTGTGCCTTATCCCGATCATTTAAAAGAAAATATGCCCCAGAAGCTGGGTTGCTGACCAAGTCAGAGAGAAATACAATGCAACCAGTCGTTACCTGCGTGTTGAAGAGGATGTCCTAAACGTAGGGATTGGGTGCACCCACTTAGTAATAATCTATTTATGTACATTTTAAATTTATTAATGCACCTTTGAAATTTAATTACATCTATATTTCATATTTTAACTGTTGGGATATTATAAGACACATAACATTATGATTTTTAAATTTTTTATAGGTGCATTTGTTCCCATCTATATGGGCATATGGACACCATTTTCGCACAAGAAATTGCCGATGATGGACACATGACACAAGACTATGGAGTGGAAGTTGAGTTCGATCAATCTAGTCGATCTAGCCACCCTGATCAAAACCTAGTATGAGGGACGTTAGGTTACATCAGAAAGATACAAGAGATCATTGAAGTGGATTTCTCTTCTTTTCAATGTGTTATTTTTAGGCGCAAGTGGTGGGACACCTTTGATCGGAATAATGTAAAGGAAGATAGCGATAGTAGGTTGATATATATCAACTCCAGAAAGATGTGGGATGAAGCTAAGGAGCCCTATGTTTTCCCCAAACACTACAACCAGGTGTTTTTTTACCCATATGTGTTGGATAGGGATTGGTGGTTCGTATTGAGACATGACCCTAGATCAAAATATATTTTTGAGAAAAATAGTGTTATCATGCCAAGCGAGCTGGAAAATAATGAGGGTGATCATGAGAACCAAGAGTGATATGGTACATGTGTTATTTCATCATTTATACTTTTAAGATGGGTTTTTCTAAAGAAGAGGACTTAATTACCTTATAACTAAATTTTTTTTTTCGAAATATGATAATATGTATTTTGAATTAATTGGTAATTTGCATTGTGTTAATGTTAAAATCATTTCACTTGATAATTTTCTATTATGTTGATTTCGAAAACAATGGTGTATTGTATAAAGTTATTTTTTTTTTGGTATGTAGGATCATAATAAAATAATGATAATTCTAAAGTACATGAATTTATTTGCATTCTTTTCTAAACTTTATTATGTTTCAAAAATTCATATTATTCTATTATGTTACAATTATTTATATTCATACAACTTTACAATTATGGTAATTTAACAATATTTACGATATACATTTTACTTACGGTAGTGATGGTTCAAAATTGACAATTAATTTACAATTTTACAATTTTTAATAAAATTGAATGATGACAATACATACAATTACAATTTTACAATTTCACAATACAATTACAATCACAATTTTAGAATTTTACATACAATTACAATCATTTCACATTAATACAATTACAATTACAATTTTATAATTTCACATAATTACAATTACAATTTTAGAATTTTACAAACAATTACAATTTTACAAATTTAGGAAATTTAATAAAATTAAATGATGACAATACATACAATTACAATTTTAGAATTTTACATACAATTACAATTACAATCATTTCACATTAATACAATTAAAATTTTACAAATCTTTTACATACAATTACAATTTTACAATTTCACATACAATTACAATTTTACAATTTTATATATATACAATTACAATTACAATCATTCTACATTAATACAATTAAAATTTTACAAATATTTTATATACAATTACAATTACAATTTTACAATTTCACATACAATTACAATTACAATTTTACAATTAAAATTACAATTACAATCATTTCACATTAATACAATTAAAATTTTACAAATATTTTATATACAATTACAATTACAATTTTCCAATTTCACATACAATTACAATTGCAATTTTAGAATTTTACATACAATTACAATTACAATTTTACAATTTTACATATATACAATTACAATTACAATCATTTCACAATAAATTAAATATTACAATTTAAATTTAAATTTTACAAATATTTTACATATAATTACAATTAGAAATACAATTACAATTTACAATTTTACATACAATAATTTCAATTACAATCATGACATAATATTTAATAAATATCATGATTTAATATTAAAAATAAACATCACAATCATGATAACCATCGTACAAACATCATATTCGACTAAAAAACACATTCAAATTCGCTAACATCATCTAATCATCGTGATCATGATCATCTAACACAACACAAGCATTGTATAACATCATCACAACACAAACATCAAAAATACATCTCATGTCAAATAATTGCTATCACATACACATCTATCTGCAAGTTGCACATTAAATGAACATATCTAACATGACCTAAAAATATACACATCATTATGAACGAAAACATGTAAATTAAGTACAACTGCAACATGAACATAAAACACGTGGACCATATATATATATATATATATATATAATGTCAAAATATACAACTGTAATATAACTGCATATAAATGTCAAAAATTAGCTGGTGGTAGATCAATAGTAGTATTAGTCGAGGCCTGCCCAGTCGATGGTGCAGCCTCTACATGCTCAGATAGATGTCGATCATCACGTGCCTGCTGATCTGGAGGTGCCTCATGCTGATTAGGATCGACTGCCTACTCATGATGACTCGTGGAAGGACCTGCCTCCTTAGATGGACCTGCGCCCTCCTCAAGATCAGGTGCTTGCTCATGATCATGACTGTTGGATGTTGTAGGCTACTCATCTCTGGCACGAGGTGGAGGAGGAGGTGGAGTACTAGTTGAATGATGATCACTCCCCTGATCATGATCATCAGATGATGTGTTGCTCGAATGTCAACGTTCTACATCTCCACCATGCCTACCTCAAATGACCCTCCTCACTCGCACCAGTAATCTGGTAGCTCCAACAATATGCCACATCAGGGTCAACATATCATGGGGCATGCCTCTCCATATCGTTGTCAACCTATCATCAGCCTCTGTCTCTCTGATAGTGACCGACCTGACTCCCTCCTCCACTAGGAGTTGATAGATTTGGGCACCCACTCCATCCTAAATCTAGTGTCAGGCCTACGCCTCACACCCGCCGGTACCTATGCATGATCATGAGGGTGGCGATGGCATCTCGTTACCAACAAATGACCCAATATCTACAAAATATATATAAGTACACAACAATAATTAGACAATTTCATTAAACAATTTAATAAAACAAGTTAAAGAACATTTTAGAATAAATTTAAAGAAAACACTAATATTACCTCTCTCATCTGGTGGCTCATCATCTGTGAAGAGGATATTGGCACGCCCTCGCCAATCCAAACCAGCATATGGAAATGGCATCAGAACGAAGGCATGATCATCAACACTGGATAGCAACTCCATTGCATCAAGAGATATCCTGGCGGAAAAGTCAGACTCGCCCGTTTTGGGCATCATCTAGCCCCACATCTCCATCTGTATGTGCAACATCGGCCTACGAGGTTTCTGAACAAAAGTAGGCCTCGTCTCTGAAAATCTCTCAAAAAATAAACACAATATCTCTTAAGCAAAAGGGAACTTCACCATCCCTTTTGCCTGAGAACGACATCTATCTAATGTTGTACAAAACTGCTACAAACAAATCGTAGACCACCTCACAAGTTGTGGTGCCTGTAATAAAGAATCAAAATAAAATAAAAGCGGGCAACTAATGCGTTTCTCGTCACTGGTATGGTGTGCAATGGTCGACAACAGTAGTGAGAGGCACCTCACCTCCTCTGCACCAAACAAAGCAATACGCAACTGACCAGCAGAGACCTAAAAATCTGTAGGAGAAATTATATCGGTGCTAATGTATCTCTGGGAGTAAACCAACTGACTCCCACTGCATAGCCAATGGGGACCTTTAGGAATGAGGGAAAATCCTACCCTCTCCTAGATAGGCCAGTAATAAAATATATGTCCTCCTCAGTGGGCACGTACCACTGGTTAGGACCAACTCGGAAAGCCTGTCGATGGGCATTCTACCTGAAGATGAGTTGTCGCAATAACCCATTATGGCCCTTCAAGGATGCAGCCTCCTCATAGAACTTGTGGATACCTACCTCCCTTAGGAACAACTGGGTGGCTGCAGTAATAGGTTGAGGGTACATAAGTATCTCCCTATCTCATGCCTCCCACAGGTGAACCACGTTATACTGGTCCACCATATGTTCTTGTTGTTCCCTCTCTTCTCTCCTTTGACGTCACTGAATGATTCACATATTAAATACATTTTCTTTATTTTATACATACATACATACATATATATATATATATAGATATAGATATAGATATATATATATATATATAAAACAGTCGATGCACCAAAAATAAATAGTCATGCACCGGTACCGGTGCGTCTACTTTTATCGAGCACCGTCCGCGGTGCCCCTAGAAATTTTTGGTGCACCGAACAACATGAAATGTACTTTTTCCTCCAGTGCGTTGACGAAACTATCCATTCTAGGGTGGATAGTTACGTCAATGCACCGCCCAACATTAATTCGTGGTCAACGTTGCGATCATTTAACCGATCGCACCGTTGACTATGTACAAGTTTGGGAGAGCGGTACGCTAACCAAACTACTCGCCCCGAGGCGGATAGTTTCGTCAGTGCACCGCCCTCATGGCATCATTACACATTCAACAGTGCGCTGGTTTAACCGACCACACCATTGACTATGTACCAATGTCGGGAAGGCAGTGTGCTGACCAAACTATGCGCCCCAGGGCGGATAGTTTAGTCAGCGCACTGCCCTCTTGACATTAGTACATGGTCAACGGTGTGGTCATTTAAATATCTGCACCATTGACTATGTATCAATGTCTGGAGGGGGGTGCGCTAACTAAACTAGCCGCCTCGGGGCGCATAGTTTGGTCAGCGCACCGCCCTCCCGAACTTGGACATAGTCAACAGTGCGGGCGATTAAACGACCACACCGCCATTTATGTTTTAAAAAAAAAAACATGATGTGTGTTTCCGTTACCGCACCGGAACCGGTGCGGTTACTGTTAGCACCATTCATGGTGTAGCCTATAAATTTACAGGTAGCACCGCAAAATGGTGCGAGCCTAACAGCTCTAGGGCACCGCACCAAAAAAAAAATGCTAAAAAGTTTAATTATGGAGAAACAATTAAAATACTTGTACATTTGGGCATCAAGGAGGCATATTTGCTGAATAATTTGCAAAACTAAAATTGCCCACCGTTTTCCAAAATTCAAAATCCAGAAGGTGAGAAATGGACGGCAGTAGTGTGTGCAATGGGAGCACTGATGGCAAGGCGCCTCACACAAGGGAAATTTGCATTGGTGCTTGAGAGCTCTGGAGCACTGAAGAAGTGAAAATGTAGATTTTTTTGTTGTAATTGTTTTCTATTTAACCCTGTTCCGGCGCGCGAGTTTTTTAGGCGCACCGGGCGATTTATTCCAAGCGCACTGGGCCTGTTTTTGTTTAACATAGGTTTTTATGACGCACCGGGCCCGAATCTATGTAGCGCACCAGTGCGCTACAGTAATAAGATGCATCGGGTGGGTTTTTACAGAGAGCATGGTGTCTTGGTGTGCCAATTTTTAGTACACACCAATGCTTTTCTAGTTAAACGCACTAGTGTGATTTATGATTTTAAATGGATCGGACAAAAAACATCCGCAAAAACCTCCACTCACCAACCTCCTCTAGAAACCTCCACTAGAAACGGATATTTGGGCTATTTTTATAAGGGGTTCCTCAAAAACATCTGCTAGAGGGTATTTTCCTTGTATTTTTTAAGCCATACAAGCTCTTCTTTAACTTGCAAACTAATTTTTCCTTCCCTTTGACCTCATATCCTTGCGGTTGCTGCATATAGATCTCTTCCTCCAAATCTCCATGGAGAAATGATGTATTTACATCTAACTGTTCAAGGTGAAAATATTCCGCTGCTACAAGACTTAAAATAGTTCTGATTGGAGTCATCTTAACAACATGATAAAATATTTCATCAAATTCAATACATTTCTTCTATGCAAACCCCTTCACCACAAGTCTAGCTTGGTACCTCTGTTTTCCTCTATCTTCTTCCTTCAGCCTATAAACCCATCTATTCTGCAATTTTGTTTTACCTACAAGCAAGCTGACTAAGTCCCATGTCTGGTTATGTATTAAGGAATTCATCTCTTATTTTATGGCTAGCTCCCACTTCTTCCTGGTTTCGACCTACATTGCTTCTTCATAACATTTGGGTTCACCAGAATCAGTCAACAATAAAAAATACAATGAAGGAGAGTATCGTTCAGGGGGTCTACTTATCCTGGTGGACCTTTTGACACCACTTTCAGGTGTTTGAGGTGCATGTTGTTGTTATGGCGGTTGTTGTTGTTGTAGTTATTGATTATTATTATTTTCAGGCACCTTTACTTTTTTGGTGAACTCATCAAGAACTGTATATTCTTTGTTTTCCTTTTCCTGTTTCTTTTTCATGTTTCTTTTATTGCAATTGATTCTTATACAAGACCTTTTCATTGAATATTACATCTCTACTCCTAATTATTTTATGATTTTCATAATCATATAAACGATAACCAAAAGCATTAACACCATATCCAACAAAGGTGCATTTCTTTGATTTTGCCTCAAGCTTTGTTCTATTTTCTTTATTAATATGGAAAAAGGCCTCATAGCGATGCCTCCTCTGGAATACCACCATCCAAGAAACTTGAAGGCCCTTTGTTTATTAGATAAACAGTAGTATCTACAACATCTGCCCAAAATTGTAAAGGAAATCCTGCATGCAATCTCATGCACCTTGCACGGTCCATGATTTTCCTGTTCATCCTTTCTGACACACCATTTTCTTGTGGTGTTCTTGGAACTGTCTTCTCTCTACAAATTCCATGCTCTGAATAGTACCTATCAAAATATTTTCTACAATATTCACCTCCATTGTCTGATCTTAGACACTTCAACTTCTTTCTTGTCTCAATCTCAACCAAAGCTTTCCATTTCTTGAAAGTATCAAATACATCAGATTTATTCTGAATACAATAAATCCAAGTTTTTCTAGTTTCATCATCAATAAAAGTAACAAAAATGATAAGAACCACCGAGAGATGATACCTGAGCAGGTCCCCATACATCTGTATGTACAAGCTCTAATTTTTTTCTCTTATTTTCTTTCCCAACTCTAATAAATCAGACTCTTTTTTTTTCCATAAATACAATTATCACAGAAATCCAAATCAATATTCAAACTCGGCAAAAAATTTCTTGAGTGAAGAATCTTCATCCCCTTCTCACTCATGTGCCTGAGCCTATGATACCATAATGTTGCATCTTCTCCTTTAGAAGTTAAATCATTAACATAGTTAGAAATACCATTGCATAAATAAAATGTGCTAACCTTTTCACCTTTTTCTATTACCAGGGATCCTTTAGTGACCTTCCAAGTTTTATCTGTGAAATTTGTCACACAGCCTTCACCACCTAACTGCCATGTTGAAATCACATTTTTCTTCGGATCTAGAACATGCCTTACCTCATTTAATAACCATTGGTTTCTATTATGTTGTTTTACAAGAACTTTACCCATTCCAATGATTTTACAGGGTTTAACATCACCCAGACGAACCTGTCCAAAATCTCCTTGAATATAGTCATGAAAATATTTCTTATCAGGTGTGGCATGGAATGAGGCCCCTGAATCTACCACCCAGGAATCAGTAAAATTTTCTAAGGAAATAATCAAAGCATATTGTAACACATCACCTGTCACATTTGCTTCATGATTGTTTTCTTGTTGTGCGTCTCCTTCTTTTCCCTTCCGAGATTTATATTCTTTATTTAGGTGTCTTTTCTTTTTGCATTTCCAGCACACTATCCCTGATCTCGACTTGGATCTCCCTTTCCTTTATTTACTACGATATCTTGAGCTCTTTCCTCTTTCCATTTTTCTTCCCCTAGTCTTTGCACTCAAAGCATTACCCGATGTATCACTCGATTTTTTCCATCGCATTTTCTCACTAAGGATAGCACCGACAACATCATAAAACTTTAAAGTACTAGATCTAGAGAAAGTTACTAATGGCCATAACTAAACCATTCAAACTTTCTGGCAATGAGCGCAGAAATTAAAAAACCCTAACTTCATCATCAATGTTTAACCCTACATAACCTAACTGACTGGTAACCGCATTAAATTCATTTAAATGGTCAGCAACAGATCCACCTTCTGACATCTTCATATTAAATAAATGTTTCATAAGAAATACCTTATTTGAGGCCGAGGGTTTTTCATATAGTTTTGGCAATGACTTAATTAAACTTTATGTTGTTGTTTCCTTCTAAATATTGAAGGCTATCTACACCATGAGGCACAACCGTATTGTTCCGAGTGCCTTTCTATCGAGAATCTCCCATTCTCTTATTTCACTGTGTAGGCTTCAACTTAACAAGTTCAACATCAATAAGAGACTAGCCAGTGAGACGATCAATAAAGAAATCGGACAAAGGGTTTTCCAAAGCTTGATCACCCCAAGATTCAGAAGCACCCTTTGAAATATTAAGTCTTTTGTAATGATTAAAGTGGGGATATCAATCAAATATGTTTTGAAGAAGGAATCCCAATATTCCTTTTGGATTTTATTGGGACCATAAACATTCATCAAAGAGAAAGAAATGCCCATTTCATTAAAAAAAATTCAATGCATAGACCTGATACTATGCTCAAAGAGTTGATTAACTTAATAAGTTTCTTGTTCCAACCAATCGTTAAGTCACCTGAATGGCTTGAGGCATCTAGACACATAAAACCCCAACCAACCAAGAGACCTTCCAAGCATCGAGTAATGGAATCATTGAAACCAAGGGTTTCTTGTAGAAATATGATCTCGAGATGATTAGATTCAATAGTACGATTGAGAGAAAGTCTCTTAGAGAAAATTGTAAAACCCTCGTAGTTAAAAGAAATCATTTTCATTTTAACACTTCTAAAGGGGAAATGACTACTCTAAGGGCCCCTTGAATCAAATATTGTCTCCTAGAGGCCATTTCAACCTTCACATGCTCCATGGATTTTTTCAGGTGTGATTTTCTCCCCCACCCCCACTGGTCTGAATAAGAAACATGGAGTTGACCCGAACCAACAATGGGAGGATTAATGAAGAGTCCTTTACATTAAGGATGAATATTATAGGAGGAAGATCTAGCCCTGGAAGAGTGGGAGGAGAGGAGGATGGAGAAATTATCAAAGAAGAGAGGTTGCTTATCACCTAGGAAAAAGAGCACAAAAATTTGGGATGGTAGCCAAGAAGACTTAAGGAAGAGGTGAGAGGTGTAGAAAGTGAACAAGAGATATAAGACACAAAAGAAATAAAATTATAATAGAACATGATATGATTAAACTGATAAGATGTACAAGGGGAAGAAATATGGATATTACCTGGCGCATGGGGCTCAGAGGGGACCAGTAATCCACCATCCACCGTCATAAGGTCCATTGGGGGGGCTACCATAGTTTACATGAGCTCCTCTGCATACTTGGGAAGTCCTTCGATCTCCCCACGTGACGAAGGCATTCTATTGTTTGCAAGAGAGTCCCCCTAGAAGAAATATTCTTCACCCTCCTCCTATAATGGGAAAACTGGGAAATGTTTTACTAAATGACCATATATGTGACAATGATGGAACTAAAAAGTGACCCACTCATAGTCCAACTCTTGTATGAAGCTATTTTCCCCACCGAGATCCATAGCTCCGAGAGACCATTTCTCAAATCAACCATAATAAGAATATGTGTAGTAATCATTACTCAAGAAACAAGATATGAAGAATCATGAGCTAGGTAGGATCCGATAGAATTCCCAGTATCCTCGAATATCTCATCCGCCCAAAAAGCAAGAGGAAACCCTAGAAGAGGGACCCAAATGGGAACACTTAATTCTCTCATCGAGTGTTAAACAATGGCGATCAAAATTTAACAATACAGGGGAAGAGACGACATGCCAAACCTAATTCACAACTAATTAAGCATCCTTCACATCCTTAAATTTGAGGTGAATCCACCACTTATCCAAATACTCAAAACCCAAAGGAACCTTCACAAGAGGAGAGATATCCCTGGCTACCCAATCCCTGAGGGTTTGAACGAAGAAACAATGGCCTTGAACATGGGAAACCAATGATATTTTCTCCAAAGTTGAGAACCTACCCTTATTTATATCACCACCAAGGACTATTGAAAGCTTCAAACGCTTGGAATTATTGACAAAGTGAGGCTTCTTAACTGATTCATCCCTAATATGGTTTGAATTTTTACTTAAGTGTACCTTCGAGGGCCTGGAAGGAAAACATAGAGAGGGAGTCGGTTGATTTGGAGGATAATTTCTATGAACCGTAGCTAGAATATTCGATCCAAACCCTAGAGGGTTTTGGAAGTGGAAAGGATTAATATTCGGGAGGGGGATCGATACTAGATTTTCGCTTGGCTCACAAAACCCATGAGATGAACCCACCACATCTGGAAGAGAAAAAGAAAGCAACTAATTGGGAAAGAACATATTAGAGTTACTGAGAAGAAAATATGAGAGATAAATTGGTTGTGAAAGACCCACTCCCCATATTGGAGATAGAGATATGATCCAGATGGCTCTAGAGAACCTCAAAAATAAAAGTTCTTGAATATTAGTCAAACTAGGACCAAATAGAAGATCTCATCGCAAATTTGCAACGATACAAACGATGCCTTAATCTGAGTTCGTATGTGAAAGTTATGGCCAATAAAAATTGTGGTCAAACTTGGAAAAATGACAGATTTAGCAGAGCCCCAAACAAAATTGCAGCCTCACCAAATTGGTGGTTCAGCCAAATCAACAGATAAATTTGGCGGACCTTTGTTAAATCTAGGGTTGGTGTTAATTGCAGTTAAATTTGGTAAATCACCAAATATGGTGGCACCCTTCCAAATTTGGAGGAATTACATGGCCCCATTAGATGGTGTCATGTTGCACCCCGTTGGTGGCCAATTGGTCCAACCCCAACCGACCAAACATAGTGGTAGTTTTGATCGAATATATTTCTAACAGACAGACGACGGTTAACACGCGATTGGCGGGGTTATTTAAATATGTCGAATGATTATTGTTTTTATAACAAATCTATTTTCGGTTTAACATATCACAAAGGGATGGGTTTTAATATAACCAATTGTTATAATAATAATAAACGACATCATTGTTGATAAATGATATAGGGTTTAAAATGAATTGGCAACTAAAGTTTTCATAACGGTTTGCTATATCTGGTGGGAAGTTAACATTATATTTTGGTGGTTTATTAAAACGGTTGTTTTATATATTAAAATGGTGGTCCACAAGGGTTTTAACTCAGCCCACTCGCCAACTTTGTGCCTTAATAACCATGACATCACCATCCCACCAATTGACGAGGGATTTGGTATTACCACTAGTAGAATAATATTCAAAACCTATGAAAATGCAAAGCGACCAACAGTGGAGGCCGACTGAGCAGAGGTCGACGGTGAAACCAGAGCCACAAAGGGGTGGAACTAGTCAAGGTCAGAACCAAGAGGCCAACACCTGAACCGTACGTGTTTGGAACTAGGAATCAGGGTTACAGGAGGAGGAATATTCTTGGGAATATTTTGATGCAGAATCTGTGAGGAATTTAAAATATTCTCTGAGGAGCCTGATATAGATTTATGAAGGAAAAAATTTAAATAAATATATAAACAGAAACATATAGATACAGTGAAAGCAGAAATTCAATTCATTAATAAAAAAGTACTGAAAATTGTTGACATGTAGAATGAAAATAAACAAGCTCAGGCGATGGTAGGTTATCTCTAAGAAGAGATGTTGTGGCTACATGCCTTCTAAACTATGTTATAATGAGGTGCAAAGGCATATTTATTATTTAGAAACAATGGAAAACCCTAAACATCCAAAAACCTAACCCATAGGAGATGAAGTGCCAAAATTTTGTGGGACCTGTTGGGGAAATTGGTACATCAACTTAACAGGGTCGTAACTTTGGCATACAATATTTGTTTGACGCGTACGATATCTCATTAGAAATATATGTCTGAGGATTGGAACTTTCGACTATAAACTACTATTATAAGCAATAATTTTTCTCATTTTCCAAAAAAAATATCGTTTAGGGCTTCAAAACAACTCTAGGAGTTCAGGACCCAAAAAACTGCCAAAAATAGTAAATTGTGCTACAATTAAGGAAACTGAAAGAAACAATGGTGGTGGTCCAAGTGGAATAGGAGGTTTGCCACCAATATCCACCTGGATCAGTCCTCCCCCTTTAGGAAGAAATGGTCCCCATTGCGTTGAGTGCCTCCATGAGATGGGGAAACTTCTATTGAACTTGGTCCCTAGTGAGCCACTTGCCTTGGTGCAGTTGGCCAACTTTGACAACTCAATATAGTTGGATATTATCTTGGCGAGTGTTCTTGATTTGTATTTCCATGATCCGATCAGTTTTGGCCTATCCCATGTAGTCTTGGGTTAGCACTGTTGGTGTGAGTTATTCTTTTATGTTTGATGTGTCCAATAATGGTCGAAAGTATGGCCGCAAGCGGTCCACATTTAACACTTGGTTCAGGCCAAGGAATGGGGGAATGTTGAGCTCAAAATAATTTTCTCCCGTGACCTTGGTTATGTTTTAAGGCCCATATTTGAGTGTTCTAAGCTTATTTTGGGCTTCAGTAAGGAGTTTTTTTTGCAAATGCAACCAAACTTTGTTGCCCACCTAAAACTTGTGTGGAACCCGATGTTGATCATGTCGATGGTTTTACTTGGAATTGGACTTACCCAAGATGTCATGCACCTACTGGAAGATGTGTTCAATAAATCAGGGTATTTTATGAGCCTCGAACTGTACATGTGTGGATTTTGTATGTGTAGTCGCATGAGGCATGGCAACATTACTCAGACAAAATTATTGAAAACATAGACCCACTTGAAAAGGATTACGACTAGTCGAGCTATGGAGAGCTCTATTATAACTGTGTTGCACATAAGGAAGGATCCCATCCTAGGTTCGTGGATGCTTGGAGTTATACATGCATAATATTTTCACTATCATCTGATTGACGACCTTTCTTTAGCCATCAATCTGGGGATGGAATGCAGTCGACTTGGTGATCTTAGTGTCCAATAATGTTTAGAGGATCGACCAGAATGTGGTTAGGAACCTGCTATCCCGACATGATATAATGGTCTGCGGGATTCCAAAATGTACCCATACTTGTTCAAAGAATATTTTAGTAGTGTCCTCTACTTTGATACTATTCTTGTAAGACGACAATACAGTCATCTTAGAAAATATTTCCACGACCACAAATACATATTCATTATCATGCTTGGTAGAAGCGAGGCCTGAAAAATAGTCCACGAAGATGGATTCCTAAAGTTGGTTGGGAGTAGGCAAAGGAGTGTGTAGGCCTTGCTTCTTGATGGTTTTCTTGGTGATGGAACAGAGAGTGCAGGATCTAATGTATTTTCCAACATTATGTTGGAGTTCTGGCCAATAAAAAAAATATTGTAGTACGGCCACATTTTTCTCCACACCGAAGTGTCTTGTGACCCGACTATAGTGCACCTACTAAATAAATTTGGTGTGCTCACTTGAAGGAACACAAAGGTGGCCCATGTAGCATAATAATGTGCCCTAGTGGAGGTAGAAATCTGGAATTTGCTTTCCATCCACTTGCATCTAGTATTTTGTGGAAAACTCTGGATCATTCTTGTACAAATGTAGCCATCCATAGGTCTCGTGGCCACAAGAGTCAAGAATAGTAGTTAGTGCAGCAACTGGGGGTTGTCTGAGGAAATTTGAAACATGATTTATGTTTCCCTTCTTGTACTAGATGTTTAAGTAGAATTGTTGCAAATATGTAGCCCACTTCTAATGGCGATCATTCTGCAACTTCCCTTGTGTCTGTATAAACTAAATAGGTCGGTGATATGTGTGGATGATTGTCTGCCTCCCCATAATGTAATTTTTTCCATTTCAAGAAAAGCTTGCACGTTAGAATACATCTCTTTATCATAGGTTGGGTACTTCATAATTGTATAGGAAAGTGTCTCCATATGATAGGCCATGCCCTTTATGGGTGATAAATGCACCAATAGCATAGTCAGAGGCATCTATCGCGGTTTGATATGGTTTTTGCAGGTCTGGCAATGTGAGTACAGTTGTAGAGAAAAGGTGGTTCTTTATCTCAATGAATTCCTTGTGTTGGGAATCAGACCAAGAAAAATTTTCTTTCGCTCCACCCTTGGTGACCTGACTCAAAGGCCAAGTGATATGGGAGAATCCCAACACAAACCTCCAACAAAAATTGGCAAGGCCCAAAAAATTTTGAATATTTGTTAGAGTGGTCAGGGCTAGCCAATCTAGAATGACTTGGATATTATCAGGATCCACATGCATTCCTTTCTCATCTATGATGTAACCCATATATTAGACTTGGATCATGCCAAAGGTATATTTCTCCGGGTTGGCACATAGCGTGTATTTGTCGTAGGGTTTGAAGGACTAGTTGAATTTGTTGCAAGTGCTCTTCTAACTCTCGCTCAAGATAAGAGTGTCGTATAGATATACAACCACAAACGAGTTAGTGAAGGGTCATAAGATGTCATCCATCATCCTCATAAAAGTTGCAAGGGCATTTGTCAACCTGAAAGGCATGACCAACCTTTCAAAAAGTCTCTCCTTGGATTTGAAGGTGGTATTCCATACATCTATGGGCTTTATTGGAACCTAGTGATAACCAGACTTCAGATTGATCTTACTGATGTACTTTTCCCCCTTGATCTGGTCAACATTCATCAATTCACAAGATTGGATACCTATTTCTAACAGATTTTGTTTAATTCCCAATAATCAATGCAGAGCCTCTAGGTCCCATCCTTCTTTTGTACAAGTACAATTGGGCTCCCACAAGGTGAGGAACTTGGTCGGATGTGCCCTTTTTTGCAGCAGTTGTTGGATTTGTCACTGGATCTCTTCATTTTATAGAATGGAGTAGTCGTATATCATCCCATTGGGTAGAGGTGCTCTAGGGGTCAGATTAATCAAATAATTGACCTGATAATGTAAGGGAACCCTTGTGGGTGAGGCCAATATGTCATGTATTCTTCCACGGACTTCTCCACCTACTTTTGCTTTGTGGATGAACCTTTCCCGGGTGCCATGTATGTGACCACGATCTTTCCCTTACTTTAAGATCGATTAAAAAAGAAAACAAATTTGTTGGTATGGGAGATGATCTTACTACATTTCTTACCATAGATCAAAGAGATGGTGGAAGGCGGGGTGATCTAGATTTATGCAGGAACACAACAGAATACACATATAACCATAAATACAAAGATGCAGCGGAAATAACACTTCATTTTGTTAATATCAAAGACTAAAATTTGTTTATAGACATAATGGAAATTAACTAGCTAGGGCGCTGGTAGCTTATCTCTGAGAAGAGATGTAGCAGCTACAGGCCTCTGAAATGTGTTACAATGAGGCTCAAGGGCCTATTTATTATTGAGAAACAATGTAAAACCCTAAACATCCAACAACCTAACCCTAGGAGATGAAGCGCCAAAAATATGGGCCCCGTTTGGGTAAATTGGTACATCAACTTCCTGATCAGGAGATCATGTGTTATTCTCAAAATTGAAAGTGCTTGAAACAAGGCTAAACATGAGCGACTGGAAAGGTCTCGTCGTTGCGATCTGGCACCGTGAATGGTTCGAAAAATCGATGTCATATGAGGAAGATATCACGTTCTATTCGTTTTCCCAAACAGTTAAAATTTTGTGACTGGGATACCCAGTCAGCATGCAAGTATAGTCAGCAGGTGGCATATTCTAGGTAATATTCCCCTTTCTCACAACCAATCATATCGTGCCACATGACTTAATCTAGGTCATTTATTTTGTGGTATGGAAGTGTGATTTTGATCGTTGATGGATTTGTACGTGTTTTTAATTGGTCGTTGGATGGGTGATAGGTGGCAAGCCCGGAGGCTGCCACATGTCCCTAGGAAGCTGTTGCAAAATTTTGTGGAGTCGGGATGGGGGGGTTTGACCCCGCGACCTCCTTCCTACCCCCGAATACCTCTTACCAGTCCACCTACGAGTTGATTCTTAACATTACTATTCTCCGGATTAATTTATTTTGTAACAAGTTCATGGTTGGGGGGGGAGTGGGGACCGCTAGTAGTTCCAACCCGCTAGCGGCCCAAAAGCTTCTGGTCACATGTCATTACTGCGACATTAAACGTTATGTAAACTGGTGGCAATAAACACTAACTCCGCCGAATAGATGGGCGTGGTCACATGTCGTTGTGACATTAAATTGTTAATGCGACGATTCCACAAGCCATAACTAAAATTGTTCCGACTATCTCGGTCACATGGTATGGTTTGCGAAAATTTTCTTCTGGGCGGCTAATCCAGCGGAGAGTTTTAAACTGTCACATGGGCAATTTGGGTGGCAATGAATGCCACGGTTTTGCGGAACATGGAGTCTGAGTTCCGCTCTCCTATTATGTAGATTTGTCAAACAATTTCAATGCAGAGTTAACGGCGGGGGGTCAGCATGTGACCACCCCGCCCAAGCCACTTGACTTTAAATCAATCATTTTATATGGAGGAAACTATAGCGCACCCTAAAATGTAGGGATTTTTCTATTTTTAGCCACAGTTAAGTGCCAGTCTCCCTAGAATAATTTGAGCATTCTGGAGCCATTGGTGCAGAGAAAACAGCCATTAGAGGCATGTAAACACATGTAATTTACAATTTTGATCATAATTACAAAGAGGGACATGCCATTGGGAGTTGGACCAGAAGATGTAGCCTGGGAGGGGTGTTCTGATTCATCATGCCTACTGTGTAAATCTTATGTGTGATTGTATTTCTCTATTATACATTGTTGTTTAGTGTTTTTTAGGCTTATTTCATGCTTAAAGTTTACAAATTCATCTATGTTTCATGGTTAAAACACTCATTCCCTAAGCAAACAAATAGAGACAAATTGTACATGTTTTTATTACTGAAAGGAAACTTAGCATAGAAAACTAATACATTCCTTTTAGATCAGGTTGGTATCAGAGCTAGATTTCAATCTTTGGTGTGTTTGTGTGCAAAGATTTGTTAATTGTTTGCAAGGGTTTTCATGCTTAGTAGGCTCAAGCTTAAGAGAGGAGATGGAAAATTGGTGGAAGCAAGAGATTCTCAAAGTGATCCACAACAAAGGAGGGAAAGATTGCCACATTTTCCACCACCTAGTTCACCTCCAAAATAAGCAGAAGAAGCAATAAGCATGCCTCCAGGAGAAGAAGAAACACGTGAAGAGGTGGATCCCAAAGAAGAAGAAAGTGTGTTTAGGAAAGCATACCTTGACATGACTGAAATGGTGAGAGTCCTTTATCAAGAAAGGAATGAGAGACTAGAAGGAGAAGGATCCAAACTTCACAAGGAAGGTCAGGGATCATCAAGAGGTCACAATGATGAAGATAAATCAAAGAAGGGCAATGGAGGAAATGGAGGCAATGGAAAGTCACCATCCTCACCCTCATCATCATCATCCTCTACTTCATCTTCAGTACACCAGTCACACAAGTCAAAGAACACTGGTAAAAGTCCTTTTCTAAAACTTATGTTAAGTTTGAATTGCCAATGTTTAATAGTAAATACAATGCAGAAAATCTTGATAATTGGATTAGGCAATTGGAGGTTTATTTGAGAATTCAGAACCTTCATGATCATGATACCAAAATATAACTAGCTTCATTGAGGATGGAAGGTGCAGCTCTTGTTTGATGGGAAGCCAAGACAAAGGAGGAGATCAAGAAGCATGGTAAGATTATTCTATCATGGACTAATTTCATTACTGCAATAAAACAACAGTTTTATCCATTAGCTCACATGCAGAAAGCCATAATGAACTGGCAAAATTTTAGACAATTGAAAGGACAAAATGTACAAGACTACACCCAAGAATTTAGGAGAAGAGCTCTCTTATTTGGGTTATATTGGCAGAGTCAAGATACTTTTCTCAAGTACATAGGAGGCTTACATAGCTACCTAAGACATACTATTCTCATGTTTAACCCTACAATATTAGATGAGGTATGTGTTCAAGCCACACATTTAGAAGCAAGAAGGAAAAACATTACTGATGAGAGTAGGAAGAAACCTTTTAAGGGGAAAAACAAAGAGAAGATATCAAAATGAAAAGGCAAGAAGAATGCATATGTCAAGAAAGAGGGAGAGAAAGTGGTTTGTAAACATTGTTCAAGATAAGGCCATGAAGAAAAAAATTGTTGGAAATTACATCCTTAAAAGAGACCTAAGTATAACAATAACAAAGGGAAGCAGAAAATTGCAGCTACAACTCAACATGACTTAGGAGAGGGTTCAGGTGATGAACCTAAAATTACAGCCATGGGATTGAAGAACATAAAGGGGAAATAAATTGAAACAAAACCCAGTACTAGTACTTCAAACTGTCACATACAAGCTCCATATGAAGAAGAGAGAACACAAGAGAACTTAATCTCTAAATACTTGGTCAATAAACTTAATCTTGAGACCATTCCACATCCAAACCATATCCACTTGGTTGAATTTGTAAACTTGCAAATTTACAGGTTTCAAAGAAGTGCATATTGCACTTTGCAATAACTGCACATTTTGTTGACACAGTTGAATTAGATGTGGTTCCACTTGATATTACAGGTGTTGTGTTGGGCAATCCTTACTTGTATGATAGGAAAGCGATATTCCATCACCATAAGAATAAATACCATTTATTCAAATATGGCAAGGATTACATTATGAGAGCACATCGCAAGAAGACAAATATTGCAATGGCAAATCATGGACAGGTAAAGAGGCTGGTGAATTCAAGTAAGAATTGTGTTCTTCTAATGATTAAGCCTAAAGCTGACGTTAATCATAAGTCATTTGAAGATTGTGATCCTAAGTTGAAATCATATTTATATTATGTAGTTGATGGACATCATGAGATGTTTCAGGAGCCAACAGGATTGCCTCCTAAAAGGGAGATTCAACATGAAATTCAATTGCAACAATATTGTCCTCTTCCAAACATTGGCATGTATCGCATGTCGATAATGGAGAATGTTGAAATAAAGAGGCAAATCTAATATTCATTGGACAAGGGACTCATAAGGCCAAGCACTTCGCCATGCGGTTCACCCATAGTCTTGATTCCTAAGAAAGATGAGACTTGGCGCATGGATGTCGACTTCGGAGCTTTGAACAAAATAACGGTAAAGAATCGATACCCACTCCCAAGGATAGATGATTTGCTAGATCAGCTTAAAGAAGAAAATTTTTTCACTAAGTCAGATTTACGAAGTGGATATCATCAAGTAAGAATTACAGAAAGTGACATATGGAAGACTGCATTCAAAACCAAACAAGGACTCTTTAAGTGGTTGGTTATGTCGTTTGGTTTGTGTAATGCACCAGCGACTTTCATGTGTGTTATGGATAATGTTTTGTGTCCATTTCTTGATGAATTTGTGATTGTGTATTTACATGATATACTCATTTTCAACAAAACAAGAGAAGAACATTTCTTGCATGTAAAAAGGGTACTTGATGTTTTGAAGAAAGAGTAATTATTTCTTAAGATGTAAAAGTGTGAATTTGGAAAGACTTCTCTGGTTTATTTGGGACACATTGTAGGAGGAGGCAAGTTGAGAATTGATCCTTCTAAAGTGGAAGCCATTATGAATTGGCCCACTCCCAAATCAGTAACCGAGGTAAGAATTTTCTTGGGCACAACTTAGTATTGGAGAAAGTTTATTGCTAACTTTTCTGCCATAGCAGCTCCTATGCATGCAGTGACAAGTGTGAAGAAAGGCTTCCAATGGGGAGGCAAACAACAGCAAGATTTTGAAGCTTTAAAAGACAATATCAGTTTAGCTCCAGTCCTTGCATTACCGGATTTGAAACAGCCATTCGAGATTCAAACCGATGCTAGTGATTATGTCATGGACGCGGTACTTTTGCAGCATGGTAAGCCTATCGCTTTTCATTCTGAAACATTCAATGGTGTTGTAAATAATTATCCTACATATGACAAATAGTTGTATGCATTGGTACAAATCGTCAAGAAGTGGAAACACTACTTGATGGGTAAAGAGACAATTATACATACCGACCACCAACCATTACAGTACTTGAAGTCGTAAACAAAATTGCAACAATCACGACATTTCAGGTGTATGGGATTTCTTCAACAGTTTCACTTGGTTATAAGGTACAAGAAAGGTATTTTCAATAAAGTTGTTGATATGATTTCAAGGCCAATTATAAGTGCTTCTACTTTGCTTAAAAATGATTCTATTTTACATGAGAGTTACATAGAACAGTATGCATCAGATGTTGATTTTCAAGATGTGTATGCTAGTTTGAGTGAAGGGAATCAAGTTGAGGAAAATGATTATCACATGCATAAAAATTTGTTGTTTCATTTGGGAAAGTTGCGTATACCAGAAGGAGAGAGACTTAGTGTCATGAGAGAGGCTCATTCGTCTCTTATTGTTGGACACTTTGGGGTAAGAAAAATAGTGGTGCATCTATAGAGGTATTGCTATTGGCCTCGCATGATAGATAGTGTTTCATGTTTTATAAGAGGATGTTCTATGTGTGAAACAAGAAAGCCTAGCAATAGAAAGCTTGGGTTGTACACGCCACTACTAGTACCATAAAGGCCATGGGAGAGTGTCTCCATGGACTTTGTTGGAGGGCTACCTATGTCAAGAAAATAGCATGATTATCTTTATGTAGCTGTGGATAGATTCAGTAAAATGTGTATACTTATGCCATGTAAGAAAATCATTACAGCTGAACAAACTGCTAAACTTTATTTTCAACATGTATGGGTTCATTTTGGTTTTCCAACTTCTATTGTTAGTGATAGGGATTCCAGGTTTGTTGGGAATTTTTGGTCCAATCCTTGGAAGATTATGGACACAAAGTTGAAAAAGAGTATTGCTTTTCATCCGCAAAATTATGGCCAAACTGAGGTGGTGAACAGAACCGTGGTGCATCTATTGAGAGGATATTGCAGTAAACATCCCAATTTGTGGGATGAAAAACTGCATTACATTCAGCACGCTTACAACTGGGCCAAGCACTCTTCTACAAATACTTCACCTTTTGAAGCCTACTTTGGTATTTGCCAAAATCGCCATTAGACTTCATCTTTGACAAGGATGTTGCAATTGATGGGCATAGTGATATTGACAAGGCTCAAAAGTTCATTGAGAAAATTCAAATTATTCATCGAGAAGCTAAATAATAGCTTGAGAAGTGTCAAAGAAAATACAAGGAGAGGCATGACAAACATATAGTTGATCACAAGTTTCAAGAAGGAGATGAAGTATGGTTGCACATAAGCAAAGAAAGGATGCAAGGAGAAGGTAAAAATCTCAAGCCCATTCGTTATGGTCCATTCAAGATCATTAAACAAGTTGGTCATAATGCATTTCAACGTGACTTGCCTTCATATATGCAAATGTATTCCGTTGTCAATGTGGAGAATTTACGTTTGTTTGAGCCTCCTTTGATTGTTGATCAAGGGAGTGATATTTAGCTGCCATCTGTAGAAGATTTCTCACCAGAATTTCTGGACGAGCTCAAGGAGGATTCCATCCTTGATAGGAGGACATGCACTTCTAAGTGGGGAAGTGTCAATTATCTTTGAAATGGGCTTAATTGTAGAAAACCAAGTAAGGCAAGATGGATGGAAGTGGAAAAGGTGAGGGAGTTGTACCCTCATCTTCTGAACAGGTGATTAAAGTCTTTTGGGGTCCAAAAGCTTCCCAATGGGGAGGTGTGATCAGGAGATCATGTGGTATGCTCAAAATTGAAAGTTCTTGAAATAGGACCAACATGAGTGACCGGAAAGGTCTCGTCGTTTCGATTTCGGCACCGCGAACGGTTCGAAAAACCAATGTCGTATGAGGAAGATATCGCGTTCTGTTCCTTTTCCCAAATAATTAAATTTTGTGATTAGGATACCCAGTCAGCATGCAGGTACAGTGAGCAGGTGGCATATTATAGGGAATATTCCCTTTTCTCACATCCAATCAGATTGTACCACATGGCTTAATCTGGGACGTTGATTTTGTGGTACGGAAGTGTGATTCTGACCGTTGATGGATTTGTACGTGTTTTTAATTGGTCGTTGGATGGGACCCACATGGCAAGCTTGGAGGCTGCCACATGTCCCTAGGAGGCTGTTGCAAAATTTTATGGAGTCGGGGGGGGGGGGGTTCGACCCCACAACCTCCGGCCTGCCCGCGAAGACCTCTGACCAATCCGCCTACAAGTTGATTCTTAACATTACTATTCTTCGCATTAATTTATTTTGTAACGAGTTCATGGTTTGGGGGGGCGGGGGGGGGCGGCGCCAGCGGTCCCAACCCGCTGGCGGCCCCAAAGCTTGTGGTCACACATCATTACTGTGACACTAAATTTTATGTAAATCAGCGGCAATAAACATTAACTCTGGTGATCAGATGGGCATGGTCACATGTCGTTGTGACATTAAACTGTTAATGCGATGGTTCTGCGAGCCATAACTAAAATTGTTCTAACTATCCCGGTTACATGGTATGGTTTGCGAAAAGTTTAATGTGACGGTTTCTTCTGGGCAGCTAATCCAATGGAGAGTTTTAAACTATCACATGGGTGGTTTGGGTGGCAATGAATGCCATGGTTTTGCGGAACATGGAGTCCAGGTTCCGCTGTCCTATTATGCGGAGTTATCAAACAGTTTCAATGCGGAGTTAACAGCGGGGGGTCGGCATGTGACCACCCCACCCAAGCCACTTGACTTTAAATCAAATGGTTTATATGGTGGAAATTGTAGCGCACCCTAAAATTTAGAGATTTTTCTATTTTTAGCCATAGTTAAGTGCCAGTCTCCACTTTTAGTGGAGCTTTTCTAGCTGACATTAGGAAAAATGCATTGGGAGGTTAATTTTCGACCAATTTGGGTGAAACAAGAGTTTACCTAGACTAATTTGGGCATTCTGGAGCCATTGGTGTAGAGAAAATAGCCATTAAAGGCCTGTAAACACATGTAATTTACAATTTTAAGCATAATAACAAAGAGTGACATGCCATTGGGAGTTGGACTAGCAGATGTAGCCCAGGAGGGGTGAACTGCTTCATCATGCCTACTGTGTAAAACTTAATTGTGATTGTATTTATCTGTTATACATTGTTGTTCAGTGTTTTTCAGGCTTATTTTCATGCTTAAAGTTCACAAATTCATCTATGTCTCATGGTTAAAACACTCATTCCTTAAGCAAACAAATGGAGACAAATTGTACATGTTTTTATTACTGAAATGACGCTTAGCACAACAAACTAATACATTCCTTTCAGATCACTTCCCAGGGATGTAACTTTGGCATATGATCTCTGTTTGACGAGCACAATACCTCGTTAGAAAGATATATTCGAGGAATACAACTTTTGATATGAGAAAAATCAAAGAAACTTCCATGTTGCTCCTGTTGTTCCCAAAAAACTTCGTTTAGGGCCTCAAAACGGCTTCGGAAATTTAAGACCCGAAAAACTACTAAAAATAGTAATTTGTGCTACAATTAAGGAAACTAAAAAACTAAAAGAAAAAATGGTGGAGACCCAACTGGAATAGGTAGGTGGCCACCAATATCCACCTGGATCATTCCTCCCCCCTTAGGAATCAATGGTCCCCATTGCGTTGATTTCCTCCATGGGATGAGGAAACTTCTGTTGAACTTGGTCCCTAGTGAACCACTTGCCTTGGTGTAGGAGTTGGCGAAATTTGACAACCTAATATAGTTGGATCTTCTACTAGAGAGAATTCTTGATTTTCATGCCCATGATTGATCTAGGTGGCTCCAGACACCCTCAGGAGACCAAGAAGGTTGATGATAGGTTAAAATTCAAATTGGTCGAAATTTCCCTTGAACCAGGTTCATAATGGAGTACTCGTTTCCCTGATTCCAACAGTGCTAACAAATCTCCAACCTAAGTCCGTATGGAGATGTTAGAGCGAGTCAAATTTTTGGTCAAATTTGGGGAGTGGGCCAAGTTTAATTGTCCCACAAATTCACCGTCGACCGGCAGGGAACCCAGCTCTCGAAAACTGGTGAAATTGTGGCCTCGTTAATTTTCCCAATGACCATTATTTTCGTTAAGTTTAAAAAATGACCCCTTGGTTTTAAAAATAACAAAAAAAAAAAAATTGGGTGGCGAGCCACCACCCCCACCACCCTCGTTCGAAATTCCAAAATCATATTAAAATGTTATGGGAGGCGGGTTGTCACCCCCGCCACCCCCGCTATGTTTGCAACAACATATATATATATATATGAATTGGGGGCGGGACACCTCCGGCAGACCACCACCCTCGTAGCCACCGTATAACAAAGCCACAACATATAGAGTGGAGCCAGCGGGATTTGAACTAGCCTGGCCAACGTGAGTCCACCCCCAACGGGCGACCCCATAAACGGTGGACCTAAAAACAAATCAAAACCATATATATATATATTCAATGCCATTCAACATAACCACACCCAATAAAAAGAAATGACAACGGTTATATGCACCCAACCAAAACATCAATGTTTAAACGTATACGGTTATGTTAAACCGTAAAACAACCTTTTCTTTTTAAACTTCCAAACCATATTTACCAACACGCCAAGTTAAAATGCGGGTGGGGGGGTTCAACCTTGCAACCTTCGACCAACTAATTCAGGTGGATACTAACATCCCAACGGGCTCAACTTTATAAAATATGTCGTCCATGTTATTTAAAACCTCATTTTCCGCAGTGCGCACAGCAGAGGAAGGTGGAGCGCGGAGTTCAAGGCAGAGTTATTTCTTATTTGCAGGTGGAACCTTGAGCCATTCAGGGAGGCAGTGGAACCATGATCTGAGCCACATTTTTAGAGGGGCCAGACTTTTCCAGTGTCCAAATTGGACAAATTTTATATGGGTTTTACACCTCTCGGTGACGAGAATATGATGGCGATGTTAGTTTCTGCAACAGAGGTCTCTATTTTTTGGCCATTTTCCATATTGGAATGATAGTGTCAGATTTCAGCATGTGGACAGTCGATTTCATGCCATTCGACACCACGACTTCGATGGTGCATTCAGATCCAGCAACTGAGCATTATATTCTTCAGTCAACTTCAAATTTGAGGTATATGAAGTGTTGTTTCCATGTACTTCCTTGATTATTGTTGAGAGATGTTTTATGTCATGTCTATTCCTGCTTGATGTATGATGCAGAATCTTGATGTTTATGTCATGTGGTATGTATTCATCATGGATGGTAATCTATGTTTTGAGATCCCTTCGTTGCCTTGATAGCAAGATACTCTTTGTCACCATGCGCGAGGTTGTCATGCTGATAGGAGGTTTGTTATGAGTGAGAGTTCCATGTAGGCAGAATGTCTTGTGGAGAAATTTTGCCACTCATTTTGAGCTCACATTTCCTTGTATGAAAATTAAACTGCATCCATGTACATCATCACCATTTCCAGCACCAAATGAAGCGGCCAACACCATCGAGACACTGAGGCCCGAAGACGTAGTCCACACTGGAACTTCATTATTAAACGACTTGAGTTTTGTTGTATGATTGTTGACATGTTTTCCTCTTAATTATATCTACATGTGAGTCCCTTAATTCTTTGATAAAAATCAATTCTAACACATCACAAAAGAAAAATATCATGGGTAAATCTAGTAGCTAACGGACCTGGATCAAGTGGTATCAGAGCGGTCTTCTTGCTGATGTGAATTGCAAGCGTGAACCATTGAACGTGCAGCAATGGAGGATGTCAAAGACATGTATGAAGCCATGTTGAGGATGTTTGAAAAAGTAGGCATGTTGTATGAAGCTTATAATAAACAAGCAGCAAATAACGTTGAGTTGAAAACACTTCTACAAGAGGAGAAGGAGGACAAGCAGCGATTGCAGCTTCAATTGCAATCCATGACAGAGAAATTGGAAGAATTGAAGCGCAACAACCAAAGTCTTCAAACAGATAATGATGCATTAAAGACATTCCTACGAGAAGAGAAAGAGGAGAAGCAACAATTACAGCTTCAGCTACAAGCCACGACATAGACCTTGGAGGAAGTGAAGCTCAATGAAGGTTTAGAGAAGCCCTCTTCACCTATTTCAAAATCAATAGCTGAGGTAAAAAGTGTTGATTTATCTCCAGTTTCATCTTCACATGCTATCATTTCTATGGGAAATTTGGAGATTCCCATTACAAGAATGAACATGAGACTCCTCACCAATATGGGATACAAGGGAGGAGGACTTGGCGTTAATGGCCAAGGCATGAATCAACCATTGGTGGTCGTGTAGAGACCTCGATTAGCAGGTTTGGGGTACACTGAAGGATAGTGCTCGAAGGTTTTAGAAGCTCCCAATGCATGTTTGAAACCATTGGGGAAATAGAATGATGGGAACACTTCACCATCATCCTATGAAAGCGCACATGGCAGTAAAAGAGCTGAGGCAAGCTCTTGTCACCATGATCGCACCAGAGACCACCAGGAAAGGTATAACAAGTCTCCATATTCTCAAGTTCATTTTGATTATAACCATGTTGATAATCGTGGACAGAAGTCATGGCATATAAAAACATGTAGTTTTGTGGATTACATAACCATGTATTTTCTGAGTGTTGGAAAAGAATGATAGCGCAAAAGAGGATGAGGCATGAAAGGCCTTCTCCATCGTAGGAAAATAAAAAAGTAAATTAGGTATGGAGGATGAAGACTCATTTTATTCATTACAAAAGAAGTTTCCATCAGAAAGCCACACGTTGGAGACTCCGTCCAGAGCAGCGCCTTAAGGACAAAGCGTCAGTGTCGGAACCAGTTGAAGCAATTCTTCGGCGAGCAAATGCGCCACAGAGGGATGATCCATTCACTTTGATAAGTGAGAGATGGTTTTTCTAGGTGTGGTAGAGTGTCATGACCTTGCTTTGTAAATCATATGTTGCATGTTAAAATTTAAAAGTGATGATGTGTTTTCCATCACTTGTTAAGCAAAAATGATATTTTTGGCCTTATACCGATAGCAGGGGTATTGATTCCATTTTAATGTGAACTTGACCACAGAGTATGTGTTATAAACTCATGGCAATTATGGGATGCTTGGGTCATAAATTGGTCACTTAGTTAAGCATGTAGTTTGCAAAATATTGTACTACAGGTTTGCAGAGGATGCAGGTGTCGGCTCATCGCTTATGGCTCTGAAGGAGAATGAAGGGTGACCTTTCAGGACTCGTGTAATGCAGACAAGGTACAAAGCAGTTTCATATTATGTTCATTATTTTGGTGGACGAAAAGCTCCTCAATGGGGAGGATTGATCCAGGTGGCTCCAGACACCCTCAGAAGACCAAGAGTGCTAATGATATGTAAAAATTCAAAGTGGTCAAATTTCCCTTAAATTAAGTTCATACTGGAGTACTCATTGCCCTAATTCCAACGATGTGAACGGATCTCCAATCCGAGCCCGTATGGAGAAGTTAAAGCGAGTCAAATTTTTGGTCAAAGTTGGGCAGTGGGCCAGGTTTAATTGTCCCAGAAATTCACCATCAACCAGCAAAGAACCCAGCTCCTGAAAATGGGCAAAATTGTCGCCTCGTTAATTTTCCCAATATCCCTTATTTTCTTTAAGTTTAAAAAACGACCCCTTTGTCAAAAAAAAATATATTTTTTTTCGGTGGCGAGCCACCACCCCCGCCGCCCTCGGTTGAAATTCCAAAATCATATTAAAATGTTATGGGGGGCGGGTTGTCACCTCCGCCACCCCCGCTCTGTTTGTAACAATATATATATATATATATATATATATATATATATATATATATATATATATAGTTAAAATGATGGCGAGGGGGTTCGACCTTGCAACCTCCGCCTAGCTAATTCGGGTGGATACCAACAACCCAACGGGCTCAAATTTGTAAAATTTGTCGTCCATGTTATTTAAAACCTCATTTTCCCCAGTGTGCCCAACAGAGGGAGGAGGAGTGCGAGGTTCAAGGCAGAATTATTTTTTATTTGCAGGTGGAACCCTAAGCCATTTAGGGAGGTAGTGGAACCATGATCTGAGCCACATTTTCAGAGGGGCCAGAATTGTCCAGTGTCCAAATTGGACAAATTTTATATGGATTTTACACCTCTCGATGACAGGAATTTGATGGCGATGTCAGTTTCTGCAATAGAGGTCTCGATTTTTTGGCCATTTTTCATATTGGAATGACAGTGTCAGATTTCAGAGTGTGGACAGTCGATTTCATGCCATTCAATGCCACGACTTTGATGGTGCATTCCAATCCAGCAGCTAGGCATTCTATTCTTTAGTCAACTTCAAAGTTGAGGTATATGAAGTGTTGTTTCCATGTACTTCATTGATTATTGTTGAGAGATGTTTTATGTCGTGTCGATTCATGCTTGATGTATGATGCGAAAGCTTGATGTTTATGTCATGTGATATGTATTCATCATGGATGGTCATTTATGTTATGAGATCCCTTTGTTTCCTTGATAGTGCGATACTCTTTGTCACCATGCGTGAGGTTGTCATGTTGATAGGAGGTTTGTTATGAGTGAGAGTTCCATGTAGCGAAACATCTCGTGGAGAGACTTTGCCACTCATGTTGAGGGCACATTTACTTGTATGACAAGTAAACGACGTCAATGTACATCATCACCATTTCTAGCACCAAATTAAGTGGCCAACACCATCGAGACACCAAGGCCCAGAGACGTAGTCCACACTAGACGAACTCCGTTATTAAAGGAATTTCGTTTCAATGTGTGATTGTTGACATGTTTTCCTCTTAATTATATCTGCATGTGTGTCCATCAATGCTTTGATAAAATGCAATTTTGACACATCACAGAAGCAAAAGATCATGGATAAATCTGGTAGCTAATGAACTCGGATCAATGATATGATCTATGTTGGCATGTTCCATGCAGTCTGGGTTTAACTCTATTGGTGTGAGTTGTTCTGCAATGTCGGAGTTGTCCAGTAGAGGTGGGAAGAAGGGTTGAAAGCGGTCCACATTGAACACTGGGTGCAGACCTGTGAAAACAAATTTCTTAATCTAAGAAACCCTACTGCAAATTCTCGAATTACTTCTCCTACTTGATTAATTACACAAGTTATTAATCTAATTATTCAGAAAAACAACGAAGTAAATACAAATAGCAGCCTATACATACAGATCATTTATTGAATAGCATGCTCATATGACAAAGTGACACGCAGATTTTTCGGACAAATTTCCCCGGAAAAACCCAATGCGGGAAAACCAGTGCAGCTAGCTCTGAAGGGTTTTATTATTAAGTAGATTCTGATTACAACATTTTCTGGGCACCAGACATGGTTGTCCCTATAGAGAAAAACCACGGAAACAATACCTCTTTCACTCTGAGATAGAAAATATGGTTGATTAAACCCTCAAATAGGATTTAGAGAACTCGAGCCCTTTCTGGCCCACCGGAAACCCCAGCGCTGCTCCTCAGCCCTCTACGTCAGCCTTCTTGGCTTGTGTCAGCCTCTGCACTGCTCTAAAAGGGCTCTTATCACCCCTGAATGGCTTACACTTCCCCTGCACTACCCTAAATGGGCCTGCGTCGCCCCTGTGTGGCTATTGTTGCCTCTACGTTGCCTTTACGTGGCCTCTGCTAGACTGTGTGGCTCTGAGTTGCCTCTATGTTGCTCGATATGCTGCCTCTCTATCGCTATTGTACTCTTGGCCCGGGATCAAATCATCCCCTTGCAAATACTTCCCCTCGTTGCACTGCAAACACTTCTAAAATTATTAGGAAACCACGCCCTAGAATTTCAGCTTAGCTTCAGTGCTCCGCCAATGTGTGTGTTCTCCAACTGACCACAAGCCCTTCTCTTATACTTTTCTCATTGAAACATCAATGGTCATGACGTAATCTCTAATCAAATACTAAGATTAGAAGCTACTTGATCTGGGTCACTTAAGTCATTCTCATCACATGTTTAATTAATTCACTTTAATCTTTTAATTTTCCTAAGTTAGACTTAGGGTCCTTAATTAAAAATATTAATTATTTGAATATATATTAAACCTGATGAAATTTATTAAAACACTTTCTGGGTCTTGGAGATCTCATGTACTCCAGATCCTCCACAAAATTTGGGAGCTAGAGCACATCCAATGCTACCCCAAAATCTCAACACTCCCTCTTAGCGAGTAATGTGCTCTAGCAATACATCCACACCAAAGCAATGCTCTGATCTCTAACATCGGTCTTGCACTACTACTTGGCCTACTGCCCTCCATCACTGCGTCGTTGTTTCTCTCTGTACTGTTTCCCATGACTCTGCCATAGTCAATACCACATATGTACTACATCTCCCTCTCAAATTGTTGCATTGTGTTTCCAACTGCTGCACTGCAACTCTGTTGCTGAGAAGTAAGAAACAAAAGGACTCCTTCCCAAACATTGACAGACAAGTCAGTGGATCTGTATCTCACCACTGAAGCTTCCTTGTTTTCTGCTCTGCGTTGTCCTCCTAAAGCCACTGCACCTCTCCCTCTACAATTTCCCAGCTCTACCCTTCGCTTCATCGTGATCCTCTGCACCCACTGCTCCAGTCATCCCCGCTACTGTCTTAAGGCTCCCATAGCATGTATGTGATCCAAGAGTTGGGCTACTCAAGGATCCTACCTCTTCCATCTGTAGATTCTCTATAGATAAATTTCACCCCACTTTTGTGGCTCATGAGCGCTCATGGCTACATCATCGTCGGAGCCATCGTCTTCTTTAGTTGTCGCAACCTTGGAACTAGAAGCTTCCTTTTCTTTATTCCTTAGAGGAAAATTGTTCGTGAAGTGTGAAAGTTCACCACATTGGAAACATTTGATCTTAGATAGATCACACTTCTTTTTCCATTACTGCTTCTTATATGCTAGGGCTACATCTTTCTCTTCCTCCTTCACCTTGCTTGATCTAGTGTTGGTTTGTCTCTTGGTCATTCAGCAGATTTCCTCTTGTCGGAGGACATCCCACATATCGTCCCAGTTTGGAAGGTCTTGTCTACCCAAGATGCTTTGGAAAAACATTTCCCAGTCCTCCGTGACTGCATTTAGAACAATCCTCACCATGACATCATCCTCCAACTTGAACCCCATGGCAATCAGATGATCCTGAAACGTATGCAATATGAAGAGGAAAGGATCAATTTCCTCTCCCTTAGTCATCATAAACAACCTCATCTAGTTCTCCAGAAGAATCTTCTTTTGAACGGATTTCCATTGATACAGTGTGGTTAAAGCTTTCCACGTCTCATTAGTTGTCTTCTTCTCGACTATATGTGGTACCACATGATCCTTAACCTTGTCCGTGATGAAGTGCTTGGCATGTGCCGCTGCTTCATTATGCTTCCTAAGAAGAGTTGCATTAGTTGGTGTAGCTACGACACTCTCTACATGCTCCCATATACTGTATGCCTCCAGGACTGTCAGGATTCTAGCTTTCCAGATAGAAAAGTTGGACATGTTTTCCAACCTATCCTGATCACATAGTCCGTGTGGCACCATCTGCTCAGAAATAATATGTCGGAACAGATCCTCCTCTCCCTGCTTAGTTTGTTACCCTAAACAGAAACTCAGATCTAGGGTCCTTGTTGAGAAAGGAACCCTCTGCTCCCTCTAACAACTAATTTCCTCCCTTGGAAATCTTCCAAATTCTACGACTTAGCTCTCTTCAATCACCCTACGATCGATCCTCAGATTTCTTTGGCAAAAATATGTTGAGCAGTTGTTCTCCTCTCGCTCTTTGTCAACTTAGCTAGGCACAATTCTGCACCAGAAGAATCTCCACCACACCAGCAACTGCTGAATATTTGAAGCCTTGCTTTCGGACCATGGGAAATCTGCACATCACTCAAAATTGGACTATGTCACCCTAGTTGGCCTCTGTGTGAGTAGACTAGCTCAACATAGAGACTGCGCAGCGCAGGCTACTCCTGCGTCCCTCTAGAAGGCATTATGTTGTCTTTGCTTCACCCAGTTGGGACTGTGTCAGCCCCTGCGTGGCCTCTGCTGGGACTGCATCCTCCTGATGTTGTGTTCCCTCTCTGGTTCTTTGCTACTTCAATTGCTACTCAGCAGCACAAATTTCTTCAGTCGATTATGCTGGATATCTAGCTTGATCTGCAATCACTCTGATACCATGTGAAAATTTCTTAATCTAAGAAACTCTACTGCAAATTCTCGATTTAATTCTCCTACTTTATTAAATACACAAGTTATTAATCTTATTATTCAGAAAAATAGCAAAGTAAATACAAATAGAAGCCTAACATACAGATCATTTACTGAATAGCACGCTCATATGACAAAGTGACACACTGATTTTTCGGACAAATATCCCCGGAAAAACCCAATGTGGGAAAACCGGTGTAGCTAGATCTGGAGGGTTTTATTATTAAGCATATTCTGAATACAACATTTTCTGGGCACCAGACATGGTTGCCACTATAGAGAAAAATCACGGCAACAATACCTCTTTCACTTAGAGACAGAAAATATGGTTGATTCACACCCTCAAACACGATTTACGGAACTCAAGCCCTTTCTAGCCCACCGAAAAAACCCATCGCTGCTCCACAGCCCTCTGCGTCAGCCTCTGTGTTGCTCTAGAAGGGCCTGCATCACCCCTAAAGGGCTTACGATGCCCCTGCTCTGCCTTAACTGGGCCTCCGTCAGCCCTGCATGGCCTCCGTTGAACTGCGTGGCTCTGGTTTGCCTCTGCACTGCTCGGTATGCTGCCTCTCTGTCGATGTTGTACTCTTGGCCTAGGATCAGATCATCCCTTGCCAATAATTCCCCTCATTGCACTACAAACACTTGTGAAATTCTTAGCAAACCATGCCCTAGAATATTATCTTAGCTTCAGTGCTCCACCAATGTGTGTGTTCTCCAACTACCCCAAGCGCTTCTCTTATACTTTTCTCGTTGAAACATCAATGGCCATGATCTAATCTCTAATCAACGACTAAGATTATAAGTTAAATCTGCTTGATCTGCGTCACTTAATTCATTCTCATCACATGTTTAATTTAATTCACTTTAATCTTTTAATTTTCCTAAGTTAGACTTAGGGTCCTTAATTAAAAATATTAATTATTTGAATATCTCTTAAACCTTATGGAATTTCTTCAAACACTTTCTGGGTCTTGGAGATCTCATGTACTCCAGCTCCTCCACAAAATTTGGGAGCTAGAGCACATTCGATGCTACCCCAAAATCTCAACACTCACTCTTCACGAGGAATATGCTCTAGCAATACATCCACACCAAAGTACTGCTTTGAAATCTGGCATTAGTCCTACGCTGATGCTTGGCTTGCTGCCCTCCATCACTGTGTTGCTGCTACTCTTTGTACTGCTGCCCATGACTCTACCATAGTCACTGCCACATCTGTACTATAGCTACCTCTCAAATTTTTGCATCGTGCTGCCAACTGTTGGACTACAACTCAGTTGCTGAGAAGTAAGCAACTGAAGGACCCCTGCCCAAACATTAGCAAAAAATTCAGTCGAGCTGCATCTCATCACTGAAGCTTCCTTGGCTACTGCTCTATGCTGTCCTCCTAAAGCCACTGCGCTACTATAGCACTGAACTATGTAAGCATTGCATCCTCTGGGCTAATGAAGTCCCATCAGCCCCTCTGCGCTACTACCTCTACATTTTTGTTGCCTCTGCATTACGCTACTCCCACTATAGTGTCCCAGCTCTGCCCCCCACTTCACCGTGATCCTTTGCACCCACTGTTCCAGTCATCCCTACTACTATCTTAAGGCTCTCGTAGTACGTATGTGATCCAAGAGTTGGGCTACTTAAGGATCATGCCTCTTACATCTATAGCTGCTCTACAAATCAATGTCGCCCCACTTTCGTGGCTCATGAGTGCTCATGGCTACGTCATCGTCAGAGCCATCATCTTCTTTAGCTATTGTAACCTTGGAACTAGAAGTTTCCTTGTCCTTCTTCCTTAGAGAACAATTGCTGGCGAAGTGTCCTTCACCACATTGGAAACATTTGATCTTAAATAGATCAGGCTTCTTTTTCCATTGTCGCTTCTTAGATGTTCGGGTTGCATCTTCCTCTTCATCCTTCTTCACCTTGCTTGATCCGTTGTTGGTTTGTCTCTTGGTCTTTTGGTGGATTTCCTCTTTTCGAAGGATAGCCCACATATCGTCCCATTTTGGAAGGTCTTTTCCGCCCAAGATGCTTTGGACAAACGTTTCCCAATCCTTTGTGACTGCATTTAGAGAAGTACTCACCATGACATCATCCTCCAACTTGACCCCCATGGAAATCATTTGATCTTGAATCGCCTGCAACATGAACAGGAAAGGATCAATTTTATCTCCCTTAGTCATCATAAACAACCTCATCTGGTTCTTCAGAAGCATCTTCTTTTGAACTGATTTCCCTTGATACAGTGCGGTTAAAGGTTTCCACATCTCATTAGTCATCTTCTTCTTGGATATGTGTGCTACCACATGATCCTTAACCTCATCCATGATGAAGCACTTTGCCTGTGTCGTTGCTTCATTATGCTTCATGAGAAGAGTCGCGTCGGTTGGTGTATCCAAGATGCTCTCTACATGCTTCCGTATATTGTATGCCTCCAGGAATGTCAGGATTCTGGCCTTCCAAACAATAAAGTTGGACAGGTCGTCGAACCTATCCTGATCACATAGTCTGTGTGGTGCCATCTGCTTAGAAATAATCTGAAGAAACAGATCCTCCTCTTCCTGCTTCTGTTGTTACCCTTAACGGAAACTTAGATCTAGGGCCCTTGGCGAGAAAGGCACCCTCTGCTCCCTCTGACAACTAATTTCCTCCCTTCGAAATTTGCCAAATTCTATGAATCATCTCTCTTCGATCACTCTACAATTGATCCTCAGATTTCTTTGGCAAAAATATGCTAAGCAGTTGTTCTCCTCCCGCTCTTTGTCAAATTAGCTAGCCACGATTCTGCACTAGCAGAATCTCCACCACACCAGCAAGTGTTGAAGATCTGAAGCCTTGCTTCCGGACCATGGCAAATCTGCACAGCACTCGAAATTGGACTTTGTCACCTTGGTTGGCCTCTGCATGAGCATACTGGATTAGTGAAGCAGTTGCGTAGTTCAGGTTGCTCCTGTGTCCCTCTGGAAGGCATTGCGTTGTCTCTGCTTCACCCAGCTAGGACTGCGTTAGCCCCTGCGTGGCCTCTGTTGGGAGTGCATCCTCCTGGTGTTGTGCTGCCCTCTCTGGTTCTTTGTCGCTTTAGTTGCTACTCTGTAACACAAATTTCTTCAGCCGATTTTTCTAGAGATCCAACTTGATCTGCAATATGATACCATGTGAAAATTTCTTAATCTAAGAAACCCTACTGCTAATTCTCGATTTACTTCTCCTACTTGATTAAATAGAAAAGTTATTAATCTGATTATTCAGAAAAAAAGCAAAGTAAATACAAATAGCAGCCTACACATACAGATCATTTATTGAATAGCATGCTCATATGACAAAGTGACACACAGATTTTCTGGACAAATTTCCCTAGAAAAACCCAATGCGCGAAGTTCGGTGCAGCTACCTCTGGAGGGTTTTATTATTAAGAAAATTCTAAATACAAAATTTTATGGACACCATACATGGTTGGCCCTATAGAGAAAAATCACAGCAATAATACCTCTTTCACTCGAAGACAGAAAATATGGCTGATTCACACCCTCAAACAGGATTTACAAAACTCGAACCCTTTCTGGCCCACAAGAAACCCCAACGCTACTCCTCAGCCCTCTATGTTAGCCTTCCTAGCATGCGTCAGCCTCTACGCTACTCTGGAAGGTCTTGCGTCACCTATAAAAGGCTTACACTGCCCCTGCACTACCTTCATTGGGCCTACGTCATCCCTGCGTGGCTCCTGTTGTCTCTGCATGGCCTCTGCTGGACTGCGTGGCTCTGGGTTGCCTCTCCGCTAACTGGTATGTTGCCTCTCTACCAATGTTGTACTCTTGGCTTGGGATCAGATCATCCATTTCCAATACTGCCCCTCACTACACTAAAAACACTTCTAAAATTCTTAGCAAACCATGCCCTAGAATTTCATCTTAGCTTTAGTGCTTCGCCAATGTGTGTGTTCTCCAACTAACCCCAAGCCCTTCTCTTATACTTTTCTCATTGAAACATCAATGGTCGTGATCTAATCTCTAATCAACAGCTAAGATTAGAAGTTGAATCTGATTAATGTGCGTCTCTTAAATCATTCTCATCACATGTTTAATTTAATTCACTTTAATCTTTTAATTTTCCTAAGTTAGACTTAGGGTCTTTAATTAAAAATATTAATTATTTGAATATCTCTTAAACTTAGTGGAATTTCTTCAAACGCTTTCTGGGTCTTGGAGATCTAATGTACTCCAACTCCTCCATAAAATTTTGGAGCTATAGCACATCCACTACTACCCCAAAATCTCAACAAGACCAAGGAATGGAGGACTTTTGAGCTTGAAGGCATTGGCCCCTACAGCCTTGGTGATGGTGTACGACCCATATCGGAGCAGGCGAAGCTTGATGTGGAGTCCAGCAAAGTGCTCCTTTTGCAAATGTATCCACACTTTGTCACCCACCTGGAAGTTGTGTGGTACCCAATGTTGATCATGTCGTTGCTTGTACTTAGCATTGGCTATGTCCAATATGTCATGAACCTATTGGCGGATGTGTTGAATGTGTTCAATGAAGTTGTTCGCTTTGTAACCTTCATACTGGACATGAGCCGAATCAGCCTTAGTAGCCGCAAATGGCATGGCTACATCAATGGGACATAGTGAATGGAATCCCAAGCCCACCTGAAAGGGGTTGTGGCCAGTTAAGTTGTGGAGAGACCGATTGTTAACACTGGAAAATCGTACAACAAAATATGACATTAATTAATGTCAAGCCTAAGGATTTACAGGGCAGGAACACATTATGGAATCAAGAAGTATTTAAAATCTCTAAGGTTTTGAGAAAATCAGATTTGAACTAGTCTTAAATGCTAAATTGCGTGCTTAATCCTTCGAGAAAAGCACCTTCTGCGCGCCTTTTTGCCCGATAAGCGCACATTCCTGGAAATGGAAAAATGTCACTTTCCGAGACCACACAAAGAAAAGGAAAGTTACTCCATATATGAAGCCGCCTAAGGACAACCACCAACGCCTCCTTAGACACTATGTGAGCAAACAAAGGAATATTTGGAGCATACAATGGAATCATACCTCTCCCTTGGGTCACCATCCATCATGTACCAAGGGAGGGAAGGAGGATTTGAAATCCCCTATATAAATCCACCAAGAGATGAAGAAATGGTGATCACATTGTTATGTTGGCCAGAATTGCCCAAGCAATATTAGCAGTGTGTGACTCGGAGCTGGATATAGAGGGGACTCGATTGTTGGCCACCCAACAATCCCATCACAGCAGAGAAAGAGGGAGACTGCATCAAAGGCAGAGCTTGGAAACCAACATCCTTGCATCGGGACCTAGAACCATTGTCTAGGGGCCCTTTGGAAAGTGGGTAAAATTTCTTCTCCATATCAAACATGTAATAAGAAGAGGCCTTGAGCCATCGTTTTCATTATTATCGTTTTGACTCTCTTCAATAACTTCTGTATATTTGTGTTTTAGTTTTTAGTTTAATTTTAGCATACATTCGCATATTTTTTCCTCTAGATTATATGCTTTTTAGGTCCACCACTTTCTGCCTGTGACCAATAGGTTATAGGGGTAGACCACACCCCTTAAACTGGTGCGATTTCGTACACCCATGCGTCAAATCCACCACCATAGGATTGGCGACTCCACTAACGGTTTACAAGTTTATGTGGTTGTGCCATCTCTTGTAGGAGACCTTTGTCTACGCTGGAGAGTGGAGCTGACAGTCCTCTAATCCAACTTACAGTCTCTAGATTCACTTGGAGTGACAGACTGAAGAAGGCATCCCCTAATCTTTTTACTTGCAGGATTTTTACGTGCAATTTTTTCTCACAGACGTGCAGTGCGCGCGTTCAGGACTGACCTGCGCACAGGAAAGCGCACCTATCAAAGCCTTTTCCGCGCAAATTACAGAATGAGATTTTTCTCCCTATATTCTACATTTTTCTGCTTGTAAGTGTGTTGGGCAGTCCCTAATGTATTTTCCAGCACTTGTGTTGATACCCCACGGCTTCTGAGAACTTACTTTTAGCTGCCTTCTGTAGGCTCAGAGTTAGTTTTCCTTTAAGTTGGTTTTTTGCAAAAACCTTCACATAGTTTAAGTAGGAGGAAAATTAACCATTTCATTTTGAACGTCTTATGTTTTGAAAATTCTGGTATGCACACTTAGATTAACTAGTCCAAGTAAGTGGCCCAAGACCACACATGCATAAGCTAGTTTTATTTTCTAGTGTAGCAATTGTTTAGTTTAGTTCAATTTGTGCATTAGGGATTGCGAAACTACGATTGATTTGTCGATTAGAGCAAGTAATCTCTACTACCTTTACACCATTCAGTGATCCTAGGTAAGCATATGAACGCTCTATATTTACAATTCGCCATCTCCCTTTAGTCAGTCACATAGATTAACTAGGAAAATTTGAAAGCGGCCCTTTATCCGCAAATGTTTTCCATTTGATCTAGGAACAACATCACATAGTTTAACTAGGGGAATTTTGTAAAGGATCACCAATATCCATATGTTCAAACTATGATATTGTTCACCATATGCTTACACACACAAACCTACTAAGTGAAGGAAGACACCTAAAACTAACTTAACCAAACTCACTAAATTCTCCCCACAGGGGCCACAAAAGAATTTATAGTTTAAGTTAGGATCAAGGGGGTAGGCATCCAATAAGCTGCCTTGATCATAATTCATATTAAAACATAGAAGTTGTGTATTTAGGGAGCTTCAAATCCACCTATCAGCCCACGGAAAAGAAAACCTGAGCGCGGCAGAGACCCGATTCAGAGGGGGTTAGGCTTAGGCGCAGTGCATGTGGTATCAGTTGGGGCTACCTGACCCGGCTGATACTTGGTACTGTTAGTTGACTATTAAGAAGCCCAAGACTTGAATGCTCACGTGGGATGGTGGTTCTTAGTGGCCAAAAACTAGGGCATCCTTTACCTTATAGGTGACGGTGCTGGCAAGCGCCAGACCCTCTACCCTTACCTTGGTGGATTCTCTTCGACTGACTAGGGGCATCGCCAGCTCTTACGGGATGTTGTGCCAGCACTCGGAAGAAATCCTCTCAAGGCCCAGTTACTTTTGAGTGTGTGAATATGCATACGTCTTCTATGATTTTGAGTATCATGCACAAACAAACAAAAACCATCGTTTTTGCTTCACTGATCACATAGATTAAGTTAAAGGGAATTCATTTTCGCTTTGTTTTATGTATATGGCCATAAATTTGTTGTGATCATAGACTCTATCCTCTCAAAATTTTGCAAAACCTAACCTGGTCGACACCCGAACATTCCCAACGGAACCTCGTCGATCCAGGCGTCTTTTAAACCTTCCCAAATTACAGGGAGGGGTTCTAGTTCTTTCACCATTCAGGTGTCAAATACAGAACACTACCACCATAATTGGTTCATCCTTCATTGGAGCAACCATAGTTGGGAACCCTAGCCGGTCTCCCAACACCACACCACACACCACTCCCCCCTCGACCCCTAGGGGGCATAGGAGCGTGTCCCATTCGGGAAGCCAACTAAACACACATCAGGGTACATCACAGACTAACCCTCGTTCTAACCAGAACTTCGTGTCTTCACACATTTCCATGGCGTCAACCTCCCAGTCACCCTTCTTAGCTGCATTGAATCTACCCGATTTAACCAAGCTCACAAATGACCCCATCGCACACGATCCTTCATGGCCTCCCATGCCCATGAAGCTCCCTTCATATATACCAAATTTTGAAGGCAAGCAAGTGGAAGACCTAAGTAATCCTGTAATGACCTTTCACTTGTGGTGCTCATTGAATAGTATCATCGACGACGCTATTCGATTGAGGCTATTTCAACGCACTCTTACAGGAGTAGCCACGAAGTGGTACGTGGAGCAACCTTTTGCTTTACATGGAACCTTTAGTGCCCTCGCTACCGCGTTCCTCACTTATTTTCAATTACCCATCCACCATGATTCGGGAATGGAGTTACTGACTCATTTTAGACAAACCCCCGCCGTCCATATCTCTGACCATCTTCATGAACGGAGGTGGCGTTGCAGTTTATGTAAAGCTAAACTCAACGATCGTGTGCTCTTAGATTTCTTTTTGAAAACTATGACGGTAGAGATTTCAAAGAATGTGGCATAGCAATACCCCACATCCGAAGAGGACGCAATCAGTAAAGCCCAGAAGCTTGAATTGATTTATACGTAGTCAAGATACATTTACAATATCCTGCCTAACACCCCACACTTGCAAACTTATCAAGAATTTCCAGGTGCGTCGAACTCTGCAGATGGATTAATTGGGTCAATGACCCAAGGTTACCTAGGCAGCAATAGTCACAATCTCAGTTACGCACATAATTCTACCCAGAACATGTCTCAACCCGAATTTCAAAGTCATCATATGCCTCAGCAATATTTGACTAGTAGGGCGCAAGCGTATCACCAAGGAGGACCCTATCCTACGGCTGAGGGGACTGAGTACGCAAAAAGAAACACTAACGGAAGAGCTCCCCCCCAATGGCCAGGTGCAAATGAGGGACAACATTATGCTCAGTCCCAAGCACACAACACACCTACGCAAACCAATGCACAAGTGAACTTTGTACAGTCGTCCCAAAATCAACCACACCAGTATAACCAGGAGAACTACCCTCCTAATGTGGTTAAGAAAAAAAAAAAAAAAAAAACCAAAAGGGAAGCCTGGATAGGGGGCAACAACCAACGGCGCCCACCGCGATCCCAGGCTAGAGGCAACTCCAGCAGGAATCAGAACCAGGGGCCAAGCATTGCCCAACGGCAAGGCAAAATGCCACCTCTGTGAAAAAACCATTCTTGTTCAATATTTGGTGAGTACGGGCACTATACTCACCACTGTCCCAATCTCCCTGAGCTAAAAAAACTTAAGAGTAACAGAGGACAAGGAGGATCTTCCCAGCAACCCGTTTTTATGCAAGAACCCTTCCCCCACCAAGGGACGGTCAACACTCAGCAACAAAACCCAGACGATTCCGGGAAAAGCAGCCATGAAATATACATGACTAGGGAAGAGATTTTTTTCCAAACACGGAATCGCAGTTACGACACCCCACTAGACTCCACTACGTTAGGGGCTAGTACTAGTGCGCCGACTGCACCTTTGACCATTTCAAAGATGCCTATAGAACCATTGCCAAAGATGGCAAAGGAACCTAATAGGCGAGCAGGTAACTACTCCAAAGCGGCCCATAATTACAGCATCATGGACGATTTAGCCCAATAACCCGCTGCTATGTCAACGTTAGAAGTACTGCAGTCATGCCCAAAGAAACAGAAAGCCCTACTTTCTGCGTTAGGCACTATCGAACCTGTCGATACGCACATGATGGCTTGTGACTTAGACAAAGCCACCCCTAGGCTTCCTTCCATGGTCGCCTTCCAGATACCAGTATCGGTCCAGAGTATCACTATTCACCGATGTGTCATTGACGAGGGTGCATCGACATGCATCATGTCGAAAAATGTGTGGCATAAGTTGGGTTCTCCCAAACTAAAACCCTCGGTCATAACACTTTGAGCCTACGATGGTCGTCCCTCGACCCCCGTCGGCCTCTACCAAAATGTCTCGGTTTGTTTAGTCAGTAACACGGTCCATAAAGACATTGAATTCTTGGACACTCACTTGGATTACAATATACTCCTCAAGTGGAGTTATATGTACGCCATGTCTGCCATAGCCTCCTTCGTCTTCTGCATTATGATGTTCCCCCACGAGGATCGCATCATTACTCTAGACTAGCTGACACACAACGAGAAGCATCCCCTAACCAACGCGAATATAATTCTACCCTATGTAGATGCAGTCGCAAATGGTCTTTCACGATACCAAGAATATGGCCCTGGCCAATTCAAACTGTCATATGTCCTAGGATCATTCCTAGGAGATCCTCCCATTATCCCCGAGGCATCGCCCGATGCCACAGGGGCCTCGGTGTGCATGATGTCCACATAAACCACCGAGGTTAGTCAAGACATGGACTCAAACAGTAACGACACTGAGGCATTGGCCATGGCAACCTCTCTGTTGAAAATGCAGCAAGATGATGGAGCTTGGTGAAATGAAGTCGCCTTCACCAAGTGGGCCCGCAGGCGAATTCTGGCGCAAAATCTATTTTTAGACTATGTCTATTTTTAGACATATGGAGCATGGTTCGGGGATTCCAGTTTGAGATTCTTGGAGCATTGGTCATGTTGGTAAAAATAGATGAGACTTTATTTTTTAGGTCGAAGAGGTCGAAGTCTATTTTTAGACTGCCTCTCCTAAAAATAGGGAAGTCAAATATTATTTACCCTTAATAATATTTGGACTCTAAACAACAGTTTACTCTCTTGGAGCACTTCAATTCGAGCTACAGAAGTGGCTCATGCATCTGACAGAGGAATCACGTGGTTCCCAAGGGTTTGATGGCATCATGCATGGTTGACTTCAGTTAGGACTTCAGTGGCAGAAGTTTGGAGGAGTTAATGAGACAGATAGTGGAGTTGTGTTCTGTTTATTTTAGTTGAACTAGTTGAGATTAGTTTAATTAGCTAATCAATTAGTTATGAGTAGAGTGAATTAAATATTATTTAATTCATTAATTAGTAACTCATTATTCAACTCAAGAACACAGCAGTTCACTACAGTGTATGATCAGTTCAGTGGAGACCAGTGAAAGAGGTAGATGAAAGGGTGGAGTTAGCTATCAGTTGTGACTATACTGTTGCTATTTGCAACACACAGATAGGTGGAGTAAGCCCATGAGGATTGCGCAGTTCAGGCTAGTGGTTTATCTATATAAAGAGGCCATCCCATAGCATTGAAACATGCAATAGAGGCAAGGCAATTGGCGGTGAGTTTTGAACCAGTAACCTGTTCAAAACTGAGCTAGATTGTGAGTAACTGTATGAGAAAGTACTGAGTACTTGTGAGGAGTATTGTATTGAGTTAGTTACTTGATTTCTCCATTATAATATACACAATAGCTGCGGGGTTTTCAGCTATAAGCTTTCCCCATACATACTGTGTTAATGTGTATGATGATTTGATGTGTTATCGCTTAATTTTATTTCCGCATGTTTGATGATCTGAGTGGAAGAGATTATGTGTTGCATATAAATTCGAATTGTATGTGATCAGGATAGTCTCGGTGGATAATTAATCATTATTCAGCAAATTTCTACATGGTATCGGAGCTATTGAAGCAGAGATTGATCATCACCGTGATTACAAACTTATTTCGGTAGACAGAGTCTGCATGCGGGCCAGGTAGCCTCCGGATTCATCTTTCTTCGGAAAGTGAAAGGTCTGGTAAATGCCCCTTGCAGTCAATCTCTGTGCTAGAAATAATTTGTTCTCACAGATCTAGAGCGGGTGAGCTTTGAGGTGGAATTCGAAATTTTGCAGCAGTTTTGTTTTCTTGGTGCCAATGTTGAAAATGTCTTTCAACGGTTTGCGACTCGAATATGCTCTTGAAGGCAGTTCGAATTATGTTGCATGGAAGGATCGCATGGAGGCAGTATTAGAAGATAATGGTCTGAAGGAGTTTGTAGATACGGATGTCCAAAAGCCCACTGATCCTGCTGAAGTCGAAGCATGGCAAAAGAAGATGGCGAAGTGTCGAAGGATCCTGTTGGAGGGCGTCAAGGATCATATTGTATCCGGCCTGCATGGAAAGGCTACTCCATATTTAATGTGGAAAGCTTTGACGGATCTATTCCAGAGTAAGAGCGACCAAAGGACGCTGGTGCTCAAAGATAAGCTCAGGAACATCAAGATGGAGAAAGGCGACAGTATCGCCAAATACCTCATGAAGTTCACTCAATGCAGAGATGAGCTGGGAAGTGTGGGGGTGACTGTCGAAGATGAGGACATGGTCAACCTGGCTCTCCTTGGTCTTCCGAAGGCTTGGCACTCATATCAAGATAGTGTCAATGGTCGGGAGAAGCTGTCGGGATGGGAGCGCCTTTGGGCGGATCTCATGCAGGAGGAGATAAGGAGGACTACTCGAGATGGATCTTCATCGAAGGGAGCTGATGAAGAAAACTGCGCTTTGGTTGCCAAAGCAAAGAAGGGGAAGGGTAAGAAAACCTCTCATTCTGGTGCTAAGGGAAAGAAGCAGGATATGGCGAAAGTGAAGTGTTTTCACTGCCATGATCACAGACATTATGCTACCAATTGTCCAAAGAAGAAGAAGAACAAGCAAGCGGGAAGATCTGCAGATGGAGAAGCCTTGGCTTCACAGTTCGAGCTTGACTTTTCACTGATCGCATGCTTGGTTTCAAGTGTGTTGGGATCGGTATGGTTCTTGGACAGCGGTGCGTCATTTCATATGACGGGAGATCGGGAGTTGTTCTCAGATCTGGAGGACAAATATTTGGGTGTGCACATCGAGATGGGCGATGATGGTAGATACAGTGCGACTGGTATCGGTACCATATCCTTTCGGAGGGAGTCTGGTAAGCCCTTTGTATTGAAGGATGTCATGCATGTACCTGGATTGAAGAAGAACCTGATTTTAGTAGCGATGTTGGAGGATAAGGGGTATGATGTGGTCTTCAGCGAAGGAAAAGCCTTCCTGCGCAGTAAGACTACTGGAGAGACCCGGAAGATAGGGGTTCGAACCAAGAACCTTTATCAGTTGCAGGTAGATGGCTACGCAGCTATGGCATGCAAGGCGGGAGAAGTGGTGAGCCGAGATGATGAGGGCGAACTGTGGCATAGGAGATTGGGCCACCTTCACCATGGAGCTTTGAAGATTCTGCAGCAGATTTCTACTGGGCTTCCTAAGGGCACCCTTGCGCAGTCAGATCAGTGCAAGGGGTGTACTTTAGGGAAGTATATGAAAGCCACCTTTCACGAGAAGGATAGTCGCGCCACGACGATCCTTGAGAGAGTTCACACAGACGTGTGTGGTCCTTTCTCAGTTGCTTCGACAGCAAAGCACAAGTATTATGTGATCTTTGTTGATGATTTCTCTCGAAAGTGCTGGATCTTCTTCATGCAGAGGAAGAGCGATACATTCGCGAAGTTCTGTGAGTTTAAAGCACTGGTCGAGAAGGAGTCGGGGAAGAAGGTGATTGCTCTAAGGAGTGATAACGGTGGTGAATTCATCTCGGCTGAATTCAAGGAGTTCTGCAGCGTGTGGAGCGATAAGAAGGTGTCTTTGTAACTCCTAATTACCTCACATTAATTGTCAACCCAGGGACGACTTTTTATTCCAAGAGTGTACTCAGTCTGAGGCGGCTATTTACTCAAGAGTAATGTTTTGCAGTATAGTGCTTAAAATCCAAAAGTAAATGAAAGCTCGAAATAAAATCTACTTACAACAAAGCACTTTAAGACTTTAAATCATGCATTCGGAAAAATAAGCAATGTATCGGTCAAGGGTTTGACAACAATAGCCCATCCCTTTGGAAACTGATGAAAAGGAAATTAGAGCATAGACCACGGGTCTGGGAGCTAGACAGTGAATGCCGAAGCTCACTACAGCCTTAGATCGTCTCTCACACCAAAACAACAAATGCGAGTAAATGGAACGACAGATAGCAAAATAGAACAACAAAGTAAATGGGCAGCAAACTGTAATTAAAAGAATCTGGACAGCAAACTCTAATTAATGGAAATGAACAATAGCAAAGCCAAATTAATAGCAATCTTTACTCTAAGAATAAATCGAACAGCACAAGGAAATAGAACAGCATTGATTAATGAGAGGATATGAAACAACGCTGGAAATCCAAATACAAATACACAATGACTTAACACACGACACACATTAATAGTAATCTGATCCAATTATCAATCTTAGTTAGAAAGGGTACGACTGCGTTTCAAAGTAGAACAACATTGTTTATAGATCCAACAATCGCAAAGAACATAACTCCCAAGATAAATTCTGTAATGTTAATGAACAAGTGCACAGCACAGCGGCTCTGTAATTAAACAGCAATAACGTTATATGGAGAACAGCAATGTTACATTAACAACTTTAAAGGAATAGCAATACGTTAAAATGCACATTACGATTTTCTTGTTGCAGAGAACGAAATAGGAAATATAACAGAGCTGTAATAAAACACACCAGATTACCGATTCAAGCTGATAAGCAAAACCACGCAGAAATCAAAGAGATAATATACAGCGGCAAGTGTCCTCTGGGGCCGGGCCCTTAGCCTCCAAGGGGACACCGCCTTAAGTTAATCCAGATGCCGAGATGAGAGAACCACCAAGCTTATATTAATGCATCGAACAGAAGTACAATGAACCAGTTCTCACAAGACTTAATAATCAGAACTGATGTTTAACAGAAAATTACATAAAAAAATGTATCTCCAATCATCCCCCTACACAATACGTGCTTCTCCTTTTATAATCAGAAGGAGGAGAAATTGAATAGTAAATAAAATCTTCCCATAACACTATTGGATTTCTTCCAACCAATTGATCAACAAGAAAATAGATTTACATCCATCTTTCAACAACAGCAAGTCGAATTTGGCTTTTTAGCTGAGATTTGGAGGACGGCCGCAACAACAGAACTGAGAAAATCGTGCTTAAAGAACTCTGCGAATCTCTCAACACAGGCCGAATTTGGGCAAACCGTTCTTCACTAAAGTTAATTGGGTCCGTTCTGGACAAAACCCATGTTCCATATTTTCCAGATTCGTCTTCATTTGCTCAGAATCTCAACCGCAAAACTGTCACTCCTTATTCCAGCGCATTTCTGAGTTGGCACTTTTAATGATCAAATCTTCAATCTGGAAATTATCTTGGAGGCTAAAAATGGTGAATAATGTTATAACCAATTTATTAAAACTATCATTGATAAAATAATTCATAATCATCAATTTATTAGAAATAAAGGAGAATAAATAACATTCGTTCATAGAAGCATAAATCATCATAAAATGGATTTAAATAATAAATTATAATAAATGACGTGATGAAGAATGGTAGAAATGGGTGGAATAAGCGTTCACAAGTGATAATAATGATGGCATATTAACGGCCCAACACAGCGCAGAAGGGATTCGGAGAGAGCTCATCGCACCCCATAACCCACAGCAGAACGAGGTGGCTAAGCGGAAGAACAGAACGATCGTGGGTGCTGCACGGGCGATGTTGCATGATCAGGGCCTACCCCTTCACTTGTGGGCTGAGGCATGCAATACAGTAGTGTATGTGTAGAACCATTGTCCTCACAAGGTTCTTGGCATGAGTACACCGGAGGAGGCTTATTCTGGCAAGAGGCCTGATATTTCCCATTTGCGGATTTTTGGTTCTCCTGTCTACATGCATGTGACGAAGGATACGAGAAGGAAGCTGGATCCAACTGCTGAGGTTGGAATATTTGTGGGGTACACTGATACACCTCACAACTACCGGGTGTATTTGTCAGACAGTCGAAAGACTGTTGTGCGACGGGATATAAAATTTCAGGAGGAGAAAGCCATGCAGTGTTAGCTTGAGAGGGAGCTACACTTGCATGCAGATGAGGAGCTGTTAGTTCCTAAGGAGGAGCTTCCGGATGTGGATCAGCCACAAGAGGAGGTTCGGGAGGTGGAAGAAACCACCCAGGCAGCGCCAACCATCAGAGGGCGCATGCGCACTACAGAAGCTGAGCGACTGGCTCGGGATGCAGAGAAGGTTGTAGGACCACCTACAGCACAGCACAGACAAAGACAGTCACCGGATCGGTACACTGGATACATGGCTCTTGTGAGTCAATGTGTTGTGACGGAGCCATCCTCTTTTGAGGAAGCTGTGGAGGAACCCGCATGGGTTGATGCCATGATCGAGGAATATGATTCGATCGTCAGGAACAGTGCATGGGAGATTGTCCCAAGACCGGTGGGGAAATCAGTGGTGGGTTCGCGATGGATCTACAAGGTGAAGTAGGCAGTTGACGGGAGTGTGGAGAAGTACAAGGCGAGATTTGTCGCCCGTGGCTTTTCACAGATCGAGGGGATCGATTATGAGGAGACCTTTGCACCTGTCGCAAGGTACTCTTCCATACGGACGATCCTTGCTCTCTCAGCGCAGATGGGGTGGCACATTCATCGGATGGATGTGAAGACTGCGTTCCTCAATGGAGTTATTGAGGAAGAGGTGTACATAGAGCAGCCTGAAGGTTTTGAGATCTTCAGCAGTGAGTCGCATGTGTGCCGACTCAAGAGAGCACTGTACGGGCTGAAGCAAGCACCTCGTGCTTGGTACACTCGGATAGACCGCTACTTCACCGGGCTTGGATTCTCCAAGAGTGAGGCGGATCCAAACCTGTACCAGATTGTGGTGGAGGGGAAGCTGTTGATCATCGTACTGTATGTAGATGATCTGATTTTGACTGGCGACGAGCAGTTGATACTTTCATGCAAGGAGGATCTTGCACGAGAGTTTGAGATGAAGGACGTGGGCATCCTTCATTATTTCCTGGGATTGGAGATTTGGCAGCGCAGTGGAGGACTGTTTGTTTCTCAGGGAAAGTATGCTCGGGAGATTCTGGAGAGGTTCAACATGCATGGCTGCAAGCCTGTTGACACTCCTCTTCCTGGTGGTTGGAGGAAGGAGGATGCTACTTCAGCGGAGGTAGTGGATGCCACTGTCTATCGACAGTTGGTGGGTCGCTTATGTATCTGGTCAATACACGACCCGATATATGCTATGCAGTTAACCAGCTTTCGCAAGCTATGGTTAAGCCTACCAATCTCTTTTGGAAGGGAGGCAAGCATGTATTGCGCTATATGAGAGGCACATCGGGATATGGTCTATGAATGCAGTCACGGAGGATGGACGAAGCACTGCAGCTTCAACGATGCGAGATTAGGTGAAATTATGGATCGGAAAACACTTACGGAGGATTTTGAGCATTGGGTCGTATTAAAGTCTGCATATACGACGGAAAGCGGTCCAATAATGGCACTTAATTCAGCGGGCGAGTACATGGCGACTAAACTGTTTGCATGCGAGGCTATATGGATGAGGAAGATCCTGGTCGGGTTGTTCGGGTCACACTTGGAGCCTACTGTGATTTATTGTGATAACCGGAGTTGCATTAAACTCTCGGCTAATCCAGTATTTCATGATAGATCCAAACACATCGACATCAGGTACCATCATATCAGAGATTGTGTTCAGCGGAGAATCATGTTACTTTCATATGTTCCCACGGAGGATCGGGATGCTGACATCTTGACGAAGGCGCTCACCAGGAGCAAGTTCGAATTCCACAGAGGCAGGATAGGGGTTGCAGATAATCCATATCTTCTTGAGAGGGAGTGTTGAAAATGCAACAAGATGATGGAGCTTAGTGAAATGAAGTCGCCTTCACTAAGTGGGCCCGCAGGCTATTTTTGGCGCAAAGTCTATTTTTAAACTATGTCTATTTTTAGACATATGGGCCTTTGTATCGGGATTCCGATTTGAGATTCTTGAAGTATGTGTCATGTTGGTAAAAATAGATGAGACCTACATTTTAGAGGTCAAGTTGAGAATCTATTTTTGAGGCGCACTCTCCTTGCATGAAGTCAAATATTATTTACCCTTAATAATATTTGGACTATAAACAGCAGTTTACTCTCTTGGAGCACTTCAGTTTGAGCTACAGAAGTGGATCATGCATCTGACAGAGGAATCACGTGGTTCCCAAGGGTTTGATGGCATCATTCATGGTTGACTTCAGTTAGAACTTCAGTGGCAGAAGTTTGGAGGAGTTAATGAGACAGATAGTGGAGTTGTGTTATGTTTATTTTAGTTGAACTAGTTGAGATTAGTTTAATTAGCTAATCAATTAGTTATGAGTGGAGTGAATTAAATATTATTTAATTCATTAATTAGTAACTCATTATTCAACTCAAGAACACATCAGTTCACTACAGTGCATGATCAGTTCAGTGAAGACCAGTGAAAGAGATAGATGAAAGGGTGGAGCTAGCTATCAGTTGTGACTATACTGTTGCTATTTGCAACACACAGATAGGAGGAATAAGCCCATGAGGATTGCGCAGTTCAGGCTGGTGGTTTATCTATATAAAGAGGCCATCCCATAGCATTGAAACAAGTAATAGAGGCAAGGCAATTGGCGGTGAGTTTTGAACCAGTAACCTATTCAAAACTGAGCTAGATTGTTGGATGGCTTGTGAAAATCTTGAGTACTTAGACAGAGTATTATCTTGCAGAGTTAGTTACTTGATTTCTCCATTATAATATACACAATAGCTGCGGGGTTTTCAGCTATAAGCTTTCCCCATACATACTGTGTTAATGTGTATGATGATTTGATGTGTTATCGCTTGATTTTATTTCCGCATGTGTGATGATCTGAGTTGGTTGAGTGGAAGAGATTATGTGTTGTGTATGAAGTTCAAATAGTATGTGAACAGGATAGTCTCGGTGGATAATTAATTATTATTCAGCAAATTTCTACACTCTCTAACCTACGCCACCTCCCAAACCCCTTTCCTCTACCACCCAGTTGGCTTTGTCTCCCAGTAGGTTTTGGCAACACTGGTGTTACCCAACATATTGAAGTTCCCAGTTTGGTACCTTGTTCCCCCTTCTAGAATAGGAGCCACCAATTTTACTGCCACAGGGTTAAAGCCCCTCAGTCCGGAGGAGCCCCAACCTACCCAAGAAATGGTCGAAACCACCCCCACAAAGGAAATTCCCATTGCGAAACCGGTAATCACGGCCAAGAAAACCGCAAATAGAGGAAATAAGATGGTGGCCCCCGCCATTCAAAGGGAATCACCAGTCTGTGCCATATGCGATGTTATAGGCCATCCTACCCACATATGTCCCAAGTTGGACGAGTTAAAACCACTCCTCGGCTCCGAAGAAAACATCTCGATGCCACGTTCCCGTAAAAAGGAACCTACCACCAAAGGTAAAGGTAAACCGTTGCATACCAATCACGCATGCACTCTCTGTGGAACCTATGCGCACTATACCCACCATTTTCCAGAGATACCATGATATAGGGACGCCTTACATGCAGTTGAGTGATCCTGTCAAGAGGATCCCTCCATCCAGTTTGTCAACGACGAACCTCGTATCATCCTATACCTACAAAAAGAGTGACAATCACCGGAAATGCTCCCCGCCAGACCACCCCCCCACCCCCCCCGGGTCAAAAGGTGCGTACTCTGCGATGAACTTGATCATTTCATCATTGACTGTCCAGCTTTAGAAATGTTCCAAAGATGGTACCCAGTCCATATAGTATATCACGGTGAAATGGACATCCCATACTCATGTAAAATATGTGGTGACAACCACCCAGTACGTCATTGTCACTATATACCGCGATTTCGCACAGCTTTAGCCTGTATGCGATCAACAATAGTCTGCCTCTCCCAAGAAGATGGTACAGACTCGGAATTTATGAATAGTATGACAACTCAAGAGGATGTGACAAATAGATCCATCCTATCGTGGCCATCAGGAGGACGACCAATTAGGGAGATTCATCCCCCGCCAAGCGCCGATGATACGACACACCATATACGATTCATGTCATCATGTATCGGAACCATGACTCGAGTAGTTGTCTCTACGACAGTGCAAACCCAATCTATCTGCACTCTATCGACCGCGTCTAGTTCCACCACATCCACGATGGAATATTTTTCGTGTCTCTCAACTAGCTCCACCCGGATTACCCCCATTAAGTATAAACCTATGCAGGAACAATCCTCCTTCGGGGCCTTGTTTCATTCGGATGAAGTTATCCTAAAGACCATGATAGAGCCAGATTACCCATGGGATGCAATGCATCACCATTCGCTTTTTCTCCCCAAGAAAATGTTCAGTCCTAACTAGACAACTGAACCAGAGATCTATGCGATCGAATCAAAAGACTTCCTTCCATCAGGAAAGGTCGACTGGTTCAAAAATCCCATCCCAGCGCCTGATGCATTGGAGGAAGGAAATATGTCAAATATTTCTCCTACCATTAAGGTGAACATATCCCAAAATTCGATAAAGGTCGAAGAAATCTCACTGGGGGCAGCATGTTCTCCAGAAGAAATAGTCTCTTACATTGAACTATTGCAAGAGTATAGAGATATCTTTGCGTGGGACTACTCAGAAATGCATGGGCTTAGTCCTACTATAGTAGAGCTCCATATTGACACTTGGCCTGATGTACCTCCAATACGCCAAAAACAATGTCAACTACACCCACCTAAGGCAGAAGAAATAAAGCGAGAAATCGACAAGCTTCACAAAGCCGGGTTTATCTACCCCATCGCCTATACGTCTTGGGTTTCCAACCTTGTTCCCATCATGAAAAAACAGGGCACAATACGCGTCTGCACCGATTTTTGAGATTTGAACAAAGCTTGTCCCAAAGACAATTACCCCACACCATTCATAAACCAGGTCATCGATGCACGTGCTAGACACGAGGCTCTATCCTTTATGGATGGATTCTCCGAATACAATCAAATCCAGATCCGTAATATGGACCAGTACAAAATCGCGTTCACCACCCCCTGGGGCACGTTTGCATACAAGGTGATTTCATTCGGCTTAAAAAATATTGGAGCCACTTTCCAAAGGGCCATGAATTATATATTTCACGACCTGCCACACCTTATCCTCACCTACTTAGACGACTTGACAGTCCGCTCTAAGAAGCGCTCAGACCACCTTGAGGATTTGCGATTGGTATTCCAAAGATGTCGTCAATACAACTTATGCTTGAACCCCCTCAAGTATGTCTTCTGTGTCAGTGAAGGAAGACTCATAGGTTTTATTGTGTCCCAGCAAGGCATTCGCGTGGACCCCCTCAAGGTCCAAGCCATCAAAGAGGTACCTCCACCTCGAACCCTCAAATAACTCCAAAGTCTACAAGGAAAGGCCAATTTTATGAGAAGCTTCATCCCAGATTATGCCACCTGCGCTCAAGGTTTCTTGCGCCTCCTTCACCAAGACATCCCCTTCAAATGGGATGACCATGCCCAAAAATCATTTGATGCGTTGAAGGAAACATTATCCTCAGTACCACTCATTAGTCCCCCAGACTACGACAAGGATTATATCCTATATCTATCAGCTTCCGAATCCACATTGGTCGGAGTATTGATTCAGGAAGGACTAGTTAGAAAGGAGCACGTAATATATTATGTCAACAAAACCTTGTCACGACCAGCATTGAGATATGAACCCAAAGATAAGACTGCCTAACATTAATCTATGCAGTCCAAAAACTTTCCCACTACATCATATTAAAAACCACTATGGTTGTCACAAATATTAACCCCATTAAATAACTGCTCACGCTCTGCTTGATGAACCATAAGTACGCCTATTGGATAGTCATTCTCCAAGAATACGACTTACAGTTTCGCTCCCCCAAGAGAAAAAAGGCACTTTCCTTAGCAGAGTTCATTACGAACCTCCTAGGATGTTCCAAGGGATCACCAGTAGACAATTCGCTGTTAGACGAACACCTCTTCTTTGTAGCAACCGATGACCCTTGGTACAGAGACATCCTCCTATTCTTGCGAACCCAAAATTTCAGACCTCATCTCACATGAGATGATCGTCGGCACATACGCCAGCAAGCCACCCGATATCTCCTTCTGGGAGATGTATTATACCGGCGAGGCATCGACACCATTTAACGTCGATGTCTTACTCATAAAAAAGCGGAACAAACCCTTAATGACTGCCATGGAGGTGCTTGCAGGGACCATCTATCAGGAATGCCTACTACCCAAAAAATCCTATGAGCATGATATTTTTGGCCCTCCCTGTTCCACGACTGCATCACAGCCGTTAAAATATGTGAACGATGTCAGTGCTTCGCTCATAAGGCAAGAGCACCCGCTGCTCCTTTGCACCCTGTCATAGTAGCCGGCCCCTTTTGCAAATGGGGGATCGACTTCATGACTTGCAACCCCGCCTCATTGAGCAACCATAAATACATCATCGTGGCTATCGACTATTCATTAGGGGAATTTTGAGGTCAAAAATAGGTCTCCTAAGGAAAATGTACAATCAAAATTAACTTTATGAGAACCAATCACATTTTAGGGGATGACATCATCCCCCATGGTTGAGGTGGCATTGCTTGAGTTAAATGTACTTACTTGTCACATTCTCAATGGTGGATAAAAACTCATGGTTAACCATGGTAGTATTCTAAGTATTTTTAAAGTCACAAAGTAAAGTACTCATAATAAATGTCATTTCACACTTTTTGAATAAAATATTATTATTTTCATGTCACATTTTTTTAGATAAACAATGCATATCCCTATAAAATCTTCATGTCTTTACACACTTTTCATATATCATATTAATTTTTATATTATATATTATTTCTTCTTATGCTATGTGGGTTCATTCATTAATACTACTTCTGATTCTTTAACCTTTTTCCAAGGGTAGAAAGAAATCCAAGTCTTTCTTTCTTCCATATATTGTTTCCATTCTAAGGCTAAAGTTTTCTTTTGTTCTAGAGTATGGCTGACAGCAAATTCATCTGCTTCAGGTGAGTAAACAAATCCCAATTTATCATCTGCTTCATCCATTGAGCAGGGATTCTGTGTTTCTCACAACCATCCATTAGTGTATAAAACTTCTGGATTTCTGGGACAGATGGTCTTTTGACATCTTCTTGCAGATCTTTAAATCTGCATTCTGGGATCAGGAAATCCTTTTGATTATAATACCCTAAACCATGCTTATCTTTAGGGGATTGCATATTCATGAATATCTCAGTGAGTCTGGGATCTTCATCTTGCAGGGAAGGAACTAGGTGCATCATAAGCACATGGTCATCTTCATGGGGAAAAGGGATATCAGAACATTTCGGATTCGGACAGGGGGTGACTGATGTAGACGGAGGTGCATCACGTTCTAGGATTATGGTTCTGATGTCTAATGACAATTTCAGCAAGATGTTTGAGATTTACATATTGATGGCATTGAGGGCATTCAACTTGTAATGGATTAAAATTGACTAATAAAGCAAACTCAAACAAAGTTGTATGATGACAAGAAGTATTTACAATACTGGAACATGCAGTATCAAATGAATTAGGAGGTATATACAGTGGAGACTTTTTACATTCTGCGTCAATCCTATGCTTTTCTATTGTAGATCTTCTTGGGAAAGATAAAGTGGCTGAGGATTGATTTTCAGAAATATTTGCAGAAGTAATTTTTTGTATGGCGAGAGGATTTGGATTTGGTACTACCCAGTGTTCAGGAAATGACAGATATTCCCATTTGATGGCTTGGTGTTCAACCTTTTGGTTCTTTGCATCTGTCATGACTACAACATTGGTTTTAGACTCTCGGCTGGGGGCATGGAGGACTGCTGGAAATAGAGTACTGGTGTGACGGAAACAACCTCTGAACTGAATGGCGATATTGTTTCTTATTTTCTTCATATCAAATCCAGTGGTTTAGATTTGCAGTTGTAGGATATCGGCCAATGTTTCACCAAACACATTTACAGAGAAGTTGGGATAACATTCAAACCAGACTGGGCCATTTGAAAATGGTGCAACTATTCCTCCAATGAGAGAATCAGTGTACTTATGATGTGTTAGATCTCTTACAGTTGCTAACACATAGGTTTCAACACCCTGATGGATAAGGGCCTGGATTCCCACTCTTATGCATCCAAGATGCAGGAATTGTGTTCCCATCTTTCTAGCTTCTGCTTGAAGCTCCTTAGCATTTAACAAAGGAATCAACTATACGCGGTCAGAATTTTCTTCTATTGAGCTTATGGATTCTTTGATTGTAATTTTAGTGGCAGCTTTTAAGTGCCAGACACTCAAATCATTATAAACCAGAGACACGGAGATCTTGGGCAGAACCCATCTAGCCTGAGGCTCAGTTTCTTCATACAAGTGATCTGACTCATTTATGACTTGACTACTACTAGATGCAAACATATCCCTCAGAGGGTCTTGTTGAGCTTTATCTTGCTCTTCAAGTTCTCGGAAAGATACAGATTTTCTGAATGAGTCCATTTTTACTTCAGAAAATAAAGAGAGGATGATTATAAGAACTGACCTTTTCACGAACCAGTTGACAAACTGTGACTGGCTCTGATGCCAATTTTACTGCAGGGACCTCTCACACAGGTTTGCACTGCAAACTGCTCAACAGGCAGACTGGCTCACTGAGTTTCTTCTTGCTTCTTTAAGAGACCTATGCGAACCCATACACGAACCTACTATCACGTTCACACTTCTTTCGGCTCTCTCTGCGGCTTCCTTCCCCTTTTCTGGCCTACTCCGTGTTCCTCGGTGATTTCGCGAACATCTGGCAAACTTTCGGCGATCAAAAAGACAACAATACTACCTCAGTGGACATTCATAAAGCTCAGAGTTGCAGTTCTTAACATGCGGAACAAATACTTCTCTCTTTATTGATATTTAAAAGGATTTTACAATCAGATTACAGACTTATGGACTCAGATCTCCTTCCAGAGATTGACTGCAGTGGCTTTTACCAGGCTTTGGCTACTCATAAAGAGTGAGCGCTACTGGAGGCTTTCTGGCCAATGTGCAAACTCTGTCTCAGAGTTCTGTTACTCAAAACACACAGATGACAATATACAGACTCAATCTACAGATCTGGCCACTTTAGGTTCTTGCCCATGCCGAGCACATAGACACGCAAGCTTCTCAGATCTCCTAAGGACTTGAGTCTTAGCACCGTGATGCAAGCAGATCGCGAGACTTCACGCAGATGCAGAGCAGGGAGCTTCGGCTCGACTCAAACTCAAAACTCAAATGACTCTAGACTCTAGACTCTCCGAATGCGAATGCCAAACAATGAGCCTGAACCCTCCTTATATAGGAAAAGAGAGGGGACAAACATTCATTTGGTCCATCGGATTATTAACACTTGGAGGAGAATCATGGCTTTCGGGTAACACCGAAGAGACATCCGCATCGAGATTCATCCATCCAACATTAACATGTGAAGTGTGTGTACATAACACAGTGGATACCTTTTCTGTACAAGGCCCACGAGGAAACAGAATAATTATATACAGAGAGGATGTTTTTCGAACAGGTGAAAAGCCCTCGGAAAAAGACCTGTCACTGTAAACCCGTGACTGGGTATTATTACACTATGGATACTTTTGTTTTAGCGGATCCCACTAGAACCTCTTGTACTGGTTTCAGCCTGATCAAGGATAGTAATACCGGGAAACCGGAGTCTTGGATACAGATCATCGTCCCAAGATTTTGTATAAATTATTCTAACAATCATGGGTTTATTTAAAATGATCTGATGTTTTACTTTGGTTAGAACCAACCACTGTAATTTCCTTTTCTTGTAGCAATTTAATATTGGATTTACAAGTTTATACTCAAGTTGGCTCAAATCACGGACTGTTTGACACAGACTATGAAAGCATTCTCCCCAAGTGCTTTCTAGACAATCATTGCATTGGCTTTGAAAATATGATTCATAGTAAACTAGATCCATGCCATATGCACTTAGTCCATAATCAAACCACCAGTCACATGTCCAGGGGCAAGCATAGTGGGATTGGTTTATCCAGGTAGGTCCAAATCTGAGCTTGGTGTGGTGAGTTTCACCACGCCCATCCTTATTCAGCAGATCCCACCATAGTTGTTTGTATCCTGCAAAATTGTAAATTGTGTCAGGGAAAATCAAGTCAGGATTATAACCTGGCCATGTCTGGTATCTTCCTCCAGTATACTCTCCGGGCCACCTTGTCCGGTTGATCGTATAAGACTTATAGTAGATTCTTGTTCTGTCACTTCCACTAGTATAAATGACTGATAGATCACAAAAATCTTGCGAGAGGGATCTTTTTGCTTCATAGGAGGCTGTCATACTTGTGGAATATATCATGTCATGTATCCACTTATTTCCTTTAGGATAGACCCTCCTTTCAGGTACAAGATGCATTATATCAGTATGGCTCTGCAGATTTGCATCGAGTACTTTTGTATTTCAGAGCTGCCATGTAGGCCTCCATTTCTCCTTGTACACAGCCCATGATTCATCATCTGAAATAGACCTGAGTGTCTCTTTTTGCTGTGCATGATCCCATTCTGTGATAATAACCATAACATGGTTATAATCTTCTTCTTCTTCCTGTTCTTGATGCTGGATGAACTCTCTGCTGAGAAAATCTGGCAGAGAATTATCAATTCCCTTAATATGCTCGACCTTAAAGTCAAAATTAGCAAACAAAGCTTGCCATCTTGCAAATTTAGCATCTTCAGGGTTTTTGATGGTTTTATTCAAAACTTTGTCTAAGGCCTGAGCATCGGTCCTTAGCAAGAAGAATCTATTAGCTAGATGAATAGAGAACTTACTGACACAGTTCTAGGTAGCTTTAACTTCTTGTTCTATTATGGAGTAATTCTTCTCAGCTTTACTCCATGTTCCAGATGCATACTGCACAACTCTTTCTTCTTCTTTCATACTTTTGTCAGTAGGTCTCTGTTTGAGCACACCTCCCCAACCAAGATTACTGGCATCTGATTCTACAATTTTGAAATATCCATCTTCTGCAACATGTAGAACAGGGAGTTTCCTCACCTTGGCTTTGATCTATCTGATTGACGTAGTATGGGCTTCTTTCCAAGGCTTTGGATTCTTTCTGAGTCTCTGGTTAAGGAGAGACCTGTCAATGGCACAGTTTGGATAAAAATTGCTTACATAATTTAAACAGCCCAGAAATCTTTGCAGTTGGGTTTTATCCAGAATGATGTCTGGAAATTTATCTACAAACTCAATAGCATGATTCTGTAAAGCAATTAATCCATTCTCTATAGTGTGCCCCAATAATTTGATCTTAGTCTTACACAATTCCATCTTTTTCTTACTTAAGACTAAGCCATTTTTCTTTACTAATCTCATAAAAATCTTTAGATGCCTGAAGTGATCTTGAAGATTTTTTGAGAATATTAGGAGATCATCAATGTATGCTAGGAGCCATTCTGCATAAGGTTTGAAAATAGAATCCATTACCTTCTGGAACTTAGAAGTTGCATGCTTCAGTCAGAATGGCATCACATTCCATTCGTATTGGCCTCCAGGAATGCTGAATGCAGTTTTCCACTTGTCTTTTCCTACTATAGCCACTTGCCAGAAGCCAGATTTCAGGTCAAACTTAGAAAATATCTTGGCTCCTACTATCCTTCCCAACAGATCTCCCTTATGTGGGATAGGATAAGTATCATCTGCAAACACAAAATTAAGAGGTTTATAGTTAATGACTAACCTGGGGATACCTCTTATCTGTTCGCTTCTCTTATTCACATAAAATCCATAGCAGTTCCAGGGACTACTTGACTCTCTGATCAGCTTTCTCTGCAACAGCTGATTTATTTCTTTCTCGCAAAGCTCTCGGTATTCTTTGTTCATGGGAATTGCTCTGGATTTGCATGGTCTGCCCGTATATCCTTCTTTGTAGGGAAACTCAATACTATGTTGTTTGCGGTGCCAAAATGCATTTGGCTCTTCTGTACAACATTGTTCTTCAAACTATTTCTGTAGTTCAGCAATTTGTTTCTGAACTACTGCAGAACTCAACTGATCTTCAATTCTGATCAGGTTCTTGTGCTCTTTTAGTTCTGCAAGACTATCTTAAGCTTTTTTGAGTTCATGCATGGCTTGTACCATAGTAGATATTCTTTGTTTGGAAACATAAGGCAGCTCAATTATTTTTCCCTTTCCATCAGAAGTGGGCATTGTAATGAAATACCCTGCCTTATTATTTTTGGTTCTCCATGAACCGTGAGGTTCTACAGCTGCAAGGAAAACATTTCCTAAGATGCAGTCAATGGGAATATCAGCCACAGCAAATTGTGCTTTTAAACAATGAGAATCAAAACAAACCATGGCCTTAGGAATCTCATATTCAAGTGTTTTGTCCCCTAATCCCAAAATTTTTCTTTCTTCTTTAGCCCAAAACTTTGAGGGGACAACCTTCTTATCAAGGATGTTTACATCTGCACCTGAATCAATTAATGCAGTTACATTATAGGTCTTACCATGCACCAAAATATTCACCTTGACATGATGATGCTGGTATTGAACAGTAAGAACCTGCATTTCTCTGAACCCAAAAACAGGATCAGCTTTTCCTTCAGCAATTTCAACCTTTGGTTGTTCAGGAGTAGAATATGAAGGAGTTCCATGAATAATATAATTGGTATTTCTGCCTGAAACAAGATGAATTTCGTCCTGTTTTCCTTTTTCTAATTCAGATACTTTGAATTTGAGGGCAGAAATTTCACCTTTCAGCAAGTGTATCTCCTTACTCACCTCCCCCAAAGTGAGTGCACGAACTTTGCTCTGTTGTTGTTGACGGAGATAACTGCGTGTGTTCTTCTCATAAGAAGTATCCAAGAACAAGGACTTCTTAGAGGGTTTTGTAGAGGAGGAAGCACTCGAGGACTGCATAAAAGCATCAAGCAGCCTGTTCTTCAAGTCACCATCGTCCATGGCTCGGATCTGAGAAAAAATTTTCATATCATCTTCTGTGGTTTGAGCCATGAGGAATTTAACTTTGCCTGTAAATTCTTCTACAAGCTTATCATCAGAAGAAAAACCAGAATCTGATGAAGAACAATGTTCACATTGACAATTTTCAGAATCAGGACATTCACAATAAGCATGAACTTCTTCAATATCAGATTCAGAAGAAGAATATTCAGAATTAGAAACAGAAGAATCTTCTTGGGCTTCTTGGATCATCAAGCGGGGGCAGTCTTCGGTTTTGTGAAAACTAGAGCCACATCAGCCACATTTATCTTCAGTTTTAACTTGTTGTTTGCCTTTATATTTCTGTTGGGATTTTTGTCCCAAACCTTTTCTTGATTCTTTAGCATCAGGACATAAATTTGCTGTATGTCCTGTCTTTCCACAAATCCAGCAAGTTATCTGTTGCATCCTTTTCAGCTTGACATCTTTAGGATGAATATCGTGTGGCTCATAATAATGAGTCTTCGGGACATATTTAGAGGAGCGTCCCTTGTGAGCAGGCTTTCGGTAAGGCTTTCTTGGCCTTTGAATTGCAGACATTTTGGTGCTGCGTCTGTGATAAGTATAAGGCTGATAACTTCTGGAAGTCTTTTTAGCCTTTTTCTTGGTCTTGCACCTTTTTACTAATGGGTCATCAATTGTGATCCCATACCTGCTGCAAAAAGATTTAGTACCAGGCAATCTATTCAATTTATCAATAGATTTATTCATTTTAGAACTGGTACAAAGAGTAATCAATACTCTAGTTACTATACTATACATCTGACCCCATAAATATGTTTCCAGTGGCAACTGGAAAGCATCCTGTAATTTGAGAATATCTACCAGCTTGGAATGCAATGCTGCAAGGTAGAATTGCTTCTAGAGAATGTTCTTGGGGTCCTTAACCATGAAGATTCTTTGCATCCAATCTCTATGGAAATCTTCATACTAGTTAATATTGCGACACTTCAGATTCATGAGGATCATTTCATTTTGATCTAAAATGTTTGGGTCATCTCCACAGAATGTCTGTTGGATTAGTGTTGTGAGGGCACCAATCATATTATTCATGGCTTTGCCATCTTCATGAAATCTTACATCTCCATTTTCATCTTTCAACACCTCAGCTTCCATGGATGCTATGAGAGCATGAGAAGACTCTAGTTCCCACCATCTGGCTAGAGTTCCTGTAAAACATGGAATGAGGGATTTACATGCCTCGACTTCAGATTTTCCATCTATGCACATCAACTTATACTCTGTGATCATCTGATCAATGACTTGTTTGATCTGGGCAGAGAATAAGTTATCTATGTTCCATTCTTTATGGCTCTAGGGATAGAAGGTTTCTCTTGCAGGAATTTTTCCAAGGTCATTTAAGTCAGGAGGAGAGTACCTGGTATATTGGGCTTCAAGGGGCTCATATACAGGTAAGACATGATCTTCAGATTCTGACTCATGGAACAAAGAGGCAATAGTTACTTTAAACTTTGGAGACTCTGGAACAGACTCTTTGGGAAATAGACTGGGAAATCTATCAACACTTTTCTGGATTTGCACAGCTTTCCCTTTGTGGAGAAATCCTGAGGGGATTGGCTTGTCTGGCTTCTTTTCTTTCTCCTTCTGGGTTTTCTCAGACAAGTCTGTCACAAGTTTCCGAGCAAAAATAGACTGATCTATAATAAAATTTTCTACTTCATCAACCTTCTGTAAAGACTTCAAAGAAAAATATTTAACTACTGAACAATTGTACTGTACAGAATTCAATGCCTTATTTACATCATTCAAAGAAACTTGCAACTGATCCATCTGGTTCTTTACAATAGAAGCTTTAGCAACATTTTTTTTCTAGTCCTGTGATGGCAGTGTTAGTCCAGTTTATTTGTTCACTTACAGTCTGGACTCTCCTTTCAATTCCTACCAGATTTTCCTTTTGTACTATGGGATATGCAATAGTAGAATTTTGTCCTTCTCCCAGGACAATCCCTTTGAAAGGAGGATAACTAGTGGTTGTTTCTATTTTATTGCCATCAACTGTTGTCCATGAATGACCTGAAGAAGATGTGGGTTCATTCATTAATACTACTTCTGATTCTTTAACCTTTTTCCAAGAGTAGAAAGAAATCCAAGTCTTTCTTTCTTCCATATATTGTTTCCATTCTAAGGCTAAAGTTTTCTTTTGTTCTGGAGTATGGCTGACAGCAAATTCATCTGCTTCTGGATGAGTAAACAAATCCCAATTTATCATCTGCTTCATCCATTGAGCAGGGATTCTGTGTTTCTCACAACCATCCATTAGTGTATAAAACTTTTGGATTTCTGGGACAGATGGTCTTTTGACATCTTCTGACAGATCTTTAAATCTGCATTCTGGGATCAGTAAATCCTTTTGATTGTAATACCCTAAACCATGCTTATCTTTAGGGGATTTCATATTCATGAATATCTCAGTGAGTCTGCGATCTTCATCTTGCAGAGAAGGAACTAGGTGCATCATAAGCACATGGTCATCTTCATGGGGAAAAGGGATATCAGAACATTTCGGATTCGGACAGGGGGTGACTGCTGTAGACGAAGGTGCATCACCTGTTCTAGGATTATGGTTCTGATGTCTATTAACAATTTCAGCAAGATGTTTGAGATTTACAAACTGATGGCATTGAGGGCATTCAACTTGTAATGGATTAAAATTGACTAATAAAGCAAACTCAAACAAAGCTGTATGATGACAAGAAGTATTTACAATACTGGGACATGCAGTATCAAATGAATTAGGAGGTATATACAGTGGAGACTTTTTACATTCTGCGTCAATCCTACGCCTGTCTATTGTAGATCTTCTTGGGAAAGATAAAGTGGCTGAGGATTGATTTTCAGAAATATTTGCAAAAGTAATTTCTTGTATGGCGAGAGGCTTTGGATTTGGTACTACCCAGTGTTAAGGAAATGACAGATCTTCCCATTTGATGGCTTTGTGTTCAACCTTTTGGTTCTTTGCATCTGTCATGACTACAACACTGGTTTTAGACTCTCGGCTGGGGGCATGGAGGACTGTTGGAAATAGAGTACTGGTGTGACGGAAACAACCTCTGAAATGAATGGTGATATTGTTTCTTCTTTTCTTCATATCAAATCCAGTGGTCTAGATTTTCAGTTGTAGGATATCGGCCAATGTTTCATCAAACACATTTACAGAGAAGCTGGGATAACAGTCAAACCAGACTGGGCCATTTGACAATGGTGCAACTATTCCTCCAATTAGAGAATCAGTGTACTTATTATGTGTTAGATCTCTTACAGTTGCTAACACATAGGTTTCAACACCCTGATGGATAAGGGCCTGGATTCCCACTCTGATGCATCCAAGATGCAGGAATTGTGTTCCCAGCTTTCTAGCTTCTGCTTGAAGCTCCTTAGGATTTAACAAAGGAATCAACTGTATGCGGTCAGAATTTTCTTCTATTGAGTTTATGGATTCTTTGATTGTAATTCTAGTGGCAGCTTTTAAGTGCCAGACACCCAGATCATTATAAACCTGAGACACAGAGATCTTGGGCAGAACCCATCTAGCCTGAGGCTCAGTTTCTTCATACAAGTGATCTGACTCATTTATGACTCGACTACTACTAGATGCAAACATATCCCTCAGAGGGTCTTGTTGAGCTTTATCTTGCTCTTCAAGTTCTCGGAAAGATACAGATTTTCTGAATGACTCCATTTTTACTTCAGAAAATAAAGAGAGGATGATTATAAGAACTGACCTTTTCACGAACCAGTTGACAAACTGTGACTGGCTCTGATACCAATTTTAGTGCAGGGACCTCTCACACAGGTTTGCACTGCAAACTGCTCAACAGGCAGACTGGCTCACTGAGTTTCTTCTTACTTCTTTAAGAGACCCTATGTGAACCCATACACGACCCTACTATCATGTTCACACTTCTTTCAACTCTCTCTGCGGCTTCCTTCCCCTTTTCTGGCCTACTCCGTGTCCCTTGGTGATTTCGCGAACATCTGGCGAACTTTCAGCGATCAAAAAGACAACAATACTACCTCAATGGACATTCATAAAGCTCAGAGTTACAGTTCTTAACATGCGGAACAAATACTTCTCTCTTTATTGACATTTAAAAGGATTTTACAATCAGATTACAGACTTATGGACTCAGATCTCCTTCCAGAGAAAGCCTCCAGTAGCGCTCACTCTTTATGAGTAGCCAAAGCCTAGTAAAAGCCACTGCAGTATGCATCTGGAACATGGAGTAAAGCTGAGAAGAATTACTCCACAATAGAATAAGAAGTTAAAGCTGCCTGGAACTGTGTCAGTAAGTTCTCTATTCATCTAGCTAATAGATTCTTCTTGCTAAGGACCGATGCTAAGGCCTTAGACAAAGTTTTGAATAAAACCATCAAAAACCCTGAAGATGCTAAATTTGCAAGATGGCAAGCTTTGTTTGCTAATTTTGACTTTAAGGTCGAGCATATTAAGGGAATTGATAATTCTCTGCCAGATTTTCTCAGCAGAGAGTTCATCCAACATCAAGAACGGGAAGAAGAAAAAGATTATAACCATGTTATGGTTATTATCACAGAATGGGATCATGCACAGCAAAAAGAGACACTCAGGTCTATTTCAGATGATGAATCATGGGTTGTGTACAAGGAGAAATGGAGGCCTACATGGCATCTCCGAAATACAAAAGTACTCAATGCAAATCTGCAGAGCCATACTGATATAATGCATCTTGTACCTGAAAGGAGGGTCTATCCTAAAGGAAATAAGTGGATACATGACATGATATATTCCACAAGTATGACAGCCTCCTATTAAGCAGAAAGATCCCTCTCGCAAGATTTTGTGATCTGTCAGTCATTTGTACTAGTGGAAGTGACAGAACAAGAATCTACTATAAGTCTTATACGATCAACCGGACAAGGTGGCCCAGAGAGTATACTGGAGGAAGATACCAGACATGGCTAGGTAATAATCCTGACTTGATTTTTCCTGACAAAGTTTACAATTTTGCAGGATACAAACAACTATGGTGGGATCTGATGAATAAGGATGGGCGCGGTGAAACTCACCACACCAAGCTCAGATTTGGACCTACCTGGATAAACCAATCCCACTATGCTTGCCCCTGGACATGTGACTGGTGGTTTGATTATGGACTAAGTGCATATGTGGATCCGATTTACGCAGATAACTAATTTTCAAAAGCTTGATACAATGATTATCTGAAAAGCACTTGGGAGAATGCTCGTAGTCGAAGTGTCAACTGATCATTGTTGAGCCAACTTGAGTATAAACTTGTAAATCCAATATTAAATTGCTACAAGAAAAGGAAATTACAGTGGTTGGTTCTAACCAAAGTAAAACATCAGATCATTTTAAATAAACCCATGATTGTCAGAAGAATTTACACAAAAGCTTGGGACGTTGATCTGTATCCAAGACTTCGGTTTCCCGGTATTACTATCCTTGATCAGGCTGAAACCAGTACAAGCGGTTCTAGTGGGCTCCTCTAAAACAAAAGTATCCATAGTGTAATAATACCCAGTCACGGGTTTACAGTGACAGGTCTTTTTCCGAGGGCTTTCCACCTGTCCGAAAAGCATCCTCTCTATATATAATTATTATGTTTCCTCGTGGGCCTTGTACAGAAAAGGTATCCACTGTGTTATGTACACACACTTCACATGTTAATGTCGGATGGACGAATCTCGGTGCGGATGTCACTTCGGTGTTACCCGAAAGCCATGATTCTCCTCCAAGTGTCAATAATCCGATGGACCAAATGAATGTTTGTCCCCCCTCTTTTCCTATATAAGGAGGGTTCAGGCTCATTGTTTGGCATTCGCATTCGAAGAGTCTAGAGTGTAGAGTCATTTGAGTTTTGAGTTTGAGTCGAGCCGAAGCTCCCTGCTCTGCATCTGCGCGAAGTCTCGTGATCTGCTTGCATCACGGTGCTAAGACTCAAGTCCTTAGGAGATCTGAGAAGCTTGCGTGTCTATGTGCTCGACATGGGCAAGAACCTAAAGTGGCTAGATTTGTAGATTGAGTCTGTATATTGTCATCTATGTGTTTTGAGTAACAGAACTCTGAGATAGAGTCTGCACGTTGGCCAGAAAGCCTCCAGTAGCGCTCACTCTTTACGAGTAGCCAAAGCCTGGTAAAAGCCACTGCAGTCAATCTCTGGAAGGAGATATGAGTCCATAAGTCTGTAATCTGATTGTAAAATCCTTTTAAATATCAATAAAGAGAGAAGTATTTGTTCCGCATGTTAAGAATTGTAACTCTGAGCTTTATGAATGTCCACTGAGGTAGTATTGTTGTCTTTTTTATCGATATGTTTGCATCTAGTAGTAGTCGAGTCATAAATAAGTCAGATCACTTGTATGAAGAAACTGAGCCTCAGGCTAGATGGGTTCTGCCCAAGATCTCTGCGTCTTAGGTTTATAATGATGTGGGTGTATGGCACTTAAAAGCTGCCACTAGAATTACAATCAAAGAATCCATAAGCTCAATAGAAGAAAATTCTGACCGCGTACAGTTGATTCCTTTGTTAAATCCTAAGGAGCTTCAAGCAGAGGCTAGAAAGCTGGGAACACAATTCCTGCATCATGGATGCATCAGAGTGGGAATCCAGGCCCTTATCCATCAGGGTGTTGAAACCTATGTGTTAGCAACTGTAAGAGATCTAACACATAATAAGTACATTGATTCTCTCATTGGAGGAATAGTTGCACCATTGTCAAATGGCCCAGTCTGGTTTGACTGTTATCCCAACTTCTCTGTAAATGTGTTTGATGAAACATTGGCTGATATCCTACAACTGCAAATCCAGACCACTGGATTTGATATGAAGAAAAGAAGAAACAATATCGCCATTCAGTTTAGAGGTTGTTTCCGTCACACCAGTACTCTATTTCCAGCATTCCTCCATGCCCCCAGCCGAGAGTCTAAAACCAGTGTTGTAGTCATGACAGATGCAAAGAACCAAAAGGTTGAACACCAAGCCATCAAATGGGAAGATCTATCATTTCCTGAACACTGGGTAGTACCAAATCCAAAGCCTCTCACCATACAAAAAATTACTTCTGCAAATATTTCTGAAAATCAATCCTCAGCCACTTTATCTTTCCCAAGAAGATCTACAATAGACAGGCGTAGGATTGATGCAGAATGTAAAAAGTATCCACTGTATATACCTCCTAATTCATTTGATACTACATGTTCCAGTATTGTAAATACTTCTTGTCATCATACATCTTTGTTTGAGTTTGCTTTATTAGTCAATTTTAATCCATTACAAGTTGAATGCCCTCAATGCCATCAGTCTGTAAATCTCAAACATCTTGCTGAAATTGTCATTAGACATCAGAACCATAATCCTAGAACAGGTGATGCACCTCCGTCTACATCAGTCACCCCCTGTCCGAATCCGAAATGTTCTGATATCCCTTTTCCCCATGAAGATGACCATGTTCTTATGATGCACCTAGTTCCTTCTCTGCAAGATGAAGATCCCAGACTCACTGAGATATTCATGAATATGAAATCCCCTAAAGATAAGCATGGTTTAGGGTATTACAATCAAAAGGATTTCCTGATCCCAGAATGCAGATTTAAAGATCTGTCAGAAGATGTCAAAAGACCATCTGTCCCAGAAATCCAAAAGTTTTATACACTAATGGATGGTTGTGAGAAACACAGAATCCCTGCTCAATGGATGAAGCAGATGATAAATTGGGATTTGTTTACTCATCCAGAAGCAGATGAATTTGCTGTCAGCCATACTCCAGAACAAAAGAAAACTTTAGCCTTAGAATGGAAACAATATATGGAAGAAAGAAAGACTTGGATTTCTTTCTACTCTTGGAAAAAGGTTAAAGAATCAGAAGTAGTATTAATGAATGAACCCACATCTTCTTCAAGTCATTCATGGACAACAGTTGATGGCAATAAAATAGAAACAGCCACTAGTTATCCTCCTTTCAAAGGGATTGTCCTGGGAGAAGGACAGAATTCTGCTATTGCATATCCCATAGTACAAAAGGAAAATCTGGTAGGAATTGAAAGGAGAGTCCAGACTGTAAGTGAACAAATAAACTGGACTAACACTGCCATCACAGGACTAGAAAAGAATGTTGCTAAAGCTTCTGTTGTAAAGAACCAGATGGATCAGTTGCAAGTTTCTTTGAATGATGTAAATAAGGCATTGAATTCTGTACAGTACAATTTTTCAGTAGTTAAAGATTTTTCTTTGAAGTCTTTATAGAAGGTTGATGAAGTAGAAAGTTGTATTATAGATCAGTCTATTTCTACTCGGCAACTTGTGACAGAATTGTCTGAGAAAACCCAGAAGGAGAAAGAAAAGAAGCCAGACAAGCCAATCCCCTCAGGATTTCTCCACAGAGGGAAAGCTGTGCAAATCCAGAAAAGTGTTGATAGATTTCCCAGCCTATTTCCCAAAGAGTCTGTTCCAAAGTCTCCAAAGTTTAAAGTAACTATTGCCTCTCTGTTCCATGAGTCAGAATCTGAAGATCATGTCTTACCTGTATATGAGCCCCTTGAAGCCCAATATACCAGGTACTCTCCTCCTGACTTAAATGGCCTTGGAAAAATTCCTGCAAGAGAAACATTCTATCCCCAGAGCCATAAAGAATGGAACATAGATAACTTATCCGCTGCCCAGATCAAACAAGTCATTGATCAGATGATCACAGAGTATAAGTTGATGTGCATAGATGGAAAATCTGAAGTCGAGGCATGTAAATCCCTCATTCCATGTTTTACAGGAACTGTAGCCAGATGGTGGGAACTAGAGTCTTCTCCCGCTCTCATAGCATCCATGGAAGCTGAGGTATTGAAAGATGAAAATGGAGATGTAAGATTTCATGAAGATGGCAAAGCCATGAATAATATGATTGGTGCCCTCACAACACTAATCCAACATACATTCTGTGGAGATGACCCAAACATTTCAGATCAAAATGAAATGATCCTCATGAATCTGAAGTGTCGCAATATTAACCAGTATGAAGATTTCCATAGAGATTGGATGCAAGGAATCTTCATGGTTAAGGACCCCAAGAACATTCTCTGGAAGCAAGTCTACCTTGCAGCATTGCCTTCCAAGCTGGTAGACATTCTCAAATTACAGGATGCTTTCCAGTTGCCACTGGAAACATATTTATGGGGTCAGATGTACAACATAATAACTAGAGTATTGATTACTCTTTGCACCACTTCTAAAATGAATAAATCTATTGATAAATTGAATAGATTGCCTGGTACTAAATCTTTTTGCAGCAGGTATGGGATCACAATTGATGACCCATTAGTAAAAAGGCGCAAGACCAAGAAAAAGGCTAAAAAGACTTCCAGAAGTTATCAGCCTTATACTTATCACAGACGCAGCACAAGAATGTCTGCAATTCAAAGGCCAAGAAAGCCTTACCGAAAGCCTGCTCACAAGGGACGCTCCTCTAAATATGTCCCGAAGACTCATTATTATGAGCCACACGATATTCATCCTAAAGATGTCAAGCTGAAAAGGATGCAACAGACAACTTGCTGGATTTGTGGAAAGACAGGACATATAGCAAATTTATGTCCTGATGCTAAAGAATCAAGAAAAGGTTTGGGACAAAAATCCCAACAGAAATATAAAGGCAAACAGCAAGTTAAAACTGAAGATAAATGTGGCAGATGTGGCTCTAGTTTTCACAAAACCGAAGACTGCCCCCGCTTGATGATCCAACAAGCCCAAGAAGATTCTTCTGTTTCTAATTCTAAATATTCTTCTTCTGAATCTGATATTTAAGAAGTTCATGCTTATTGTGAATGTCCTGATTCTGACAATTGTCAATGTGAACATTTTTCTTCATCAGATTCTGGTTTTTCTTCTGATGATAAGCTTGTAGAAGAATTTACAGGCAAAGTTAAAGTCCTCATGGCTCAAACCACAGAAGATGATATGAAATTTTTTTCTCAGATCCGAGCCATGGACGATGGTGACTTTGTTGAACAGGCTGCTTCATGCTTTTATGCAGTCCTCGAGTGCTTCCTCCTCTGCAAAACCCTCTAAGAAGTCCTTGTTCTTGGATACTTCTTATGAGCAGAACACACGCAGTTATCTCCGTCAACAACAACAGAGCAAAGTTCGTGCACTCACTTTGGGGGAGGTGAGTAAGGAGATACACTTGCTGAAAGGTGAAATTTCTGCCCTCAAATTCAAAGTATCTGAATTAGAAAAAGGAAAACGGGACGAAATTCATCCTGTTTCGGGCAGAAATACCAATTATATTATTCATGGAACTCCTTCATATTCTACTCCTGAACAACCAAAGGTTGAAATTGCTGAAGGAAAAGCTGATCCTGTTTTTGGGTTCAGAGAAATGTAGGTTCTTACTATTCAATACTAGCATCATCATGTCAAGGTGAATATTTTGGTGCATGGTAAGACCTATAATGTAACTGCATTAATTCATTCAGGTGCAGATGTAAACATCCTTGATAAGAAGGTTGTCCCCTCAAAGTTTTGGGCTAAAGCAGAAAGAAAAATTGTGGGATTAGGGGACAAAAATCATGAATATGAGATTCCTAAGGCCATGGTTTGTTTTGATTCTCATTGTTTAAAAGCACAATTTGCTGTGGCTGATATTCCTGTTGACTACATCTTAGGAAATGTTTTCCTTGCAGCTGTAGAACCTCATGGTTCATGGAGAACCAAAAATAATAAGGCAGGGTATTTCATTACAATGCCCACTTCTGATGGAAAGGGAAAAAGAATTGAGCTGCCTTATGTTTCCAAACAGAGAATATCTACTATGGTACAAGCCATGCAGGAACTCAAAAAAGCTGAAGATAGTCTTGCAGAACTAAAAGACCACAAGAACCTGATCAGAATTGAAGATCAGTTGAGTTCTGCAGTAGTTCAGAAACAAATTGCTGAACTACAGAAACAGTTTGAAGAACAATGCTGTGTAGAAGAGCCAAATGCATTTTGGCACCGCAAACAGCATAGTATTGAGTTGCCCTACAAAGAAGGATATACGGGCAGACCATGCAAATTCAGAGCAATTCCCATGAACAAAGAATACCGAGAGCTCTGCGAGAAAGAAATAAATCAGCTGTTGCAGAGAACGCTGATCAGAGAGTCAAGTAGTCCCTGGAACTACTATGGCTTTTATGTGAATAAGAGAAGCGAACAGATAAGAGGTATCCCCAGGTTAGTAATTAACTATAAACCTCTTAATTCTGTGTTTGCAGATGATACTTATCCTATCCCACATAAGGGAGATCTATTGGGAAGGATAGCAGGAGCCAAGATATTTTCTAAGTTTGACCTGAAATCTGGCTTCTGGCAAGTGGCTATAGCAAAAAAAGACAAGTGGAAAACTGCATTCAGCATTCCTGGAGGCCACTATGAATGGAATGTGATACCATTCGAACTGAAGCATGCACCTTCTAAGTTCCAGAAGGTAATGGATTCTATTTTCAAACCTTATGCAGAATGGCTCCTAGCATACATTGATGATCTCCTAATATTCTCAAAAAATCTTCAAGATCACTTCAGGCATCTAAAGATTTTTATGAGATTAGTAAAGAAAAATGGCTCAGTCTTAAGTAAGAAAAAGATGGAATTGTGTAAGACTAAGATCAAATCCTTGGGGCACACTATAGAGAATGGATTAATTGCTTTACAGAATCATGCTATTGAGTTTGCAGATAAATTTCCAGACATCATTCTGGATAAAACCCAACTGCAAAGATTTCTGGGCTGTTTAAATTATGTAAGCAATTTTTATCCAAACTGTGCCATTGACAGGTTTCTCCTAAACTAGAGACTCATAAAGAATCCAAAGCCTTGGATAAAAGCCCATACTACGTCAATCAGACAGATCAAAGCCAAGGTGAGGAAACTCCCTATTCTACATGTTGCAGAAGATGATATTTCAAAATTGTAGAATCAGATGCCAGTAATCTTGGTTGGGGAGGTGTGCTCAAACAGAGACCTACTGACAAAAGTATGAAAGAAGAAGAAAGAGTTGTGCAGTATGCATCTAGAACATGGAGTAAAGCTGAGAAGAATTACTCCACAATAGAACAAGAAGTTAAAGCTGCCTGGAACTGTGTCAGTAAGTTCTCTATTCATCTAGCTAATAGATTCTTCTTGCTAAGGACCGATGTTAAGGCCTTAGACAAAGTTTTGAATAAAACCATCAAAAACCCTGAAGATGCTAAATTTGCAAGATGGCAAGCTTTGTTTGCTAATTTTGACTTTAAGGTCGCGCATATTAAGGGAATTGATAATTCTCTGCCAGATTTTCTCAGTAGAGAGTTCATCCAGCATCAAGAACAGGAAGAAGAAGAAGATTATAACCATGTTATGGTTATTATCACAGAATGGGATCATGCACAGCAAAAAGAGACACTCAGGTCTATTTCAGATGATGAATCATGGGCTGTGTACAAGGAGAAATGGAGGCCTACATGGCAGCTCTGAAATACAAAAGTACTCGATGCAAATCTGCAGAGCCATACTGATATAATGCATCTTGTACCTGAAAGGAGGGTCTATCCTAAAGGAAATAAGTGGATACATGACATGATATATTCCACAAGTATGACAGCCTCCTATGAAGCAAAAAGATCCCTCTCGCAAGATTTTTGTGATCTATCAGTCATTTATACTAGTGGAAGTGACAGAACAAGAATCTACTATAAGTCTTATACGATCAACCGGACAAGGTGGCCCGGAGAGTATACTGGAGGAAGATACCAGACATGGCCAGGTTATAATCCTGACTTGATTTTCCCTGACACAATTTACAATTTTGCAGGATACAAACAACTATGGTGGGATCTGCTGAATAAGGATGGGCGTGGTGAAACTCACCACACCAAGCTCAGATTTGGACCTACCTGGATAAACCAATCCCACTATGCTTGCCCCTGGACATGTGACTGGTGGTTTGATTATGGACTAAGTGCATATGGCATGGATCTAGTTTACTATGAATCATATTTTCAAAGCCAATGCAATGATTGTCTAGAAAGCACTTGGGGAGAATGCTTTCATAGTCTGTGTCAAACAGTCCGTGATTTGAGCCAACTTGAGTATAAACTTGTAAATCCAATATTAAATTGCTACAAGAAAAGGCAATTATAGTGGTTGGTTCTAACCAAAGTAAAACATCAGATCATTTTAAATAAACCCATGATTGTCAGAAGAATTTACACAAAAGCTTGGGACGATGATCTGTATCCAAGACTCCGGTTTCTCGGTATTACTATCCTTGATCAGGCTGAAACCAGTACAAGCGGTTCTAGTGGGCTCCGCTAAAACAAAAGTATCCATAGTGTAATAATACCCAGTCACGGGTTTACAGTGACAGGTCTTTTTCCGAGGGCTTTTCACCTGTCCGAAAAGCATCCTCTCTGTATATAATTATTCTGTTTCCTCGTGGGCCTTGTACAGAAAAGGTATCCACTGTGTTATGTACACACACTTCACATGTTAATGTCGGACAGACGAATCTCGGTGCGGATGTCACTTCGGTGTTACCCGAAAGCCATGATTCTCCTCCAAGTGTCAATAATCCGACGGACCAAACGAATGTTTGTCCCCCCTCTTTTCCTATATAAGGAGGGTTCAGGCTCATTGTTTGGCATTCGCATTCGGAGAGTCTAGAGTCTAGAGTCATTTGATTTTTGAGTTTGAGTCGAGCCGAAGCTCCCTGCTCTGCATCTACGTGAAGTCTCGCGTTCTTCTTGCATCACGGTGCTAAGACTCAAGTCCTTAGGAGATCTGAGAAGCCTGCGTGTCTATGTGCTCGGCATAGGCAAGAACCTAAAGTGGCCAGATCTGTAGATTGAGTCTGTATATTGTCATCTATGTGTTTTGAGTAATAGAACTCTGAGACAGAGTCTGCACGTTAGCCAGAAAGCCTCCAGTAGCGCTCACTCTTTATGAGTAGCCAAAGCCTGGTAAAAGCCACTTCAGTCAATCTTTGGAAGGAGATCTGAGTCCATAAGTCTGTAATCTGATTGTAAAATCCTTTTAAATATCAATAAAGAGAGAAGTATTTGTTCCGCATGTTAAGAACTGTAACTCTAAGCTTTATGAATGTCCACTGAGGTTGTATTGTTGTCTTTTTGATCGCCGAAAGTTCGCCAGATGTTCGCGAAATCACCGAGGGATGCAGAGTAGGCCAGAAAAGGCGAAGGAAGCCGCAGAGAGAGCTGAAAGAAGTGTGAACGTGATAGTAGGTTCGTGTATGGGTTCGCATAGGGTCTCTTAAAGAAGCAAGAAGAAACTCAGTGAGCCAGTCTGCCTGTTGAGCAGTTTGCAGTGCAAACCTGTGTGAGAGGTCCCTGCAGTAAAATTAATACATAAAATAATATATTACGTTTATTTTATTATATTATTTGATTCTCATATAGTATATTAATTACATGTTATTATATAATTTAAATAATATAAATTTTAACTAATGATATGTTGTACAACTAAGAATTTATGAATTTGTATTTATAATTTATTTTAAGTTATTTAAGTACAGAGTACAAAGTACAAATGCATTAGTTGTTCAATGATAATGATTTTTTCTTGAAAAACTCAATTTTATTTATAGTCACATCAATACATTTTTTTTATATTAATTTTATTTTGGTACAACTTTTAAATTGAATTTAACCATGGTTACATGTATTTTGGTGCAAAAAATGAATTGTAAATTCATAAATAGTATTTTATTGGTTTAAATATTTTTTTATTATTTCCTTAGAAGGCCCATTATAGACCTCAAAATTCCCCTAATGACACCAAGTGGGCTGAGGCCATGCCCACATACGACAACACAACAGAAACCGCTGCCCGATTTCTATTTAACCACGTCATCGCCCGATTCGGCGTACCCAAAGAGTTAGTCTCTGATCACGGAAAACACTTCAAAAATGAAGTTTTTTAGGAACTATCTCATCACTTCGGGTTCACCCACGAATTCGCTTCACCATACTACCCCTAGTCCAATAGACAAGTAGAAGCTATTAATAAAGTACTCAAAACTATGTTACAATGCATGGTGAATAACCATAAAACCAACTGGCACCATATGCTCTTTTCAGCCCTGTGGGCATACTGCACGATGGTAAAGACATCCACTGGTTTTACTCCCTTCTATTTGGTATACGGGGTCGAGGCTGTGATTCCCATAGAACGCGAAATCCCGAATTTACATGCTGCCATTGAACTCCTTAATGACACTCAGCCTCTGGAGCAGCGCCAAGTACAACTAGAGCTTGTCGATGAAAATCGACGACAATCGCTGCAGCATAATGAGGCCCATAAGAAAAGGGTTAAAGCGTCATTTGACCGCCACATCACCCCTCGCTCATTCACCGAGGGAGAATTAGTCGTCCACTATGATGTCGCAAAAGAGGCCTTAGGGCCAGGAAAGTTCGAAACCTTGTGGAAAGGACCCTACATCATCAAACATTGCCTCCAACAGGGGGCATACATCTTGACGGAACCGGACGGGACTTGCCTCACTAACCCGTCAACGGTCTTTACCTCAAGAATTTCTACCCATAAGGGCCCCAATGACCCTTCCCCTAGAGTGAGAGTACACAAAAAACCCACCCACTCAAAATTTTTTACCCAAACACTTAGTTAAAAGCGCTCAAAGTATCAACATGGATCACCAAAATGAACCATATTTCGGATTTGTTGATGGAGCATCAAGATGGTCTCAAAATTTAGCCGTAGCCACCTAGTTCATTTATCGTTCTGACTGATCACCACTATGTTCAAATGGCATGTGTATCGATTCAACGACAAACAATCAGGTAGAATATGACATCGTCATCGGACTTATGTGTGACGCCCTCCATCAGGGCGTTCGCCGTATGCATATCTACCTCGATTCCAAGTTAGTAGTGTCACAGCTAAACCAAACATTTGAGACCAGAGACACACACCTGTTTAGAAAATATTTGCGTGCCAAAAGATTAAGCAGACAATTTGATTACATTACATTTTCACATGTATCAAGGAATCAAAACCAAGCATTTGATCGCATAGCTAACAATATCCTAGACTGGAATGCATCTCGAAAAAACCATCGTACATAAAAACCAAAAATATAGACATCCATCAGCATAATGCAACACATAAACCGAAACAGGTGATACATCATGTAGAGCCGCAAAAAAATCTCTCATATATATATATATATATATATATATATATATATATATATATATATCAAAAATATGTGTATCTGAGTACAAAAATAGTGTCGTTGGCCCTCTGGCCAGCCCAAAGATATAAAAGTCGTCAAAAATAAGGGAAGCATCCTCATAACGGGTGCTTTCCTTGTGTACAAAACTACTCTAGGGAGGTGCCCCCTCAAGACGGTCACCTAGACCCACCACTGCTCTTGGTACCACCACCGGAGCTGTTGTCACCACCCGACATAGAGTGGACTAATAATCCCTCTCACGGGCCATCAACGTCTCTAACCAAACCTCCTCGAGGTCGTCCATGAAACCTCGAGCAGGAATACCCTAGGTCAAGCGGTCCACTCGACCACAGAAGTCCTCAAGGGCGGCCACCTGAGTTGTCAGTACTGCATTGTGAGCCTCAGCCACATTAGCATGAGCTCGCTCAGCCGTAATTTCTATTGCAGCCGAGCTGTTGCCCTCTCTAGAAGGGCCAGCACCATCTCTACCAGGTCCACCGACACCACCACCCGGTCCACCTGCAACACCTCCTCCCTGACCACCTCGAGGTCATAGCGGAGGGTCGTGACCCACCAGTCGGGCCACGGGGTGACCTACCTCGCCAACATCTGCACGAGTAACCGAAATAATGTCAGTGTCAATAACAAAACACATAAGTACATAAATACTCAAACAAATGCAAAAAAAAAATATAACACATACCTGCAGGTCCCCAAACATAACTAAAAGGGAGACCCATGTCTGGGTCACCCCGAAAGTCCATCCCCACATACGGGTATGGCAAGAACATCTGTGGATTGGCCTTAAAATAGGCCTCTGTCGTGTCGTTCCAATAACGACCCACCATAACACCACAGCCTCGCGGCATCACCGGAGCCCACCTCCTCATGCGTGGCTACCGCAGCCCCCCAATAAGCACCGCCACCATCGGCCTCAGCAGCACCACCCTCTTGTACATGATGCTGCATAGGATGCTAGCGTACGCAAATGACTTAGATCCACGTTGGACCTTGTTCAATTACGACACCATGCCATCAAAACAAAAGCGAGCAAAATCGAAAAAATGCCCGCCCCTTAATCGACGTAAAACTCCAACCTGCAGGCCAGATGCCCGATGTGGAGCAACCGACCCCGCCAGTCGCATAATAATTGCCAGAGCACATCGCTCGGCCACATCTGTCACTGATTCAATGTTTATGCACCCCTCAGTAAGAGGCGCATTACCGCAATGCCACCTCCGGAATCTGCCTAGGTTCACTCTCCCATAAGGGAGTGGGTACCTCAGAGCTTCACCCTGAGGTAGTAACCCGGTCACAAAGTAAATATCTGTCTCAGGATGGATCACCAGGTCCATCCCACGCAACATGAACGTGTTGCGCCGCCTGCGCCAATGTTGTATAATGTAATGTAACAAATGGTCCTGCGATCGCAGGAACTCATTCTCAGCAAATTTCAGTAGGCCCCATGTGACCAACTGACGACGTGCCCTAGCATCAGCAGCTACAGCGGTCTGAATCTCAGGCCAATCCTGCTCTCTCCACACCAACCTACTAGCAACACAGGTACCCATAAGTACAGAGAAAAATATCAAAAATAGACAAAAAAATCAAAAATTTATGTCATCATGGCCTTTATGTGCCTGTCCCTCAGACAAGCGCACCCTTACGCGCCTATATTATTCACAGGCGCGCCTTTGCGTGCAAAAATAAGGGAACAGCGCACCCTCGCACGCTTGTCCCTCATAATTTTACGTAAAGGAGGCGCTCTTTTTCCTAGATCGCCCGCGCAATCTAGGGAAAAAGTCACTTAGAAGCTATACAAACCTAAATTGTACAGCCCCCGGCACATCAAACTGAAGAAATTACAATGCAGGACGTCATGAAAGTTACCTCGGCATAATATCGCTAGTCCCTAGTACACGGGCTGACCGTAATGGCAAGAAAGGCTCTGCAAGCACCTCTGATCTCCCAAAACTCAGCAAGTAAAAATTAATAGGATTAGGGCCATAATCCCATATTTATTGCCCTTTTCCAGAACTTCGGAGGTCCATAACAAGAGATCAGAAGGTCCATTCTGCAAACCGTAAGTTGCACCATCATCAGTATGACATGACGAACGAAAGCGATGCCACACATTTGCTTTCCAGGAAAAATAAATTTTCAGCGTCGACAGATATGCACCCTCCCATCTTCCTTTTTTAAGCTCATGCCTTTCAATAATGTTTGATGAAAAGAAGATGCTTTCACTTGAGGTAGTTGTTTTTGCAAGAAGAGCCCGCAAATCTTTTACAACACCATATACTGAAGGCCCCGGAGCAGGTATCATTCTACCCTCAACATGATAGAGTCCCATAAAACTTTGCATATAATGACCTCATTTCTCCATCAGAAATAAACGATAAGGTCCTCATACCCAACCGCGTTTATCATCACCTCACCCTGCACATGATAAATGTCCGCGTTGGTAGGTAGAGCCTCCCCTCCATGGCGCTCGTCACCCAAAGTAGACCATATATCACAGCACAATTGACGCCATGGCCATACCATTTCAGTCCGGGAAGCACCTCGTGCCCATCCATTCATCATGCATAAGGTCAAGTTTACCATTAAAACTCAAATCCCCTTCCCGAACAACTAGGTTGTACAAGCATATTGAAAGCGCACCTCCGCGCATCACATTTGGCCCACCATACCTACATCAGCATAATCCCATCTGCGAGACTTCTTCATCCACTTCATCAACCCCGCACATGAGACCAACCAATGGGACCCCCACCCCCAGCAAAACATTGTCCTCACACCTTCAGTGAGTGAACCCTTTCATGTTTTGGGGTACCCATCTCTGTGTTTTGTACAAACTAAACCTCGTTATTTTATTCTTTTGGTAAGTGTACAAAGACTGCAAACGATGCACTTCACCCTCAAATTTCATCTTTCCCCCCATGCCAGTGGTCCCTCATTCCCCTTGGTCAGATTATTTCACCCCCACGCATGCATCATCACGACATTCATAGCCGGTTCACACCCGCCCTGGAAGTGCTACCAACTCCAGGGATTTTCCCTTCAGAAATAACTATGACTGTCGCCAAGCTGCTAAAGTATACTTCGACCTCGAGCCACTGAATCCCCATCATCCATTTTCAGTCACCTCTCACCAACATGTCTATGTTAAACCCATCACATCTAGGTCCCTGACCCCTCAGGTCAGCGACCCATGGTTCGGTTAAGACTTTTTTTTTGTCGACCTCGACACCTCTTTTCCAAAAAGGAAGCGGTACCTTGGATCACCCCTCCCCATGCAAAGGGGTATTCTCGGGTGGCACTGTGGGAGACATCATTGTCCACAGATGTCATCGATCCTCCTGACATTCGACTACGACAAAAGCTTTCATGTCAAGATGGTATCGTACCTTACAACCATTGCACTTTGATCATATCCGTCGAAGACTCGTGCCTCCATAAGCATCTATCAAAAATGCTTACACGAGAAGGTCCCAACGAGTACATATGCGTACATTGCACAATTATATTCCATACCAAGGTTATGCATATGGGTACCACTTTCCACCCATCGTCAAAGAAATAACGCCCCTGAGGGTGTCAACAGTTGTCGTCAACAACTGCCAGCATCACTACCACAGCAGTGACGCAAATAGCACATGTATCTGTCAATTTTGTTTAACTAGCCATAGCATCACAAGCATTGGAGATGCCCACCTCGTTGAAATTTTGTATATATGTTGTATATTTTGTTTGCTTGCAGGGGTCCCTTAGGCCATGGTCATCTTGGAAACGGTGCAAGGTGTTGTTAATTCCAAGATTCACATAGGCCTCTCTCTCTCTTTGCGCACGATACAGAAAATAAACTATAATGTATTTCGGCTATACAGTCCTTCCTAGACCTCACACATTAGGGGGTAACTGTTAACACTAGAAAATCGTACAGTAGAAGATGACATTAATTAATGTCAAGCCTAAGGATTTACAGGGCAGGAACACATTTTGGAATCAAGAAGTATTTAAAATCTCTAAGGTTTTGAGAAAATCAAATTTCAACTAGTCTTAAATGCTAAATTGCGCGCTTAATCCTTCGAGAAGAGCGCCTTCTACGCACCTTTTTGCCCAATAAGCACGCATTCCTGGAAATGGAAAAATTTCACTTTCCGGGACCACACAAAGCAAAGGACAGTTACTCCTTATATGAAGGCGCCTAAGGACAACCACCAGTGCCTCCTTAGACACTATGTGAGCACACAAAGGAATATTTGGAGCACACAATGGAATCGTACCTCTCCCTTGGGTCACCATCCATCATGTACCAAGGGAGGGAAGGAGGATTTGAAATCCCCTATATAAAGCCACCAAGAGATGAAGAAATGGTGATCACATTGTTATGTTGGCCAGAATTGCCTAAGCAATACCAGCAGTGTGTGACCCAGAGCTGGAGATAAAGGGGACTCAATTCTTGGCCACCCAACAATCCTAGCCCATCACAGCGGAGAGAGAGGGAGACTGCATCAGAGGTAGATCTTGGAAACCAACATCCTTGCATCGGGACCTAGAACCATTGTCTTGGGGCCCTTTGGCAAGTGGGTAAAATTTCTTCTCCATATCAAACGTGTAATAAGAAGAGGCCTTGAGCCATCATTTGCATTATTATCGTTTTGACTATCTTCAATAGCTTCTTTATATTTGTGTTTTAGTTTTTATTTTACTTTGAGCATACATTTGCATATTTTTTCCTCTAGATTATATGCTTTTGAGCTCCACCACTTTCTGCCTGTGACCAATAGGTTATAGGGGTATACCACACCCCTTAAACTAGTGCAATTTCGTACACCCATGCATCAAATCCACCGCCACACCGGTTATAACTATGTTGTACATAGGGAAGGCTCTCATCCCATGTGCGTGGATGTGTTGAATTGTACATGCGCAGAATGTGTATGGTCATGTTGATGATCTCTATCTGGCCATCAGTTTGGGTATGGAAAGCTATGGACTTGGTGAGCTTGGTGTCCAGTACTAACCAAAGGTTGGACCAAAATGTGTTGAGGAACTTGTTGTCTCGATCTGAGATGATAGACTGTGGGATCCCAAAGTCCACCCACACTCGTTCAAAGAAGAGTTTAGCAGTGGCTTCTGTTGTAATATTCTTCTTGCAGGCGGCCATAATGGCCATTTTTGAGAATTTGTCGACGACCACAAAAAAAAAAAATCGTTTCCATGCTTAGTAGAAGGAAGGCCAGACATGTAATCCATGGAGATGGATTCCCAGGGTTGACTAGGGGTAGGTAGTAGAGTACAGATGCCTTGCTTCTTGATGGTCGGTTTGGCAATGGCACAAGCAGTGCAGGATCTGATGTACTTCCTGACATCATGTCGAAGGTTCGGCCAATAGAAATACTTCTATTGTACTACCATTATTTTCTTGACCCCGAAATGCCTAGCGACCTAATATAGTACGCTTCCCAAATCATCTTGGCATGCTCGCTTGAAGGAACACAAAGGTGTCCCAGGTGACATAGCAGTGCATCCTAGAGGTGAAATGTAACTTGTGTACCTGCCAAGACTGTCTTGTATGTGTGGCCGAATTCTGGATTGACCTTGTAGAGAGGCGGCCAATCAGAAGTCTCGTGCCCACAAGAGTTGAGAACGGTGGTTAGCACCACGATCGATGGTCGACAAAAGCAGTCTGGAACACTATTGGTGTTGCCCTTCTTATACTTGATATTCCAATGAAATTGTTGTAGATATGAGGACCACTTATTATGGTGATCATTCTGCAACTTCCCTTGTGTCTGTATGAACTGCAGGGGTCGGTGGCCTATGTGGATGATTGTTTCCTTCCCCAAAATGTAATGTTTCTGTTGTCGGAAATATTGCACAATGGAATACATTTATTTGTCATAAGTGGGATACTTGCAGACTGTGTCGGATACTGTCTCACTGTGATATGCCACTGGATACCCCTGTTGAGTAAGAACTGACCTAATAGCATAGTTTGAGGTATCTGTCTCGATCTCAAATGTTTGTTGCAAGTCTGGTAATGTGAGCACTAGGGCAGAGCAGAGGCGACATTTCAATTCTACGAACGCCTTCTGTTGATATTTCGACCAAAATATTTTTTCTTTCACTCCTTCCTTGGTGACTTGACTCAAGGGCCAAGTGATATGAGAGAATCCCAACATGAACATGCAGTACAAATTAGCAAGACTCAGAAAGTTGTGAAGCTCTGTTAGAGTGGTTGGGCTGGCCAATCCCGAATGACTTGGATATTGGTTGGATCCACATGCACCCTCCACTCATAAATAATGTATCCCAGATACTGAACCTCGGTAATGCCAAAAGTGCACTTCTCCAAATTGCACACAACTTGTGTTGTCGTTGTGTTTCAAGGACCTGTCGAAGGTGGTGGAGGTGCTCTTCCCAAGTTTGGTTGAAGATCAGAATGTCATCCAAGTACACTAATACAAATGAGTTGGTGAATGGCCGCAAGATGTCGTCCATGAGCCTTATGAAGGTTGTGGGATCATTCATCAACCCAAAAGGCATGACCAACCATTCGAAAAGGCCCTCCTTGGCTTTGAAGGCAGTCTTCCACACATCAGAGGGTTCGAGTGGTACCTAGTGATACCTGGACTTCAAGTTGATCTTGTTGAAATATTTTTCCCCTTTGAGTTGGTTGATAAGGTCATCAATACGTGGGATTGAGTACCTATTCTAGGTAGTGATCTTGTTCAGTGCCCAATAGTTAATACAGAGTCTCCAAGTCCTATCCTTCTTCGGCACCAACATGATCAAGCTCCCACAAGGAAATAAACTTGGTCAGATCTGACGAGCTCCTAAATCTTCCTCTTGATTTCATCGCTCTCTAGAATAGAGCGCCGATAGATCGATCCATTGGCCAATGGTGCACTCGGGGTTAGATCAATGGGGTGCCTGACCTGACAATGCAAAGGCACCCCTACGGGGTAGGTGAAGATGTCCTCGTACTCCTCCACAACCTTGTCCATTTGTTGTTTTCATGTGGAGGAGCCCTATCTAGAGGTCCTGGCCACAATCTTCTTCTTGCCCTGAGGGCGGATCATCAGGAAAATAAATTTCCTAGTTTTGGAAATGAGCTTACTGCATTGTTTTGAAGTAACCAAAGAGATAGCGGCAGGCGGTGGTACCTCTAATATCATGTACAACTTATTTCCCAAAGTAACAATAATAGCGCGAGGACGAGACTCATAAACAGCATGTCGCTTCCACAAGTATGGTTGGAATAATAATACATCACAAACATCAAGAGGAGAAATGCCACATAATACCTCATTCGTGAAGGGCTTGATACTATAGGGAAGGCAACACTGCTGGCTGACACGGAGATGTCGTCCTTGGCGAAGCCACCCGATGGTGTACGGTTGTGGGTACGCTGTGGTTGGCAAGCCCAAAATATTCACGACCTCTGCTGAAATGAGGTTCTTTTAGCTCCCATTGTTGACAATGAACTGTAGTGGAGAACCCTTTACCCACACCTGGTAGTGAAAGAGACGCCCCTCCTCCTCTGGATCTTTCGATTGCTCCTTTTGGATCTTCATGGTGGCAACGGTGGCGTTGGGATTCGCATCAATAACATGCTTCCCTTTGTCATTCCCCTTCTCGGGTTCTGGTTCAGAGTCATAGCATGCATCTGATTCAAAAGCCTTCATCTCGACCACCAATGATTGCATAGCCCCACACTCACTTCTGTTGTGAGTGGAGCTCTTATGGAACTCAGACAACTTTATCGTGTCCTTCTTCGGCTTCACGGTGTTTTTATTTACTTGCGATTTTGGCAAGTTGTCTTGGGCTGCCATGCCTTGGATTTTTCCTTTGTTATGCAGTTTTGGGGCACCTTTCCCTTGCTTTTGATTCACAGATCCAAAGTCTCGCTTCTTCTGTCTGAATTTCTGCTCAATCTTGGCAACATACCATATGTCGTACCGAGCGAGGAGATGTCGAGGAAATCCATTTCCTACTAAATTTATCTATGTAGATAATTGCAGTACTTCAGCACCAAATGTTTCTCTGATACCCAAATTTGTGCGCTGGGTATCGAACAGATTCGTCAGCTAATGAACATCTTGATCCCTTTGCTGCTGCAACGTAGTCCATTGTATGTACTTATCCTCATAGCTTCCCACAGGATAATATTTTTCCTTGATGGCATCTCAGAAATAATTCCAAGTGGGTACGATCGAGAACAAAGAGGGTTCCTCCTTGTCCTTTTTCTCACAATAGGTTTCCCACTAGTCCTTGACATGGGGGCATCTTTGAGGAGTGCAAAAATAATCTTCTCACGGTTGGAAAAGTCATGAACCGAGAAATATCCTTCTAATAGATTTAACCATATATATACAACATTTGCATCTATTTGGCCATCAAATATGGGAATTTAAAAGTTTACTTGTATCTTAAAATGAGTTGCGCCTCCAGAGTGGCTGTTGGATGCAGATGCACCGCCAATGGGCAGTCGTTAAAGGATCTGGGAAAATTTATCCATCATTGCATTCCTTTGTTTTTCGATGGCCTCCTCGAGCAATATTTTGATAGGATATCCTACTCCCTCATTTTTCTTTTCGTCCCCCAAGGGCGGCTGTCAAGGTTTGCAAGGCTGATATTGCAATGGGTCAACCAGATCGAGCCCTAAATCCTTATACTCTGACCTCATTGGGGACATGTAAAGAAGGATTGAGAAAGAATAGACTGCGCTGGTACCAATGATCTGAATTTATGAAGGAACACAATATAATACATATATAACCATAAATACAAAGATGTCGTGGAAATAACACTTCATTTCATATATCAAAGACTAAAATCTGTTTACAGACAGAATGGAAATAAACTAGCTAAGGCACTGGTAGCTTATCTCTGAGAAGAGATGTGGTGGCTACATGCCTCTAAATTATGTTACAATGAGGCTCAAGGGCCTATTTATTATTGATAAAAAATGGAAAACCCTAAACATCCAAAAACCTAACCCTAGGAGATGAAACGCCAAAACTATGGGCCCTGTTTGGGTAAATTGGTACATCAACTTCCCGGGGACGTAACTTTGGCATACGATCTTCGTTTGACGTGCACAATACCTCGTTAGAAAGTTCTATCTAAGGACTACAACTTTTGATGTGAGAAACATTGAAGTAAATCGTATGTTTCTTTTGGTTTTCCAAAAAAAAAAAAAACGTCGTTTAGGGCCTCAAAATGGCTCTGGAATTGTAGGACCCGAAAAAACTACTAAAAATAGTAAATTGTGATACAATTAAGGAAACTGAAAAACTAAAAGAAACAATGGTGGGGACCCAAGTGGAATAGTCGAGTGGCCACCAATATCCACATGGATCACGGTTCTACCTCTAGTATCTTGTATAACTCATTCCCAAAGTAATAATAACATTGTGGTGGCCAGACTCATCCACAGCATGACACTTCCACAAGTATGGTTGGCCTAATAATACATCACAAACTTCAAGAGGAGAAACATCACATAGTACCTCATTCGTGAACGACTTGATGTTGTAGGGAAGGTGGTATTGCTAGCTCACACGGAGACCTCATCCTTGATGCAGCCACCTGATGGTGTATGGTTTCGGGTGTGGTGTGGTCAGTAGGCCCAAACACTTCACGACCTATGCTGAAATGAGGTTCTTTTAGCTCCCATTTTTTACAATGAACTATAGTGGAGAACCCTTCACCCACATTTGTGAGTGGAAGAGATACTCCCTCTCCTATGCATATTTTGGCTCACTCTACTGGACTTTAGTGGTGGCAACGGTGGCACTGGGTTTTGCATCAATAATCTACTTCCCCTTGTCGTTCCCCTTGTCAAGTTCTGGCTCAGAACCAGAATATGCATTGGACTTGGAAACTTTCAAGTCGGCCACCAATGACTGCTTGGTGCAACACTAATTTGTGTTATGAGTGGGGCTCTTGTCAAACTCACACCACTTTCTTGTGTCCTTCTTTGTCTTCGTGGTGCCGTTCTTTTCTTGCAACTTCGATGCATTATCTTGGGTCACTCCACCTTGGATCTATCCTTTGTTATGGGGTTTCGGGGTGCTCTTGCCCTACTTTTGATCACATATCCAAAGTCACGCTTCTTTTGTTTAATTTTTTTTTCAATCTTGGCAGCATATTGGTATGTTGGACCAAGCAAGGATATGTCCAATTAATCCATTTCTTCCTATGTGTATTTGCGCATACAACTATGGTACTTGAGCACTAGATGTCGCTCATAGTATTTGATACCCAACTTTGTGCGGAGAGTATAAAAAACAATTATGAGCTCATGCACATCTTGGTCCCTTTGTTGTCATAGTGTGGTCCATTGTATTTACTTTTCCTTATAGCTCTCCACAAGTTAATATTTTTCCTCGACAGTGTCTCATAAAGAGTTCCAAGAAGGGGTGGTTGTAAACAAAGAGGGTTCCTTGACCCTTTTCTCATAGTAAGTTTCCCACCAGTTCTTGACATGGGGGGCATCCTTAAGCAGTGAAAAATTAATCTTCTCCCTATCAGAGAAACTGTGGACTGAAAAATAAACTTCCAACATATTCAACCATTTATCTACAATATCTGCATTTATTTGACCTTTGAACATAGGTATATTGAAGTTCACTTGTACTTTGAAGGGGGTGGCACCTCCGAAGTGACTGTTGGATGAAGATGTGTTGTTGGTGGGCATCTGCCAAAGGATCTGGGCAAATTTTTCCATCATCTCATTCCTTTGTCGCTCAAGGGATTCTGTGAGCAACAATTTGATAAGATCTCCTACTTCCTTGTCCTTATTTTCTTCCACCATGGGAGGTCATTGGTGTCGGTGGGGATGGTCTTGCAAAGGCTCAACCATTTCAAGTCCCGACTCCTTATACCCCACCTCGTTATGGATATGCACATAAAAAATAAAGAAATATCAAACCACTCGGATACCACTTATCCAGATTCATGAAGGAAAAAAATGAAATACAGATATATATAGAAACACAAAGATACAATGAAATCATAACTTCAATTCATTAACAACAAACTACTAAAAATTGTTTACATGCAGAATGGAAATAAACAAGCTCAGGTGATGGTAGTTTATCTTTGAGAAGAGGTGTGGTGGCTACATTCCTTCTGAACCGTGTTACATTGAGGCCTGAATGCCTATTTATTATTGAGAAACAATGGAAAACCATAAACATTGAAAACCTAACCCTAGCATATGAAGCGCCAAAAGTATGTGGGCCTCGTTGGGGTAAATATGTACATCAACTTCTCGTAGTCGTAACTTTTTCATACGATATTTGTTTAATGCGTACGATACCTCGTTAGAAAGATCCATATGAGGACTACCACTTTCGACTACATAACCTTGTTGTAAGCTACATGTTTGTCCATTTTCCAAAAAAAAAAAAAAAAAAAAAAAAAAAAAAAAAAACCCATTTAGGCCCTCAAAACGGCTCTGGAAGTTCAAGACCTGAAAAATGCCAAAAATATTAAATTATGCTACAATTAAGGAGACTAAAAGAAACAATGGTGGGGGTACAAGTGGAATAGGCGGCTGGCCACCAATATCCACCTAGATCAGGGCCAGAGTCTCAGGTGATAGAATATAGTCAAGTTTATACTCAAAATACTCAAAATTTCGAGAGGATTTCACTAGTGCAGTTTGTTTTTTGATCTAAGCTACGGATCTCAGGGCCTACGGCGGAATACCACATGTGCCATTAATGTGTTAGCACAAACTTTGAGAAATCCTTGCACATGTGAGAAGGTGGTCATTTTTATACTCTAAAGTTTTAGAATTCCAAGACGGAACTATTGGTACGGAGGATGTTGTTGTTTTAGTAACCCATTTTCAAGTCATCCTCATAAATGGAAGTATAATGATGTATTTTGTCATGTACTTATTTTCATTTTCCTAAGATGAATGAAGAGGTCTCCCCACTATTGAAGCAAGGCCTGGAGATGTCGTCCACACTAGATGAACTTTGTTATCAAACTTTTGTGTGCATTTTCTTGATGGTCTCCTTCATGTTGCTTCTTCTTTAAGTATTTGCACATGTGTTTTTTACATGTTATTTCATGCAATTCTACTAATATCAACTGAAGAAAATATCTTGGATAATGTTGGTATCAGAGGCATGCCAGATCAAGATTTGAGGCTCCAATACTTCGAAACTTGTCATGTGTTCTCCCTAAGGTTGGAAAGGGAACCAGTTGTCGAAACCATCATTTTCACCACAAGAAACCGCCTTATCCACGAAATCTTCCATACCTCCATTATTATTATATTATATTACTATAATACCATTAATAATAATAATAATTGCTATTATTATTATTTGGAATAATAATTTTTCAAATGATAGTTCCCCACATTTTTTCAATTGGTCCTTTCTCTATTTTACTTTATTAATTTCTTAGCATATATTTCATGGCACTGCCATTATTTGTTTTTTGCTTCTTGTCCCTCGTGGTGAGTGAAGTGTTCACCCAAAACATCAGAGGTTTCCACTCCTTTTACCACATTTTTTCTCCATAATTTTCTTGTTCACTATAACAATGTTTATGTATTTGTTTGAGATTAATATGATCATTTTAAATTTACTTAGTTTCCTCAATAGGTTGAAAACATAAATTTTATTTTTCAGAAATATATTTCAAGAATTATATAAGGAAAATTTTGAAAAAAAAATAAAATAACAATGTTGATTGATAAAAAAAATCTACATTGAAATCAATGCATATACAAATAAATCAATGCTTTGATTCATTGTACATGCCAAATTCTATTTCTACAAAGTATACATGTACATATTTTTTTTTTAGTTTAGTCTACATGTCGATTTCTATTTCTATTTATATTCAAACATTGATTTTAGTATGCATGTCAATTTCTAGATGTGTTGATCTAGAAATGAGGAAAATTGTACATTGGAATCAATGTGTTTTATTGAAATCAAGTTTTCTTAGAACCAAAACTTGCACATCTATGTCTACTTTTTATCATCAAGGAGACACAATTGATATTTTCATATGTTAATAGAGTAATTGGTATCCATGGGCTTTGGTAGGATTGTGATTGTAAATGGTGTTTGTCGTCCTTTTCACTCTCTCTATGTTTCTTTTGTAGTGTTGTTAATTTTTGCATCCCATTGAATCTTGTTAGTGGAATATGTTCAAAATAAAATGGCATTTTATCAATTTTACTTTGTCTTATTATAATTTAGACTGTGTTGCATGGTTTGTATAAATAGATGCCACGTCTTCTTCTTTAGAGTACTCTATATATGCATGTACAATGAATTCAATACATTGATTGTCATTTACGTATTGATTTTTGTTTCTATGTCAATTTATATTTATATAGTGTCCTCTTACTATGATGTTTCTCCAAGCTATGAATTTTCATATTTAGATTTTGACCTAGTTTACTACAATTCCTCAACATCTTCATTCATGTCCTATGGCAATGTTCTATATCCAACAACAACAGTGTTATTTATTCAATAACAACATGTAAGCCTTGTTTTCTGCACGTAATTTATTCTCTCTCTATTTATGTAATCCACTTTTTAGTGAAGCCAAAAACTAAGGTGATTACTTCAAAACCTTAATATCTCCATTGACGTCTAATGAAAGTATTGTATATTCAACAACAATAGTGTTGTATATTAAATAACAACGTGTTTTCTTCTGTTATGTTTGTGTAATTCACTTTTCAATAAAGCCAACCACTGAGAGTAAAATGATTTATTTTTAATTTCATTTTCTTCATTTTAAATTGCACCTTCTTATACTAAAATATATATTTGCTATACATTTTTTCTATATTCATATTTTTTGTTGTCCTAAATAGTATTCTTCAAGGGCATGGGTATCAATTTCAACATCACCATAAGATGGATCATATTTAATATCATATAGCAATGCATCTATTACCTTTCTCTTTCTAGCAGTGAAATCATAGCTTGATCCTTGGCGACCTTTTTTCACACAGCTATCATTAAATCCAAATATTTAATATATGGATGAAATTTATTAGAAACATTTTTAACCTCTTAGTAAAATTGATGGTGTGTCCTCTATATTTTTAATGTCCACATATTTAATGCATTACTTGCAAAATTGGACCAGCTCATGCGATCAACATCTCTTCAACTTGTGTATGACTTGTAAGGACCAAAGATTGCAACCCTTTATCCATATGGTTTTGTGATGAAAATACATGACTTGTAACCTCTCTTTTAATTCTTGTACACATTAGACCTGTATTAGTAATCACCACTTGAATGCCAATATATGACTCCTCACATGCATGATACATCTAAATGTGACCCAATTTATTAATCCTTTCTCAAAAAAATTAATATATACTAAATTCATATTTGTATGAAACCAATGCTACATTGGGATTTATATAAACAAGCCTACATTGCAGACAATATACATGTAGAATAAATGATTAAATAGACTACATTTAAGATCTCCCATAGCAATATTTATTGTTGAAACTTGTCTAGATAAGAACATTACGTGATCGGTTCAACATCATACATTTATAAAACTTTTATGTAATAATAATAACACCACATAGTGAACTTAGGAATGGAGAAATGTTATACTAAAAAATCCAGCATTATTCCCAATGAAAACATTCATCGCAAAAGTGTATCAAATAATGTCATAAATGCACAATGTAATGCTCAATTGGTTGAGTCCCTGTCGTTAAAGCACCTTTTATATTGAGAGGTCATGTGTTCAATTTTCTCGACACTCTTGAGGTTAGGCTCCGTGGTTGAGCCAATAGGAAGTGATCCCTTCTTGTGGATCTACCTGGTACAAATATTCTATGGACGTAATGGTCACCAATATATGGGGTCCATGAACCACATTAAAAAAAAAAATGCTTGTATTTTGGGATGCAACAACATGTTTAGATGTGAATTTCGATACAACATTTAGATCATATAAAATACCATTAATCTAGAGATAGCACCAATTTCAAAGGAAAAACACAATATTGCAGCTTAAAACCCATACATTTATTAGATATTTCATCCTTTCTTTAGGAACAAGTTTAATATGATTCATATGTCCAATCATTGGTCAAATAAGTGATGAAAGCATGATAAATTTTGTGTAGTAATTAACCTTTGTATAAATTATTACAATGCAACAACTCTAAAAAATTAATGTGATGAAGGACATGACCAATTTTAGAGCTTTGTCATCATAATTTGCACTTAAATCAAAGGTATGATTCATAAACTTATATATATATGTAATCTAGAGCTATGAGAGAGACAAAGATTTTTCTAATTAAACCAAGGTTAAGACCTCAAAATGGGCCCTTGTATGTGTGATGTTTTCATTATCAATTAGATCATTTAGTGCATTTTTGCATAGGCCTACATTAGATGATTATTGATTTGGACGAAGTGTAAGAACTTGCAACCCCCACCATTATGGATTTAGAATACCACAAACTTTCTCTAGTCATACCCATAAACATCGAACCCATCTTTGGCTTCCTTTATGATTGCATACCTACCATATGGTGATTTTCTCTTTAGAATATGTTTAACATATGTTATAGAAAGCCATAACAAACTTGAATGATACATATTAAATAGAACAAATATCTCTAGAATATGTTTAACATATAAGAATAAAATTGAATGATGCATATTGAATAGAATAGAGAAGAGAATGAAGCAATTGAATCAGGGAGGAATTATCATAAGGTAGAGTTTGTATTAATAAATGACATCCATTCCATTTTTTGCTCTTGTAATAATGAAATGGAGCTTGAAAATTTATCATATCCATCTGGTTCATTATTCGCTCACGTTATTATAGGTAAATTAGCCTTTGTTGATGGTGAAGCAGTTTCATTAACAATGGCATAGACAAGTTGGTGGTGGAGCCTTGCTAATAATGGCATAGACAAGCCGGTGGTGGAGCCTTGCTAATAATGGCATGGACAAGTCGTTATAATCCTATGGTTCACAATATTTGTACTTTCTAGGTTTTTTAAGCGTCAACATATTCTCACTGGATGTCATAGTGAATTTGGTTTTGAAAAAACCCTAAAAGTAGATGACTAGCTTTTATAGGTATGTTTCTTAAACTGTAGCTAACCACAAACCTTTAGTTGTTTTCTTGTTATTGCTTGGAATAGACTCTACTGCAAAATTATGTATCATCTGCTCCACAAATATTGCAATGGTGATTATCATGGCTAACCCAATGGAAAACCAATAATTCATTAATTTGAAATTTGCAATTCACCATAATTCAATTCCATTTTTGTTTCATTTTCAAGAATCAATACCAAAAGGAGAAAATTTTCAAAATCTAGAAACCACTAATGTAAACGCCCCCTCCCACATTTACAAAAATTCACAAGTTTTCTAGGGTAAACATGAGACAAGTGTCCTATGACATTACCTGGCCTCCAAATTCCAGTTAAAGAAGTGGGGCCTACAAACTAAACACCTACATGGACTACAAATCACTCAAGAGTGGAACAACCACCCTAGGTGATCAATCCCTAAGCTGGAACCCTTTTTCTCTGACCTATATCCATAACCGTGCCCTTCACACTACATCCATGCGGTTTGAAGCCTATAACTACACTCATAGGTTTGCTTTCATGCAGTTATGACCCAATTCCTCTAGTTTTGTGCATGCGGTTCCAGGACCTAATCCATTTTTTAGGATAGCCTCCAAACCACTACCCAAAATTGCCTGTAACTTTCCAAAAGCATAGAAAATATGATAACAATGCTAACCATTCAAACTCAAGCAAGAAATTTACCTATACATGCTGAATCCATTATATACATTTCATCAAACATATGGTAAACATGTAAGCTACAAGTCATGAATGCATAGTTGATCATAAATTGATAGTATTCATATGAGAATCACCAAGAAAGCTTTAAGCCCTCTCTAGCTATATGCAATAACACTTGTTATCCCATGCATTCATCAACAATTCATTAGCTTATCAAAACATGACAAGAACCATATATATCATACATCATATAACCAGCATAGAAACCATGGCAAACCATCCATAATATCAACATCATAACCAGTACAAGTACTCATAAATCACAATAGGAAAATAGATCTTATTAACATATGAAAATGTCAGCCAAGTCAGGAACTTCCACGTACCACCCAACCATAGATTGGGCTAAACCAAATCTCTCTTTCATCCAATCACCCTCGTGCATATTCAAGCATGAATGTGGAATCTCATGGGTTAACCCAAAAAAAAACCAACCAAGGCTTATAGAGGCCAAACCACCTCAACCACAATGATTCCACCTCTACGGTTCGGAAATCACTAACATCAACCAGATCAGTCTCTACCCAAGCTGTCTAGGGCTCGAGGAACTAGTAACTCAACCCACATCCCTCCAGGGCTCCAAAGCATTTGTTCCAACTGCGGCTCCAAGAACTAGTAACTCAACCCACCAAAGGCTCCAGAGCATTTGTCCCAACCTATGGCTCCATGAACTAGTAACTGAAACCAAGTTGTTCCAGGGCTTCCGGAGTGTTTGTTCCAACCCACATTCATAAGGAACCTGAGCACCAATCAGAAAAACAAGTGGAAAATCCACAACACCATGGCTATCCAGGAAATGGAAAGGCAAGGCTAAAACCACTGTCAATCTAGGAAAATCTCCATGCTAATGACAACACGTAACCATAGAATCACATGGATATACCATGAATCCAAAAATCAGCAAGGAAATCACACATGTAACTTGTTACCAAAAAATTATCCCTGTAGTAGTTGTTGATCCAATTGTCTCCTCACGCTCCCTGCTTTCCTTTGCCTTCTTTCTCTAATCTTGGTGAATAATAGAATGCTCCAAGTATGCTCCAATAATGCTCTAAGTGTGCCATAGTACAAGAGAATAAGAGAATGAGAGAATGAACTAGAGCTCCACCACAAAACTGTCAAAAGCTAAACCAGAAAAATCTCTACTGACAAAATTTATGAACTCATCCTTTGATGCTTTTTTATTTTTTATGACTTTTTTTTCTTCATTTTCCTTCATTTTCCCCCTAATTTCTCTTGCATGCATATTTGTGTCACTTCACCTTCCTTTTCTCTTATTTTCATATATTTTCATGAATAAATACAAATTTATTGCCTCTTTTCCTTTACCAATGCCTTTTCCAATTTCCATAGCCATTATTTATCCACAAGTGATGCCCATTAAAGTGCTTTCCCAACATTCAACTTGGAATATGTGTCCCATGACCTTGGTCTTATTTTATTTACATAAATAATCAACCAGGGGTTGTTACAACTAAGTAGTATACAACTAAATGGTACAAACATTATAAGAGTCACTATCACCATTTTTGTAGTGATCAATAGTATCATATGAAGAAACAAAACTTGAGACTATAGGAATTTGTAAACATGCCCTTGTTTGCTTCCATTCCAATCCCTACATGGTACGACTACTTTAGAAAATGTAACCAAAACTTCAAAAATACTATTAACATAGGAACTAAAGATTGGAACTTACCCATAGAGAACAATATGGAAAGAAGGAAGCTTGTATTCTTTCATGTAAGTATCCAAATACTTTAAGATCTTGTAAAACTACTACAAACATTGTGTCTAGATTCTTGAATAAAACCAATGGATATGGCATAGAACTCTCTTAGGATTTCAAAGATAAAATCCACAACAACTAATTGTACAATGAGGAAATTAAAAATTCAAGTGGAGTGAAATTATAGACAATACATAAGTAGAAAAAACGTGAAGTACCTTGTTGTAGAGGTTTCTTAGACTTGTGGTTGTCATCATTCATTATGTAAGTGCTAGTAAACCTTGGTAAATGTATAAAGATAAAGTAAATATGTGGTTGAAAGCGGGTACAACTGGTCCAACCAGATCTATCATGTATAAGTATACACTAAGTTCAATGCAAAAATAGATTGGAATTACCTTCCTAATATCTAGTGTTCTTATGTGTATCCATGCAGGTTCTTGCTATTGTAATGTAGCATGTTTTTAGTCATTCTTGTTGTTTGCTTACAACATTTGGCACTATGCATCCTTCGTTTGGATGGGTGACCACAATATCAAATGAAGGTGGATCGAACTTGTAAAGGGAAAATGGAATAAAATGAGATCAAATTAGAATTCTGCAATGGTACGAATTGGAATTTTTTCAAGAAATCCAAAGAAACGTTTGTGGATGTTTGTAGATGTTGTTCAAGAAAAGTTTGATGCCAAAAAATATATGTGAATGTCTATGTTCATGGAAGACAACCTGCAAGAAGAAAAAGAAGATTAATCTACTGAATCAAAAATGACCTGCTATGCTTGTAAATGTGTTCCCTCTCATGAAGATATTATGAAAGATAAAAGTTCAAATGTCAATGGTTGTAAACCTTGTAAATGTTGCCTATGCTGCTTGAAAAACCATTCGTAATTGAAAAAATATGCCGAGGATTTTGTTCATAATACAAATTCAAATCTAAAGTTTATGGACCATTTTATGGCTTTTAATAGTCGATCCATAAATCTAAATGAAGTAATCAAGTAGTGATTGCCAGTTTTTTTTTTTTAATTTTCTTGAGGTCTCCATTTTTTTCATGCACCTTCCAATGGCAAAAAAAGTATCCTTAGCGACAATAAGAAGACCGTGTTCACCCTATGCGTCTTAGACTCTACTGTGACATCTATTCTGGCATCATTGAAGAAGTTTGTTGTATAGGTGAGAAGCATTAAACCCCTGTACAAGATTGTCTCGAAACTTATTGTGGAAAGGTTGAAATTTATCCTTTCGCGTTATATCTCCCCTGAACAATAGGGTTTCTTGTTGGGCATGAGCATTCATGATGCGGTTGTTGTAACACAAGAGATCATGCATTCTATTAAATCTCAAAAAATTAGAATCGGTGTGATGAAAGTTGACTTGAGTAAAGCTTATGACAAAATTTATTGGGGTTTTCTAAGACTTTTACTACATAATATTGGAATGGAAAATGGCTCGATTGATTGGATAATGGGCTGTGTCGATTCCTCATCCATGGCTGTCATAATAAATGGTTTGGCATCTGATTTCTTTCCCAATGAGAGGGGCTTGAGGCAGGGTTGTGCCTTATCTCCCCTCCTCTTCATACTTGTAATGGATGCTTTAATCCTTAACATAAAACATGCTGTTGATCTGGGTGATTTTAGAGGAATTCGTATCACCAGACAGAGGGACATGTCTCACAACTTATTTATCGATGATGTCCTTGTATTTGGGCTTCTTAACAAGAGGTGTGGTTGGTTTTAAACAATATTTTTAGGATGTTTTGCATTGCGTCTATAATGGAAGCCAATAGTGGCAAATCCTGCATATACCATTCGGAGGGCTCTATTGAAACGCTGGAGTATATTGGAAACATGTTCGATTTTCGCTTATCCCATCTAGAAGTCGGCATTATTTACCTTGGATTTTATCTGAAAGCATCTAGATATCTGGCATCTGATTGGTCTTGGTTATTGGCGTGATATAAGAAAAGGATTAAGGCATGGTCAAGTAAATGGTTGACAAAGGGAGGGAGGCTCGTCCTAGCTCAGGCTGTTTTACAACAACTCACTATATATTGGGCACACTTATAGGACATTTCAATGAGGATAATCAAGAACATTCGCAGCTTCATGGTGGATTTCATTTGGAATGGTGGGCTGGGAAAAGGATCATATCACTTGGCAAATTGGGAGATGATAGCAAGGCCTAAATAATTAGGAGGCTAGGGGGTTATGGATTTGGTTACCTTCGGTAAGGCCCTTATGATGAAGTCTCTCTGGAGAAGCATTCATACACCGGGGGTGTGGAAGGATATTATGGATTTCAAATATTTCAAAAACAAGTCGATGGAGGATTTATACTTAGAGGAGAGCATACAATAGAACAAGGGTTCGCCTATCTAGACCAGTTTCATTAAAATTTGGCCCAACTTTAAGGCAAATATTAGGTGGCACTTTGTTAATGGAGGTCAGATTCTCATTAGAGACCCGGACCTTAGAGTTACAACGGATAACAACAAAATAAGTAGGGTGTTGATCTCCTTCCTTCACCAGAAAGGTTTATTCTTTTTAAGTCAAATTCTCGTATGGCAAGAGGATTTACCAATACGGCTCTCTGCTGGTAAATTGGGGATTTCAGACACTTTAAGGGAAGAATGGACTTCATATTGTGAGTACTTAAGAGGCTTGAGAATGATCAAAACAAGTAGAGGGGACCGAGTCAACTGGAGAGGAATATTAAACAAAGGTCAAATAGTGATCCGTGAAACATATAAAGACATGATCAAGAAGAAAGTGGGAATGCTACAGGTTTGTTGGCTTCAGGGTATTTGGAAACTAAAATTGCAATCTAAGATGATCATTTTCTTTTGGCTGGTATGGAAAGACAAGAATCTCACATGGAACAATCTACAAAAAAGGGGCATAGTTGGGCCTGGGATTTGCTGTCACTGCATGAATGCTAGCGAAAACAATATACATCTCTTTTATGATTGTATTTTTTCTGAGAAAGTCCTACAATTGATCTGTAATCAAGTGCACATTAACTGCTCTACTTTTGATAGTGCAGAGAATTGTAATGCCTGGTGGGGGGGGGGGGGGGAGGGGGCATGGGAAATCCTTTAGGATCATGCCCATCATTTATCATTGGTTCATGTGGAGTAGTAGAAACATGTGGATTTTTTATGATAAACCAAGTCATCTGGTCATGGTCAGCAATCAGATTATGCAGCTCTGGGAGAATTCAAAGTTTAAGCAGAAAATCCCAAGGGATCTTTCCATGAGAAATCGTCCACATGAGATTCTCTACCCTGCTAGATTTTTTCACGAGGTAGCACAAAACTATAAATGCAGCTGTGAAGCTTGGTTGATGCTCACCCCAACTTGCCATTATAAAATCCATTGGGCGAGTGGTTAAGGCACGAATATGAGGGTGGACTCTGGCTCTTTGGGGTCTGTTGTGGTTTGCTCAGCATCTCTACCTTGAATCTCTTTCTGTTTATGGGGATTCGTTGGTCCTTATTGATCATCTCAAAAAAGGTACCCAGTTGAATCCAAGCTATTTAGAGGGATGGATGGAAAGGATTAAGGTGTTGCATAACTAGTTCACTACCATATCCTTCACCCACATCTTTAGAGAAAAGAACTTTGAGGCAAATCGATTATCAAATATGGGGCTATCTGGGAGATATGGGGAGATGAATTATGAGGTGTTTAAAGCCACTGGCCAAGGAGCGAAAGGAACTGTCATATTTTTCTAATCATTTTTTCTTTTGTAGGTTAAGGGATGGAATTTGGCAATAATCTCTCTCGGGTATGGCTCTCTTTTTTGGTTCAGGTCCATTTTCTTTTTTCTCCAACATGAGACAGATCTAAGGATATCCCACGATGAAGTAAATAAAGAAAATTGATCACTTGTTCTGAAGACCCTGTAGAATAATCAGAAAAAGTATGGCGGATATACCGCTTACCCTATAGGGCATTACCAATTTAAGTGGAGAAAGGTCTCTGGATCTTCAACACGGATAAATGTATTGTAAAGAAGGTAAGATTGGCTTCTGGTTATAATGGCTATCGACAAAACTTGTTCTAATGATAGGGCATAAGCATGGACATGGAAAGAAAGACTGTTAATTGGCTATGATATTTCGTTTTTTGGCAACACAGTTCCGCTGGACTGATACAATGTAAAAGCAATTTGATGATACTATAAAGGTAAATTGTAAAAGAAAGGAACATAAACAATGATGGACAATGATGTATTATTTGAAGGAATGATAATTATTAAATGTGCTGGTACAAAATATAAACCATTTTTTTTTTCTCCAAAAAAAAAAAAGAAAAAAAAAAAAGAGCGTTAAACCATTTGGAAGCCAACACATTCTTTAGATGCCATGGAAATTGAATAAAGGAGATGATTGGTTCTTTGAACTATTATGGTCGTATAATAATTTTATTTTGTTGGGCATTCCAAGTACTAAGTTAGTTTTTCTTAGATGAACGATACTTTATTCTGGCATAAATTTCTTTATTAGCCCACTAAAGAATTCAATCAAGAAAGCTGACATCAGATTGGTTAGTCTAGCCAACCACTGGATTGATGGAAGAGTTTCTTGTAATTGCTCGACTAGTGTTGAAGAAGAAACCTTATTTATTGGTCGACTATAGAGAGTTTATCCTAGGTGGACAACTTGTAGTTATTTGCAAGAATTAATGGTCAATATGCATAATATTAACATCGACGTCTCTCCCCATATGAAAGTTGACCTCATGAGAATAATTTTACTTCTATTTCATTAAGTCGATTCGATCGACTATTGGAAGCGTCAAGGTGTTGGAATATCTACAAAGTTTTGAAGGATAAATGCTTATTACTATATTATTTGAAGGATGAATGTATGTTCGACCTAACAACCAACTGAGTCATGATTGATGGAGTAGTTGTCAAATATTAGCCAGACTGATCACTTGATTTAGTCTATGGACTTGACTTTTTTGATATGTTGGTCCACGTTCCAATCATGTATGGCCATCTAATACATATTGAAAGTAAAATAGGCAACAAAATAATGTAGCAACTTATTCAAAGTTAGATCTTTATTATGGAGGTTTGTATAAGAATAAAAATATCATGGAGGATGCTAGAGTTGAGTCGATCTTGTTTTATGTAATAAAGTTGGTTAGTTTTTGTTGATGTCTATCGACAGTTAGTCAACTGTGATTGTAAAAAATGTTAAATTGAGTCATAGAAAGTTCAAGCCATATCTTTCATGTAATATAGGCTCAATATATTCTATGATAATAAACAAGCAAAACATACACATAACGATCTATAGTGTTAAACATGATGACAACATTATGTTATATTGACTATTCCCCCTTAGTTAAAGATTGCATATTTGTTTTGGATTGTGGCAGAAATAAAAGCAGATGGCTCTTATGTAGACATTTCACTTGTTTTGTGTTTAGTTGTAGGTCTCCCACAATTGATAGCCACATGCTAGACTCATCCGTAGAGAGAGCGAAGAGGGCGCCCTAGACTAGAGAGGAGATGACGACAGTTCCTAGTTGGAGTAGCAGTATAGAGGATTGAGAACACTACAGAAGGTATGAATAGTGGACATCTACACGCAGAGACCATTTGATAAGAAATAGTCGTCGTATACCTTGTTTACATGCATTATCTTATCCAGCTAGTGGATGTTGTGGTTGAGTTACCTATACAGACCGGTATGCATGGTCGATGCACAGTGTGGAAACTTCTATATCGAGTACAGGTTCAAGACATTTTTCACACTTGCTCGAGACATGCAAGGAATTGAGGGTGGGGGATATTTTGTAGAGGTCTCTTAGACCTATGGTTGTCATCGTGAATTATGTAAATGTTAGTAAACCTTGATAAATGTATAAATATAAAGTAAATAGGTGGTTGAGAGGGGGTACAACCTCTCCAACCACATATATCATGTATAAGTATACGCTAAGTTCAATGCAAACACAAAATGGAATTCCATTCCAAATATGTATTGTTCTTATGTGTATCCATGTAGGTTCTTGTTGTTAATGTAGCATGTTCTTGGTTATTCATGTTGCTTGCTTACAATATTCCTGATCAAGATGAATAATGAAAACATCTAAAGCATGAGGGAACATCAAGAGCATATCGACAACAAAAGTTTCTTGCCAAATAATTTGAGTTTGGCTTTGTGGAAATGGAATTACATATTAAATATGGAGTAACTAAGCTACATGATCTCCATAGTCATTAAATGGCCATTCTTGAGATCCTACTTCTCTAAAATTATCCTTTTCTAATTCTAGTGTAGATCCCTGCCAAAGAAATGAAAGTATCTTTGATTTGACACCAAGTACGAAAAAAATGTTGAGAAATTAGGATGTTTAATTCAATTTCTCTTCTTGATAATTACTTGTGATTTTGTTATGCTTCTTTCACTTTGATCTTATCTTTCGTTACATTATTATGTTCTTCATCAAGTCAATTATCAAATGCACAAGATACACACAGTTTAGGCTTTCAAGCCAGGGCCAAAACCTCTCCCTCTTGGAGAGGAAAACCTGATAATAATTATTCTTATAGATCTTCAATTAAAAAATACCATAACCATGACCTAGAACCTTGACTTAATTATGCCTCCAAGGCCTTGTCACTGCTCTTCTAGGATCCTTATGTTGATCTTCCTTTCTGCACTACTTTTCACCAGAACTAGGGAAACTCGATCCCTAGTCTAATAGCCCTTGATAATAAGTTCCTTTCCACCTTCCTTAGATTTATGCTCGACCTCCTATAGATCTCCTTTCGGTCCTTCTTATCACATACTTGATGCACAATGTCAAGGTCTCTTTCTTACTATGGAAACCCTCCTTCACACTGTGTATACTTTCGGTCTCTTTCTGAAGTATTTGAGTTCAAGACAGAGACTAATATAGTTTCTCTTTTGCACACATTGCAATCCCTTACTCCTTATTGTATGGTTTCTCTTCTTCGCGCTACTCCTTATTGTATGGTTTCTCTTCTTCGCGCTACTTTCAACACTAGAGAGCGGACCCTTTATATCACTGATATTTCCTGAAGTATCTTCGGCCTACCTCAGAGATGCAAGGTAGGTACATACCCAAAACATAGAGCCCTTATCACTTTGTTATACTCCTTTTGTCCTTCACTGAACTGCTTCTTCCTTTACGCACCAGAAACTGACCTTTTCTCGCACTTCTGTCTCAGAACATGACTGAACTGTTAGTGACCAAATAAGGCTGCAGTCCCTCATTTATATAGGGATTGTCTCCCTCTTCTAGGTCGACATGTATTCATGTGGGTAAGCTGACTTGAACAGTTGTTTGTGGGCCAACTTGACAAGGAGTGTCTCCACACATTTGAGCCGACTTCAAGGAGAAATTTGACATTGACAAGGTATTGAGGCATACTTTTTACATCAATAATTGTCCTTTACAAGTGTAACAACACTTCATGTACATGACTCTGAATTACATATTTATGACAAGATGAAAACCCCTAAAGTTATCAAGAATAAGTCTTTGACCTAAAACAAAAAATCCTTGCTCATGAAACCCATGAGTCAAGCATTTACGAAATACATTTTATTACATTTGTCTTCTTCATTACATAAATTCATAATTACAATTCATTATGAAGGCTGAACCTAGTTACACTTTTCAACGCTCCCTCTTAACTAGGGAGGTATTAATAATGGTACATGGTCACTCTCAATCTAAAAAATCTCATAAGTAGAATATGATTGGTAATCCCATTTGTATAGCATCATAACAACCAGCATTGTCATAGTACAAGGCCTTGACTAACAGCTCCATCTCTCCACGAAATATTTGAGCCACAATGCTCGCGAGACCAATGATGAATAAACATCTCATCATTGTATCTCTTGGATCATATCCCACCCGGGTTTTCTCAAGATATTTCCACCAGGACTATTCTTATCTTGGATTCCCAATCCTCAAAGAATATCGATCTTTCCATGACTACTCTTGTCTTGGATGCCCTAATACATCCCCAAAAGAGTATTGGATGTCATATGATTACCCAATCCTCCATTATGTCTTCCCGGGTGAAGAATACAATGATGTGTCTATCCATTCTCTTCTTCGTGGCCTTCACTAAGACTTACGATGGCTAATTATGGTCTAGTGCATGACACATGAATTTAGGGAATCATATATGTCACATATTTTTAGTTTAGGAGGAACATACTCATTCCTATATAAGGAGTGTACCTAAGCTCCCTCTTGGCTTAGAAATTACCAAGTTTCTTCCAAGTAAGAAACTTATTATCGGGCTCCCTCTTAATCAGGGACCTGCAACAGCAATGATGAAAACACTCAGCTGCTCATGAAGAAATCATTTCTTCAATGTCATGAATTTTATTTTTTGTTGAGGAGTATTCATATTTGGGATCTCTCCATGGGGCACATATTATCCATCACTTTCATCCAAGAGTCATGTATTCTATCAGAAAGTGATCCATCCATCTTCTCATCTAGTCTAGCTCCATGCCATGTTGCTTTCCTTCGAACCATACCTCTTACAAGGATCTTTCATCCTGCCATGTGGTTATCAACTTGTGGAAGACATATGCTTCCCTTTGGCATCCCTGCATAATCCCATCAAATATTATTTACTTATAAATATGAACTTTTAAATAAAAAATTACCTTACAGATGATCTTTCATCATGAAATCTTCTTGTAGGCGTCAGTATCCTTCATTTATAGGTTGACACATCTCTTAAATATATGTATTGTCAAGGGTCTCCATCTTTTCTATACTTCTATCAGAGTCTACATATCTTCCCAGGATATTTTCTAGTCAAGTCTTCTTGGCTTCCTTGGATGAGAACTGCTTTTTATCATGGTTTCACTTCTCACGATCACTTCCTTTCTTTCTTCACACAAATTTATTTCATTCCCAAGAGCTTTAGTATACATTTAGTTGATTGTGTACAACCACCTCATATTCTATATGAGGACATATTATGTTGATTTAATTTGGTGTGGATCATGCCTTTTGGCAACCTGTGTATCGAAAGAGTTTATGTTTTCTTTGATCATACAAGTATACTATCTGTAACCATATGACTTCACAAAATATAGTGTCAGCATATATATGTGCCTCATCTCTTATCCTCTTGACCTGCTTCATTAATATGTCATAATATCCTAATCCAAAAATTCTGCAAATAAGAATTCTCGATGAAACCTTTTTCATTCTTTCTAACCATTGAATCCAAAGAGGATTCCAATAGAAAATGTCAGCACCTGTTTCCATATGATTAATGAGTGATGAACCTTGATTTGGATGACTGCATTTTATAAGTATTATTTTTAGTGAGGTTCCCATGAGCCACTTATCTCATAGCATAGTTGTCACATAAATGTGTTAGAAACATCCTCCTTCAATGCTTCCATCATGATGCCAATTCTAAAGTGATGTATCTATCTAATATACAATGATTCCTAACATACTATTTTACAACCTACAAATACCTCTTAAATAGGAAGATGGTCTCAATCATAGTAGAGATCTTTCACTTCTTCTTTCTTAGGTTTCTTTGAAACTGGTTCTTACATTTCTCCAACAACATGGGCTTCTTCCTTTTTCCTCTTATCCTTATTAGATTTGGGACAATCATTTTTATAGTGCCCAAGTTCATTACATCCATAGAATCGTATCTTTTCCATGTTTCTTCTTTTCTTATGGGGATCAAACTTACCAAATCTTCCCTTTCTCTTTGACATGGTAGCATAGGATTGATTTTCTTCATTTGATCCTATATCAACTTTAGCTTTTAGCGTCGTCTCTTCTATATTACATAGAGACCATAGATCTTTGAATGAAGTTGCTTCTTTCTTCCCATAGACACTTGAAGTGAAGTTTCCCCATCCCTCCGGTAGAGCATTCAGTACCACTGTAGTCATTTCTCTATCAGACATTACTTCCGCCAATTCCTACAGTTGATCTTGTATTTCATAAATCTTCATAAAATATGAAGTGATTCCTTCCTATCTTGATAGATTCAACTTGTATAGTTCTTGTCTCATAGATATTACTTCCCCTGCAGTACTTATCGAGAATAGCTCCACCAATTTGTCATATCTTTCTTTTGAAGATTCTAGTTTTGATATATAGGGGATGAAAGAGTCCTTTATGGACTCTATAAGAATCCTCTTGCCTCTTATGTCTCCCTTCATGCATTTGGCATCTGCTTGAGTATCTTATTTTGAAGGTCTATTTGCATACCCTTTGATATAGTCCATGACTTCATTCTCAATAAGATTTAGATCTGTCCTTTTCTTCCATGCAAGAAAGTTTGAAACACCAAACAATTTGTTGCTTTCTTTGCAAAAGCACATTTTGACAGATTTAGATGAAGTCATAAATATACTTACTTGAATAGATGCTTTCTTCTTCTATTGGATTCTTGTTGATGATGTATATAGTAGCATGATCCTTGATGATGATGATGATCAAGGATGGCTTGATGATGACTTCAACAAAATGATGGTTTGATGATGTCTCCAATAATGTTGACTTGGATTCAATCACGAGATAGGTTTAGATTCCTTGAAGATAGATATCACTTCCTTGATCTTTCTTTTCCTCTTGAAAGGACCTTAATGAATGAGTCCTTTGAGTGAGATCTTTGGTCTTCTTGAGATGGCCTGATTGTTTTCCTAACTTCTTGAAATTTTCTCCTTCTTGAATGAATGAATATCTTCTTATATCTAGAGATTGACTTCACCTAGTAGATACTTATTTTAGCCTTGATGTCTTCTTGAAAAATTGATCCTTGATGTCTTCTTGAAGTTTGAACCTTGTGCCTGCCCTTTCTTGTCTTGGACACCTTAGCTTTGAAACCATGTAGAGAAATTAGGGTGTTTAATTCAATTTCTCTTCTTGATAATTACTTTTGATTTCATTATGCTTCTTTCACTTAGATCTTATATAGTTAGAAGTCAACTTGAACATGATCATGGGTATAGATAGAGCCTAATCAAATTATTAAAAAAATTACATTTTTAAATAATAAATGTGACACAAATTAGTAATGGATGTTTACCTTCTTATTTAAACATGTAACATGTTTTTAGTCATAAAAAATATATATATGCAGATTTATTCAAAAATATCAACTTGGACTATTAACACTATTAAATCACATCATTTATATGTGCATATGTGTGTCTCTATGCGTGCCCATACACACAACATCCACCAATGCTCATGCAGTTTGAGTTCATGGCTTGTACATGTGTTTATACAATTTTGATTATGTTCACAATGAATTGCAAGTTTGGTCTCCAATGCGTGATTAATTACATAGAATGGGATTAGAAATGGACTAAGTTTATTTGAACCTTTTACAAAGACATTTGTGCTCTCTTGATTTCATTGGATTTTCTGTTCATCCTTGAATAGGATTGTGCATCGCTCTTTGCATTGATCATGCACCATCGCTTAGACTAGTCATTGTGCCAAAAGACACACGTGCCACTGCATCAATCATAACACTAGTCATTGCATTTATTAGTATGACATTATTCTTATAGCACCAAATATTTCTATATTGGAGCATAAAAACACCCACACCCACCACCTTGGCCAAGAAAATATAATAACATACATGTATACTTTAAGGGGTATATAAAAATATATGTTTATAAATATAGTCTATTCCAAAGCTTACTTTTAAAGGTCAAATGCATGACTGTGTTGGAGTTTACAAACACATATACTCATGATGCAGGGGATGTTGCTCAATGTGAGGATAAATACATGCTTAATCCATGCAAATAAATTTAATACTTTCAATTCTTTCTTTTAAAATTTATATCCCTCCCCCCAAAAAACAACCATATAGAAACATAATACCTACATTTTATATTTGCATTAAATTAGTCAAAATAAGTCTATCATCTAATAAAACTAGAGGGTTGACCTCATAAGCTCGAGTAAATGCAACATAGCTTGAAGGCTTAAGTTCTACTTATATATAATGGTCAAAATAAATCAACAAAAAAACGAAGAAATACTCTCCTTCTCCAAGAGTCATTAACTCAACTAAAAATTGCATTAGTAAACATCAAAGTACCAATCTAAAGGTAAAAAGTTACAACCATTTGCCATGATTTGATTTGAGTTGTGTTAGATGAAAAAAAATAATATTTTATTTAGTAGTTTGCATCTCCCCCCATCACCATAAATGAGAGTTTCTTTTATCAATCATTTGCTTGGACACATTAAGTTCCTTGTAACTAAAGTTATAGAGATCAGTGATAAATTTGTTTCCATCAACTTTACTTTGGTAAAAAATGATTTTAGAATCAAATTTTGCAAATTGATATTACCTTTTCCCACTTAATGACAAGCTTGGAGTCTCCATAGACCTATAGTTAAGAACAACCCTTTTCTAAGTCTAATTTCATAACTTATAAAAAACATCCCATTCAACAAAATTGTTTGAACTAGTACGAAGATAGTCTCAAAGCTTAGCTATGGGAGTAAGGCCACCATGTTACTCCACCATCATCACATGCCCACCACAATGTCCCTTGACAACTTCATCAAGAAAAACCCGAAGTATAATTTTGTTAATTTCTAAGTCTATAACTTGCCTTAGAACTTATAATTTTCTAAGAGATCACACACCTTCATACGAAAACTTAACTTGTTGACACAATTAAAAAGGTAGAGCTTCTCTATTACATAAAATGTTTGTATTTCTTGCTAACTAGACCACCCAAGACACCATTAGAGGTAAAGATTTGTAATATTTAAGCAAGGGATTTGCAGACCAATGTTGCATCTACACTAAGATTGAAACACCTCATTAATTCCCTTGTTCTCTCTAACAAAAGCAATAACATATTCCCAATCTTCTTTGACATAGGGACATGTTATGAGTAAGTGATCATTCGTTTCCTCACTCTTACTTACAAGAAAAAAACATATTAGGACCTTATCATGCTCTCCTTTTTAAAACATCTAAAGTTGGAATTATGTGTGCTAATGCTAACCTAGTAACCACATGGTTTTTTGTTTTTGTTTTCAATTGAACTTTTACCTTTCATATAGTCTTCCACCACCGTTCTCTGTCTTTTTTCATTATTTCGATTAAATATTTCCTTACCCCCAACTTGGGTGAATATTTCCTGTAATTCATATTTTTTGACTAAACTAGTTAATCATCCTAATTCTAATTCTATTTGCATTATTATACAACCTTTGAACTATTGTTTCCCATGCAATTCCATCCCCACCATTCAAACCCAATACACCAATGCTCTTCCAACACTGTTTCTATAAAGAAGTATCCTGAGAATTTTCTACATTTACTCTGTGAAAAATGCCTTGTACCTATAGAGATGTTAATTGTTATTGCGACAAATTGAAGTTCATATTGCAAACTACCCACAAATCTACCCTTATCTTTACCTTTTCCCCAACATCAATCCTTCATTCGGTTCCAATCCCTAAAAGGATAAATGACAATACCATGCTTTCTAGTTTATTTAAAAAGTGTTAATGGACATGATGGGCCTCTAAATCCATTTTTCCACTGACAGGGGGGCTAGATATTTTTGAATATTACCTTTTTCCAGTGACTATTAAATTGAGTAAAGTCCACATATTTTCTATTGCCAAAGCTTTACCATATTGGTGAATGTTTTTGTATCCCCATCCTCTCCGTTCTTTTGGCTTAGATATCCTTCACCATTTAATCATTGTAAACCACAATGGATCTTATTCCCCAACCCCTACAAACTTGAAACATTTTTTTCTTACCTTTTTCCAATACCTAGATGAGGATAAAAGGGAAAATTTTTCGATATTGTTCATGTTGAATAAAAGGTGCATGATGTGATTCTTGCTCAACCGAAGGTGCAAAGTGTCCCTACAAATCAACAGAACTATCCCATATCTTGAACTCCAACAATAATTGGTGCAAATTGTGGTCTCTACAATTAGTAGAATTACCTTCAACAAAAAGAAAATAACGATGGATAAAATTAGCTTTCCCACAAATCAAGGATAGAATGACCTCCATTTGGCAATGGAGTTCACCATATCTAAGTCCTAGCCTAATTAGGCTCATCCTAGGCTCAATTAGAGCAACCTTACCTCATATAGTGTTCCCAAATCAACAACCTGCATATCCCATTTTGGCACAACAAACGTGACTACAATTTATGGTAAGCATCTCTTGCAGTTGGGGGAATCACAAGATTTGTTGATTTTAAATGGTCTCCCCTGTTTCCTAGACTCCCACTTCTTCACATGTCGGCCATATGGCAGGGGTGCGAGTGTAGTTGATTATGTCCTCACTAGCCAAAATTTGCTCCCTTTTATTCGCCATCTCTCAGTCTCCCCCATATCCCTTGCTAATCATGCCCTTTTTTCCTTCTCTCTCTAGTTTGACCCTGCCCTTCCACCCCATCCATCTCCTTGGGGCCCATGTTGAACCATCTTTCGATTTGACGAAGGCGTCCTTGACATATTCTCCTCTACCCTACGCAAGATGCTCCCATCAGAGACCCAATTCTCCTTGCTTGATTTTTCTTCCACTAAATACACTTGTCTTTCCTCTGCCGTTTGGGAAGCATCACTTAAATCCTTCCCCCACTCCACTCGTTCCACTTCCATCTCCCCAAAATTTGGATCTTGCCCCATGAAAAAAATGGTACAATGACGAATGCAAGTATCTACATCCATAACTTCGATACGCTTTCACCCACTGTAAACCCCTCTACCCCAACCTCAAACCTTCTTATCGCCGTCTCCTCCGTTGCAAGAAACGACCCTTTGTCTTTCATAGAAAATGAGAACTTTCTCCTCTCCTTGCCCACTCCCCTAAATAATTTTGGTATACCAACCTTCCCTGACGCTCCTCTCTTCTGTCTAACCTCGACCCTACATCCATGTTCTCTCACACTTCCAACCTTTATGATATTCCAACGCAAGGCCAAATTCATGTTACCTCCCCACCCTCTTCTTGTTACCTATTCTCAGACAGAGATATTAGAGAGGCCATTTGGTTGATGAATAGTAGCAAAGCAGCTGATGATGAAGGCTACCAAGAAAAGTTCTTTAAGAACTGTTTCTATGCTTTGGTTAGCTACTTGGCTGATCTCTTTAACCATGTAGTATGCGAAGGTTTTCCATTGGAATGGTCAAACCACATCATCCATCCGAACTACAAACCAAGCTCCAGCTCAAATCCAAATAACTACATAACGATCATCGTGGGCCACATGTTCTTGAAGTTGTATCCTATTGTTCTACATAGGAAGCTCTCTAGTGAATTTGAGCAGAGACAACTCAGAGCTAGGGGACAGGCAGGTTTTCGATTGGCTCATCGGACCATTAACCACATCTTCACCCTTCACGCTGTGATTGAGGAGGCACGACACCACCCTTCAAAAGTCTACTATTGTTTCATAGATTTTCAGAAATATTTTGACTATGTTCCGAGAAAAGCCATACTCTAGAGACTCAGAGATATTGGAATCTCAGTGACCCTATTGACAACTATTACATGCCTATATGAGTCCATCCTTGGTCGTCTGCGCATGGCTCATGGGATTTATGATTTTATCAGAAGCATTATCAGGGTTAAACATGGTTGTCCATTGTCACCTACCCTGCTTGGGATCTGTATTGATGAGTTGGAGGAGTTGGAGGCATTTCTACACGAGCATTTCCAGGACACTGATGGCTTCCTTCTTCACCAGGTTCTGATATCTATTATACTCTTTATTGACGACATGGTCCTCCTCTCCTCATCTCCAGAAGGATTACAGAGGCAACTGGATGCCTTAGCTTTGTTTTGCGATCTTCGACAGTTGACGGTCAACCTGGGTAAAACCAAGGTTATGATCTTCAATGGGGCAAAGAAAACTTCAGACCTTCACTTCCTATTCAGAGGGGAGGAGGTTGAGATCACTAGCACGTACTCTTACCTGGGGGTGCAATTCTCAGGTCCTCGCTTCAATTTGCAACCAATGCTTCAGTCTCAGATTAACAAAGGATATGGATCCTTAGCCCTTCTCAAGAGACAATGCTTTCGACATCACTTCCAGGACATCTCGTCCAAGATCAGCCTCATGGAAACCTTGGTCCGTCCAACTATTCTATATGGCTTAGAGATTTGGGGACCATCTTTACTTGAGTCGGATTTGGCTTCAACTGAGGGAGTCCAGACTCTTCTTCTCCGTCGCATCATTAGATGCAAACATATTAAACCTTCACACATCATCCTTGCAGAGTTTGGAGCTCAGTCCTTTCGGCTTGATACAATCTTCAGTTTGGTCTCATTCTTGCATTGTGTTCGAGGCTTTGCAGACTCGATACATAGTAGGGACCGATATCCTTACTTGGCATATTGCTACTCTAAGACTATTGCTCGTTCTACTCCATCAGGCCAGACTAGATGTTGGTTTAGAGGAGTTTCATATCTCTTAGAATCAATGGACATTTAGTTGGATCGTCTCCCTCCTTTCTGATATTCCTTAGATGCTCCTGGTCACCTTTTACCTACTAGACATGAGTTGAACAAGATCATCAGGAAGGATATCTACAGGCGGTTCGTCTAGGTCACTTGGGTCAATCCTGTAGGAGGGTTGCGCCGAAAGATGGCCTTCTACGCTGAGCACTTCTTGGAGTTGAGAGACAGGCTCATTGTTCGACCCAAATACATGTTTCACCATTGGATGCATGCTCTTCGCTTTCCTCTAGGCCAATTCAGAGTAGGCTCTCATAGACTTCGGGTAGAGACAAACTACCAGATTGATAGACCAGACAAAATCTGCCAGGTATTTTACTTACAAGATGTGGATACTAAGGTGCACTTCATTTTTGGATGCTTTGTCTACTACAAGATCAGGGGAAGGTTCCATTGTTTGTACATAGATTCTCAGACCCTCACCGACTTTTTCAGGTATCCCGATCAGATATGTTTGGCACTATATATGCAGGAGGCTCTCAGGTTTCGAGTGCATATTCTTTAGCCTCCCATAAGACTAGACCCCACACAAAGGATCACGACATTTTTCAGGGTACTACCTTCAGACAAGGGCACCAAGAGACCGATTGATACCAATTCATATCCATGCTCTAGATCAGTGAGGATCTGTGGAACCTCACCCCGCCACACGAGATTTCAGTAATAAATCCGTCTCAGATCCGTTCCTGGGAGACAGACTAGGTTCTCAAGACCTTAGCAGTGCATAAACTCCCCAGGTAACGATCTAGTGGACAATCCGCACTTTCCATCGGTCCAACAGATTCTGTGGAGTTTCTTCAGTGTTCATTCAGCCTCAGATGTCAAGAGAGATGGGTTTGATCCTCAGACCCATTAGCACCTGGATCTTCTCTACCAAGGCATTCCATACATTGTATTTTTATGTTTTTGCATTATACCTTTTATATTCATGCATTGTATCTTTATAGGAGACCATTTGGTTTTCCTACACTATATAGACATCATTGTACTCAACAGTCCCTTTAACCTACTTTGTGGTCATTAGTTAGACATAAATATAATTATCTTATCTTATCTTATCTAATAAGTTTATGAGAACAAACAAATTCATTAATAACAAAAAAAAAAACACCAATTAACTTATTATCAATAAAATGATTATTACTACAATAAATATTATCATATATATCATTAAAAGTAACTTTAAAAAATGATCATTATAAAATATTTTTCCAAACATCTAGTAATTCTTCGTTATCCAAAATTTCATTTATGAAACCTTGCAAATATTCGTATTATCTTTGTGCTCATAAATGTCGAGCTTTCATTCTAATCAAAATATTTCTTAAAATCAAAACAATGTAACTTATAGATAGTCTTTTAAATTACCTCTACTTATTGTTAAGTTTTTAAATCCTCACACACTTGGTGCGCTCACAACACCATGGTTAACCTAGCCTCACTCAAACAAGGAGAGGGAAGTTCTCGAACGAAAAACGAAAAAAGTGGTTGGCATTTTGATTTTGTTATTTAAACTAGTTTTTTTTACTGTATATATAAATTCAACACCTTAAAAAATTTGTAGGACACTTAGATTGTATAAGTTATCCATCAAATTTCTATTTTCTATAAATTTTTATCAAATTTTAAAGAAATTACACCTAAAAAATCTACCAAAAATATTCAAAAAAAAAATACTAAAGACAACTTCATTTTTCTAATAAAAAAATTACTAAGAGAAAAGATCCAACCAGCACAGAAGTAAAAAAATGATTTAGAGCAAAGAACAAACAAGAAGCATTTCAACCTATTTTAGCAGAATCATGCAGAAAGAGGGATCGTATTCGGCTGAGCCAAGTTCAAAAGCTGTTGTGATTGAGTTAAGACCTTGGATAAGTGCATTTATAAGCAGATCTGAATATAGTTTGGTTATAATAAGTTAATTATAATTAGTGCTCCAGATAAGTTGTGCGGATAAAGTTTACCAATACAAAGGACCAGATGCACCGAAAGGAACTTCCAGAATCACACTGATGGCTGAGTGTGGGAGAATCATGGCGCTGGGAGTAGGATTTTATCAATCATCTTTCACGAACTCTAACACCCAATTTCCTCTTGCAATCTCTTGGAACAAGAAGCCAACAAGGAGACCTGCATTGACGGGAGCATTTGCATCAATTGCTGTGGAAGAGAAAGAAAAGTCTGCAACAAAATCACCACCACCCAAATTGAAGGTCGATTATTTCGACAAGATAGTTCCCGTTCTCAAGGAGGAATTCAAGTACACCAATCAGTTGCAGGTATTTTTATCATGCATTCATTCATTTCCAGCCATCAATTGAATTGCTCTCAAATTATTTGAAAACATAAACATTTGTTGAAATGGGTATTTATAGGTGCCCAAGGTGGAAAAGGTAGCGGTCAATTGTGGGATTGGGGAGGCAGCACAGAATGCCAAGTCGTTGGAAGGGGCAATAAGGGACTTGTCTCTGCTCACCGGTCAGAGGCCTGTGAAGACTCGTGCTAAGAAGGCCATTGCGGGGTTCAAGCTCAGAGAGGGTGTGCCGGTGGGCCTCGCGGTCACCTTGCGGGGAAATGTGCGTATTTCTTTTCTAAATCATTCATTGCTTTTTTGGCCCAGGGTTAGCTCAACGTTGTTGTCTTCAAGGTTGTTGACGTCAACATTGTTGGGAATTTCCTAGTTCCGTCCCAGCAGGTGCCCTGTTCAAAATCCTCTGGATTATGTGCACTTCTTTAGGCAAAAATAAAATTAAAAAAATCCTTCATTACTTTCTTTCTGCTGCGTCTGAAATTTCAAATAATATTTCCATGAGTGTATTCTCCATCTCCATATTCATAACCATTATAGCTAGATTTGTTTTATTTGTTGTTGTCTCTGCTCATTCATTGCATCTCGGCCTTACCCAAATCTCTGAACCCATGTACAGGTAGGGTGTTTTGAGAGTCTATGGCAGCAGGGTTTCTTTATCTGTTTTTAAAGATAGCTTAGTCTTATTGTCAAAATACTTTTGTTCATCGGGTTGTGGTGTGGTGGCAAGTTGGAGTACTCGCTATGATGATGACCCAGGTTCCAAACCCGGTGGTGGTTTTTCGCAACGTTAATGCGGGTTGACCAAGTCTTTCTGGCTTGCGAGGTCCTGTTAATGTGGTAAGCATAGGTTCTGTGCTAATGCAGATGTGCTGTTAATGGTGGTCCCCATGTGAATGCACTATCTGCAAAGGAGAAGGTGCAAGTCGTGGGTAACTTCCTGGCGGTGTGCTGTTCAGTGTTAATGGTGGTCCCCATGTGAATGCACTATCTGTGGAGGAGAAGGTGCAAGTAGTGGGTAACTTCCTGGCGGTTTTAAATCCGAAGGTTAGTTTGTTTTAAAGCTGATCTTGTGATAGGTTCTGCCCTCTCTAGTTAACCTGAATAGAGGAATCTTCTTCTTTTCTGAATGGTTTTGTTGAAATTTTCTTTCTGACTTTGTTGGATCCTTTTGGGGAGGGTGATTTTGTGAGTGTCCTAGGTAACTGGAACTGCTATGAGCAAAATGGTAAGAGGATGAACTGTATGGGGCCAGTGTAGACCTCCCAAACGCAGGCATATTTAACCTCGAGCTTTAACATCTTTATATGATATTTGCACAACAAATAAAAAATTGAAAGGTTGCATGTAAATCTATTTCATCTTGTCTATATGCTCATTTTCGCTAAAATCTGATAGATCAACAATATCAAATTCATATCATTAAAAATGTTCTTGAAATTTGAAGCAGAAAAAAAGAAAATATAGTAATTTCCAACGCAACAATGAGGTCTGGAATTTCCTCCATGTTTTAGTAAGTCAAATAATGGCCTTTGATGTCTGTAACTTTATTGGTATGTGATTAAGATTGGTTTGGTGCTAATGTATAGGTGTTGTTAATGGTGTTTCCCATGCTAATGCACTCTTTGCAAATGAGGCTAGGTGCAAGCACTGGGTATCTATTTGTAGCAGCTTCACAGTCAAAGGTCATCATGTTGTAAAGTTGATATTGTAAGGGGTAGTTTCTCTCTTGTCAAAACAAAACTGCTTGACAAACCAAAAAAGATCTCCCATAAAAACACCATAATTTTTTATGAGGTTGATAGGCAACTCACCTCAAATGTTGAGAATGGTGTAAGCCTTGTTACCGCTCAAACTAGCAGGGGCTCTAAAAGGGGGTCCTTGGAGGGCTACTAGAAGGTTAAGGGCAACAATGGAACAATAGTCCATTGTCACCTCGGCTAAGACTCCCTACTCTTTACGGACTTTCACCAATGGTAGGAGACTCAATATAATAAGGACCACAAAATAAATAGATCAATGATAGGGTGAGGGGTGATCCTAGGGGCCTATTCACAAGAGAGGCTCAGATATATAGCTTGCTTGCTTTGGAGGGCAAGGTTGAAGGCTCTCAAGGAAGGGCTCAAGGAGAATTTCAAGGTTAAGGTTTATGGAAATGTATCTTATAATGGAGGCCCTCAAACCGTAAAATTATTGTAAAGGCTTGGATTCCAAGTGTTCTTTGAAGAATTACCCTTAATGGCTTGTGGGACCACATGGGACCAAGTGGACCCAGGGGGTAGGGTTTAGCAACCAATGATGTCCTTGACCTATTCCGGAGGAGAAAGGGACCCAAGAATGAATTTTCAATACAAGACAAGGTGAGTATCCCAATGAGATATTTTAGCCTAAGGAAACCAAGGGCATGATTCATCTTGAAGCTAGGGCTTGAGGTATCTCACAATCCCACCGTTGGAATTGCTTCAAAACTAGAGGGTGCCTAGGAGAAACCCAAGCGCAAAGGATGCCAAGAGATTGATTTTTTTTCAGTGGATGGTTTGCAAGATAAATGATGCCCTAGGAGACCTAGAGGGATAGACCTAGAAAAGAGAAGGTGAGAGAAGGAAAATAAGTTTAAGGTGATCACCTTTATGGTGGACCAGTGCCTAGTCCTTTGGGGAGATTTGGAGTCAAGAGTAATTATGACTATGGATATTGAATTTTCTATGTCAAGGAGGCTTCAAAGACAACTTCGCATAGCATTAGGGCAGCAACAAAAGCAACTTAAAGAGTTTTATACTTCGTGTTGCAAAATAAATGGCTTATTAAGATGAATTTCGATGAAGAAGCATCTCTAGGAACATTATTTCATAATACATGGCCCATACATGAAGCATCACTATCTAGAAACCGAATTTCTACAACTTCGCATAAATGGATGCAGTAAATTAGCCCTAGTATAACAAAATCCCAGCAACAATGTATGTGACAAAAATAGGAAGAGAAAATAACATTAAATTGTACTTACATGTATTAAGAGTATATCCAACCATTAAAACTTTGCCAATCAAGAAGCTCCAAGACAGGAGAAAATAATCCAAACATCAAAATTCATTCCATGCTCTAAAAATTCGTCCTCCAAGAAGGATAATGAAGTTCTCTAAAGAGATACAAGTCCAATACAAGTGATGATGCTAAAATGAATTCACATCACTTGTATTTATACACTTCTAGTGAGTTCGATTTAACTAATTAGGCCTACATTAGCCCCTAGAATAAAATAATGTGCAAAATAACTAACTTTTGTTGACAAACCCACCAAACTAGCTCATAAACAAAAGAATAAGCCTTTCAAGCAGTGTTATCAGGACCAAACCGAACCGGTTTGGACCGACCGGTCCAACCGTTTTCAGCCCTGAACCAGTTCGGACTAGTGCAACAGACCAGAAATGGCCGGTTTGGTACTGAACCGACCATTTTTGCCGAACTGGTACTGAACCGACCAGTTCAATGCAACCACCCAACAACTCATGTTTGGGGCCCATTCAAGCAATTTTTTTATTGTTTTTTGATTTTTTTAAATATTTTTCTTAGTTGGGGCTTCAGAGTGTGAACGTAATTGGAGTGTTTTTAAGTGAATACACACCAAGAAGAGGACCCGTTTGGAGCAAAAACGGTTGAATGACATGGCTTATGTTCAATACAACCTTAGGTTGAGGCAAAACCAATTACTGAACATGACACCTGAATCAAGAAACATAACTTTGGATGACTTTGATCCATCATCAGAGTGGGTTATGGAGACACAGGAACCAACATTTGACAATGAAGATCTTTCTTGGATGGACTTGGACCCACTTCCAGCTCCACCTTTAGGGCCAAGGGAATCAAGTCAAAATCCCACTATAGATCCTTAGTTTTCTACTTCTAATTCTGAGGATGAAGATGTGGGGGAGGCTAAGGATGTTGATTCTGATTAGTAATTTAGTACTAATATTATTGTAGTTTGATGTATCAAAGGGCATTTAGATTCTGGATCTTGATGTATTTTGTTTGAGACAGGTATTGCACTAAGTGTTATTTTGGTATTATCATATTATGCGCTCTTACTTGCTATGTAAATGAGAACTTTTTCATATTTATGTATAAATGGTTTGAATTTATATGGATGCACATGAATATGTATGTTTTTATTTAAAATTTGAATATTTTATGTATTTTTGCTCAACCGGTATTTTGGTCCGGTTTTTTTATCGGTTTCCGTCCGGTTCTGACCGGTTCTTGGTCCGAAGGGTCTACCGATTCAACAATTGGTTCAGTCCTGATAACTATGCTCTCAAGAGGTCGAATGATCAATAGTACACGTCGTTGGGCCTTCTAAGAAGCCTGCTGAAGTCCATAAGTGCCATAATGATGAATAAGACCCCCAAGAGTAGTGGACAAGGGGTTGGCTCCTTGTTCTCCAAATAATAAACCTGTGGTGCTCCTAATGGGTGTGGGGGCACACAAGTAACCACATGGGTCTCCAAATAGATCGAAGATGTATGTAGACCATTTGCAAGGGCTTAGATGATGGTGTAAATGATGCCACATCAACATACAGGTCTTGGGTCATCTGCCAAGTGCACGGTACAACTGGTGGGTCGACTGGGCATGGTAAACCAGGTGCATTTTCCTCGTCCAATAGGTGAATAACGAGCAATATTTGAACATCTTTGGGGATCCATGGAATGTTGTCTACTGTTGTGGAGGCCCATGGTTCTCTACACACACCCTACATGTGCCAATGTAGCCCTTTGGAGATTTAGGACCCCATATAGGGAGACCACACCCAAAATGGAGACCATCTGCAATCCTGCATAAGATCCAATGCGTTCCCTTGCCTTCCAGTACAACAAGTCATTTAAAGAAATCGAGTTAAAGAGTTTACATACGATGGACAACAGGTGGGCACTTCAAAATGGCATGTCCTTCCATAGTGGGCTTGGGCATGTGCTAATGTCTCCAAGCTCCAAAGGGGACTAACCAAGTACCCTATTAGGTACATCCTTCAAATGGTGGTGGCATGTGATAAAGAGATGAATGGAGTAGGGAATGAAAGGGGCAATCCCAAGCCACATGTTGGGGTACAAGGGTAGCTAGTAGAGGGAAGCCCACACTTGGGTATATAATGTATAAGAGGGAGCAATCGTGGTGCATGAGATACCCCAACCTTGATTTTTCCACACTCCTTTATATGCCTTTTGCCTTTTATGGTTTTTCTTTGATTAACTGTTGGGGGCTCAAGGATAAGAGCATGATGTGCAAGGTATAGTAGTGGATACCCCTTTTAAGGTAGGGTGGTTCATTTCTCACTAGGGGTTGGGACAATCATGGGTTCCAGAATGATAAAGGAGGCTCATCTAGGGCTTATAGGAACTAGAGTGAGGGCCATGGGTATGAGGTAGAGCTCATGCATTTGGCTTTTGCCCACGTGCTAAATGTGTTTGTCGTGACCATCTTTTGCATTTTGTGGTACATTTTTCTGTTGAATGTGGCCAATTATGCTTTTACTTTTCTTTTCAGCTGCATCAACCTCCGGGGCATTCTTTCAGGCTTGTCCTGAGGTGTGGGCAAGGGGAAGGGGAGGCTAACCCTATGTGGACCCAGGTGGGGAAAATGATGAATGGGGTTGTAATGAATGGAAGGGGAGTCATATATGTGGATGAGGGAGCGGGACCACGCAACCAAAATTAGGGTTTCCCATGTAGTACCATCCCTAAGGCCCAAAGGCCAATAAAAGAGATCCCACGGGACTAGGATCTAAGGGTAACATCCAAAAAAGCTCTAGGGGACAAGAGCACAAACCTAGCCCACTTTTTTTTGCTGAATCCCCCCATTAATCCATGCCCAGAAGTTTCCATGATAAGTAAACTACAACACTCGATTACCAAATGACAAGGCATACCTGTAAGTTTGGGAGGCGCACCTTAAAACATACAATCATGACAGATGGGTAAGGGACCACATGGCTGGTTCAGGTGGCGGAGAAATGGCACAACGAGCTAGTTGGTGGCTGCAAGGGGCTGTTGGCTGAGGACCATCTCGAAGAAATTTTTTCTCCTAGGGATATCACCCACAAAAGGTGTGTAACAATCCTCACTTCTGCCCATTGCTGAATATATTGTAATCATCTTATATTATATGCTTGGCTTTGGGTTAAAGATGTCCTAGTCATAGTAGGTCCATAACTCCTTCACGGGATGTCACCCTGCTTTTGAGTTGTGTATAAATAGTATACATACACAACTCTCATTTGTAACATTATCTTGTGGTTGTCTATTTTGATCATTCTTTATACAAGTGTTTTGGCCTATGAACACTGTTACTGTTTAGATCCACACCAAAATTGTCAAAATTCTAATTCATAGGGCAAGGACCGGAAGGTAACTTGGAGGAGCCACCTACTATCACTTCAATAACTCTCTCCCACACTTTAGGTTGGTCTAATTGCCAATAGAAGGGGGGAATCCCTACGCACAGTAGTTTATGGATGAAGATAAATCAAATAGGGTTTGAAAGGGTGTGATGTTAATCTGGCTTGTTGTTGATGGTAAATGGTTAATTTCAGATTCAAGGTGAAAATTGAAATAGATTAAACCTATAATGTGTATAAATGAATGATTCTTTAGGTCCAATCTAAATCTGCAAACTAGTATAAATTTCTGATGTCAATTTCTAGATTTGATATGCTCCAGAATTATGTAATGAAAAGCTACTCAAATGTACATATTTTCAAGCTTAGGAGTGGTTTTGTTCTTGCAAAAGAATAAAGAACAAATGCAGACTTTTGGAGCAGCCAAAAAAAGATGTCTTTTGGTTGTAATCAAGAGATCTAAAATTACGAGTTTGCTGATATAAATTTTCAGATCACAAACAGCCAGCCAGTGTCAAGATTATATGGCCTAAGGAATGAATTAATAATTCTGCTTTATGAAATAATTATTCCAGATTTCATTCCAGCCAAGAAAAAATAGGTTTTATAATTTTATAATGGGTTGGAAAGCTTTTGCCTTTAACCTGTATTCTTCAATCTTGCATAGTGACCATAATTCATGGAATGGGGTAGCTTCTTTCTTCCCATAAATACTTGAAGTAAAGTTACCCCACTCCTGTGGTAGTGCATTTAGTACTGCTGTAGTAATTTCTCTATCGGACATGACTTCTCCTAGATCTTGAAGTTGATCCCTGATTTCAGATATCCTCATAAAGTATGAGGCTATTCCTTCTTCTTTTGACATCCTCAGCTTGTAGAGTTCTTGCCTTAATGAGTTCACTTCTCCTGCAGTGCTTACGGAATACAACTCTACCAGTTTGTCATATATTTCTTTTGAATTTTCGAGTTTAGATACATAAGGAATGAGGAGATCCTTGATGGATTCTATGAGAATCCTTTGAGCCGTAACTTCCCCTTTCATAAACTTTGCAAGTTTTTGAGCATCTTCTTTTGCTGGTTTAGTGATAGATCCTTTGACATGATCCATGACCTCATTTTCAATGAGATTTAGATCTGCCCTCTTCTTCCATGCAAGATAGTTTGAAGCCCCAACCAATTTGTTGCCTTCCTTGCAAAAAGACATTTTGACAGATTCAGATATGGACATATACTTGTTAAGATGCTTCTTCCACTTGCTGCTTCCTTGAATTTGATAATGATCTAGATGATAGAAACCTTCTCCTTGATGAAGATAGATCTCTTCAAGAATGATCCTTGACCCCACAAAGAGGGAGATCACTTTAGATTGATGGTGATGAATCTGTTGATAATGATGACTTCTTGATGGTGTCCTTCAATGAGGACCTTGCTTCAACGAGAGGGAAACTTCCTTATCATTCCTTTGAAGATGATGAAAACGCCCCTTGATCTAGCCTCCTTTGGATAACTAGTCTTCAAAATACTTCGACTTCTTAGGAGATGATTGAGTGTAGATTCTAGAAATGTTCCTAGGGTTTTGACTTTCCCAGGATGATTTGACCTTTGTCCTTGAAGTTCTTCTCTTAGATGTATAGACTTCAAGCTACCTTGATATTTAGATCTCTTCAACTTAATGAGGGTCTTTGAGGTCTTTTGATGATGACTAGAGGATCCCAAGACTTTTACTAGTGCAGACTTCTTCTTCTATCTAGGGTTTTGATTCTTTGATGTAGATCTTGACTTCACTTTGTTATCCTTCGATTTGCTTTGTTGTCTTTCTCGAGGTTGGTCCTTGAGTGCCCCTTGATAAGATGCCCTTCCTTGACTTTGTCACCTTAGCTCTAATACCATGTTGAGAAATCTAGGGCATAACAATTAGGTGATTTCTCTTTGTTAGATAATTGCTTGTGAATGCTTTTTACTTCTTAGATAAGGATCTTCTTTTACTTAGGTTATTATAGTGTTCTTCTTCATCAAACAACTATCAATGCATAAACCATAAAGAGATAAGAGACACATAATGTAGGCGATCGTCCAGGGCCAAAACCTCTACCCACTTGAGAGGAAAACCCGAACAAATTCTTCATCTTATAGAGATTTCAATTGACGAATACCAAGGCCAAGACCCTTGACCTAAATGCCACTCCAAGACCAAGACACAAACCTTCCTTGATGAGGTCCTTCTTCCTTGAGTCAATGATAGATGAGCTTCTTACTTCTTCCTCCTTCTTGGCTACCTTTCAGATTTTGGTCCCTTGAATTGTAAATTTATGTAGATGTTCTATGCTTGATGCGACTTTACTTTTTATTACAACAATCACATAAACAATCAAGTAAAACGCTGATAGAACATACCAGTGGATCTACAGAAGACAAACCAGAAACAGAAAAAATGTGGTGGTGCGTTATGGCGGTCAACAGGATGCTTCAACCAGCAAAGTCTCCTTGGTCAACCAACCCAGCATGTGTCACAACAGCCCTCAAAACAGCCACACAGTCAACTCAAAGTCAACCCCATAAAAGTCAACGCAGGACAACACCAAGAAAGTCAACGTAGCTCGGTCTTCGGTCAACCTTTTGACCTCGGTTCTTGTGCCAATATGTACGACCTTCCAAAATCGAAGTCTCCACCAATTTTCAGCCTATTTGGACCATGCGTTGACCAAAGTCAACGATGGTCAAACTTGCGTGGAAACCCTAGCTGCAGTAAATTCATCCAAACCCTAGCTGCAGTAAATTTGTCCTTCTTCCCACGTGTGAACCAAAACTGCTTCCAAGGAGCTCGTACTAAATCAGAGGAGGAGATGATGTGTGAGGATGAGATGAGTGAAAAAGTCCTCCAATGTTGACTCTATTTATATCAATCACTGAGGTGTGTGACACATCTAGGGGTGTAAAACCTTAAGGCCGACCTGCACATATTGGAAATTATTAAAAATAAATTCAAAATTAATGTTCTGCTCATCAGATTAAGATCAATTTTAGATCGATCTTACACCTCTCCGAAAGAGGAACCTAATACAAATATTGGTATCTTCATCTGAGCATCACAACATGGAGTTTGGACCTAGTTGTCCAATTTTAACACTCCCCTTCAACTAGGGAGAACTCCATCCACCTGTGCAATCAAACATCGTGCATCATCCCACTGTAACTTGCTTTGCTGGCCTCTTTATCTCAGAACAGAAGTGGGTCAGTCACAAAGACATCATTCCCCGGCTGACAGATTCAGCCCAAAGGTCCGAAACCTCTATCGGACTCACAAAGAGTCTCATACCAACCCGAAGTTGGTTTACCTGACCCGAAGTCAGTAGGAGGTCTGAAACCTCGCTTGGACTCAAGAGAGTCATATATACTAACCCGAAGTTAGTCTCACTGACCTGAAGTCAGTTGGAGGTCCGAAACCTCACATGGACTCAAAGAGTCACATACCAACCCGAAGTTGGTTTATCTGACCCGAAGTCGGTAGGAGGTTCGAAACCTCACTAGACTTGATCATAGATCAAGTGGTTGGACACGTGTCATCCTAGATAGAGAGTATGGAAATCTCTGATGCGTCCATCAATATTTGCTACTAGTCTCTAGCTTTTCCCACCTCATTGGCCAAATGAGAGGTACTTCCCATGAGTCTGGAACTCAAATGGGTAGGATGCATACGGGGCACAAATCATGAGAGGCGAACCAACTTAATCATCACGGTGGGGCCCAAGCACACCAATAAGGTTTGGCAAGCCTAGCCCTGTGGTTGCTTATAGCTCCGAGAAGCTATCCCCAAAGCCCCCCAGAGCTCCCAGAGCTCATTGTCCAACAAGACCCTCAGAATAGGGTCATTCCACGATTCCAAGATTCTCATGGAAGGTTAGGAACATGACCTTCGAGGCATGGTGGGGGCCATCCCGCGACACCGCTCATCGGTTCCTGTGGTTGGGAACTTACGGTGCCTCGGCCTTGCCACTCCTGGAAAGTAAAGTGGTGCCGACCATCGACATGCTTGGATCGATGTGGAACACGAGGTTACATGATAGCGAAATCCCCTACGAATTCCCATCACAAGGATAACGTTGACGCCCCTTTTTGCTGCAACTCACGAAGAGACCCCCCGCAGCAAGTGACTTACGAGGCCACATCTTACGACCAGCCGGCCTCGGTGCTCAAAGCTACCGACTTCTGCTTCCTGCTCGAAGCAGACCCAAGTGTGAAGCAGCATCCGGATGTGCTCTTGGTCACACCTTTGCCCATTACGATCGACATCGGTACTAACGAGGTATCCATGCTCACAGCGTTGTATCTCGACCCAAGGTCTCTATCGTGCCTAGATATCTCAAGGATTTCTTGGCACAACCCATTAGATAACATGATCAACCATGTGTTGAATCAAAGTGTTCATTGCAAAACATATGTTCGGATGGGTGTTCACTAAGAACATCGAGGCCCCTACGAGTTGACGATATTCGGTCGGTTGTCGATACGGGCCCGAAACGGCCATATCAACTTCTTGTGAAGTTGAGCTCCGTCGGTGTCGACACGGACTTGCAATCCACCATACTAAATCTTTCTAGAAGCTTCACAATGTATTTTCCTTGAGAAAGGAAAATCTCGCCAGGTCTCTGCCAAACCTCCAGGCCTAGGAAGTAGTGCATCAATCCTAGGCCCTTCATCTCGAACATAGCAGCGAGCTCCCTCTTGCACTGATTAATGAGAGGGACAGCACCTGTCAAGAAGAGGTCGTCCCCATACAGCACCAGAATGAGAGGCTTCTCTCTATCAACCTTGAAGTAAAGGTTCGGATCAACATTACTACGAGTGAAGCCTGGCTTCATCAGCTAGCTATCTATCCTCTCGTACCAAGCTCTGGGTGCTTCCTTCAACCCATAGAGGGTTTTCTTCAACCTGCCAACATGGGTGTCCTAATCCTCAACTTCGAACCCAGAGGTTGCTCCACATACACCTCTTCCTTTATCGCACCATGCAGAAATGCGGTCTTCACATCCATCTGATGAAGACTCCATCCTTGCGTAGTAGCAAGGGCTATGATTGATCGAATGGTGGTATATCGTGCCACAGGTGCAAATATGTCATCATAATCTATTCCTTCCTTTTGAGAGAAGCCACGGGCAACAAATCTTGCCTTGAACTTTTCAGCACTTCCATCGGATCCATGCTTGATCTTGTAGAGCCATTTCGCGATGACAACTGATTTGTCCTTCGGTCTTGGAACCACATCCCAGACATCATTCTTCATTATGGACTCATATTCTTCGTGCATAGCATCCTTCCAGACTTGATGCTTTACGGCTTCCTCAAAAGATCCAGGTTCAGATTGTGCAATAGTACTCATGGCAGCTAGATACCCTTGGCCTCTGCCAAGCTGCGCTGCGGAATGTCTCCCTTGGGAGCTGTAACTCCTGTCCATCTCGAGTGTCCCTGAGCCATGATGGTCTCTTTCCCAGTGAAGGAGGTGGATCAATCGAGTCCATCGGTCCTTCAATATCAGGCATTGTCTCATCCTTCGGTTCCTCTTGATTTGCAGGCCTTGCTTCATGATCTTCCTCAGATCTCAGAAGATTGACTACTTTCCCCAAGGAAGCATCTTCATCAAAGGTGACATCGTGGAATATCTCCACTTCCCTTTGATCGGGCACATAAAATCTATAGGCCTTCAAAGTTTCGTTGTAGCCCACAAACATTGTGGTCTCCATCTTGATGCTTGCTCCTCTGCAAAAGTTCTTGAACTCGTTCGACTCATATTCAGTGCCATTATCGGTCTATCGGATAGCATCTCATGTCATTGCTCCCAGTGGAATTCCTCCAACCTAGTAGAGTGTATCAATTCTAGACCCAAACATGATATCTTCCTTGAAGTTCTTCTTCCAGATAAGTACCTTTCCATCAACGAATGCCACATTGAACCCTTTGTCTTCCATTGCCAAAATGGACACACGGTTCTTCTTCAAATTAGGTACATACAACACATATTGTAATCGAATGACTTGACCTTCAGATAAATGGAGGGTCACAGTCCTTGTCCCTTTCACGGGATAGGTGGGATTATCTCCAAGGATAATTTCCAGATTACTATCCTTCTCAACCATATGAAAGGTACTTCTTTGAACCTGGTAGTGTGCCTTGAAGCCCACTATCTATCAACCAGACATCCATAGTGTCGGGTGGAGATGTAGCAGAGAGGGCAGATACAAGAATGAATTCATTTCTTTTATCAACAACATTTGATTCCTCATACCCGGAATTTCTTGACCTTTTGAAAGGTTGATCATTTCCGCCGGAGGGAGCCTTCCTCTTTCCCTGGAACCTGTTGTTCCTTTGATTGCCATCCCTCCGATTGTTGTTGTTGTCATCACCATCGTGAGAATCCTTCTTGAAAGGACATTCTCTAGCATAGTGACCAGGCCGATGACAAGTGAAGCACTTGCCCTTCTTTCCTTAAGCCCCTGCTTTTCCTTTGTTCTTTGGGCCACCAGAGTTCTTCTTTCTAGAATGAGCAGCGTATGCAACATTTCCTTCATTTCCATACTCCTTCATTCTTGATTCTTCTTGAACGCATCTTGACAGTACTTCGTCAAAGTCATGTATTACATTATTATTTAGAATGGTAGTGTTGAACACATGCCATTCGGATGAGAGCCCTCTAAGTGCGGTGAGTACCATCTCTCGATCAGCTATTGTCTCCCCAATAGCCAGTAGATTGTTTCTGATCTCGATCAGCTTCAGAAAGTATGATTGGACAGACTCATCCCTGTCCTTCTTTAGATTCTTCAATTGATTCTTGAAGAATAGTACTTGATTTGCATTGTTGGCCTTGAACATGAGGACCAACTTATCATACATCTCTTTGGATGTGCCCAACTCAGAGATGTAGGCCACCAAACTTTTATGAATGGGTTCCCTGATCATCAGCTTTGCTTTTATCTCTCCCATCTTGTACTTTGTTTTGGCAGCAGCAGTAGCAGTGGATGGAGATTCTTGGATTTTACCCTGCACATAGTCCATGACATCTTGGTCTTCCAATTTGAGATCCAATATCATCTTCCAAGCATGGAAGTCATCCTTCCCAGTTAATTTGTCATCCTCCTTGAAGGCATAGTTTGTGGAACCCATTTTCCTCTTCGGTGATTGCAACAAATAGGGCTTGTCTTCACCTCAGCTCAGATACCATGTAAATTTATGTAGATGTTCTATGCTTGATGCAACTTTACTTTTTACTACAACAATCACATAAACAATCAAGTAACATGCTGATAGAACATACCAGTGGATCTACAGAAGACAAACCAGAAACAAAAAAAATGTGGTGGTGCGTTACGGCGGTCAACAGGATGCTTCAACCGGCAAAGTCTCCTTGGTCAGCCAACCTAGCATGTGTCACAACAGCCCTCAAAACAGCGACATGGTCAACTCAAAGTCAACCCCAGAAAAGTCAACGCATGACAACAACAAGAAAGTCAATGTAGCTTGGTCTTCGGTCAACCTTTTGACCTCGGTTCTTGTGCCAATATGTACGACCTTCCAAAATCGAAGTCTCCACCAATTTTCAGCCTATTTGGACCATGCGTTGACCAAAGTCAACGCTGGTCAAATTTGCGTGGAAACCCTAGCTGCAGTAAATTCGTCCTTGTTCCCACGTGTGAACCGAAACTGCTTCCAAGGAGCTAATACTAAATCAGAGGAGGAGAGGATGTGTGAGGATGAGATGAGTGAAAAAGTCCTCCAATGTTGACTCTATTTATATCAATCACTGAGGTGTGTGACACATCTGCTGGGGGTGTAAAACCTTAGGGCCGACCTGCACATATTTGAAATTGTTAAAAATAAATTCAAAATAAATGTTCTGCTCATCAGATTAAGATCAATTTTAGATCGATCTTACACCTCTCTGAAAGAGGAACCTAATACAAATATTGGTATCTTCATCTGAGCATCACAACATGGAGTTTGGACCTAGTTGTCCAATTTTAACATGAATAGATCTGAAACTTTTCAGCCTTAATTTAAAAACCCTAGCACGTGTAGATGACCTTCGCTTGAGCCTTGATTTCCTTCGCTTTATGTGGAGGCTCTTTCTGCTCTAACTCGGCTAGAGGATCACTTAGTTCTTCTTCCGAATTTGCCTGCTTAAGATGACTGTAGTACCTCGGTTCTTTCTGCAATAGAGAGCTCTGAAATTTCGCACGTGTGGAGTGTCTTACCCACAAAACAACACCAAAAGACTTTGCTTTTCTTGCCTTCTCTTCATTGGTCACATGGTTCTTCTTCAAGTGTTCCTCACACACCTTATTGCAGACTTGCTTGACCGAAAATATCTATCTCAAATGAATGCTGAGCTGCCCTATTTATAGTGATTTCCCCATCAAATAGGCCGACTTGAGTGAGGGTTAGCAAACATGTCTTTTGGTGTAGATCATTTACTCCATCTTGTAGCCGACTTGAAGGAGATACTTTTGCTTAGTCTTGGAGGGCCTTCTTATTCATTTAATGACTCATACAAAGATGTAACATGCCCAAGAAGGGTTCTTCATACATGACGTTGACTCAGTTTGACTTTTATGACTTGATGACAAAACCTAAAGGTTCACAATGGGAACCTTAACTAAAATAAAATTCCTTGGTCATGAAACCCATGATTCAAGTACTACAAAAATAATTTTATTTTCTTTACATCAATTACATAAAATCACAATTACGCATGTCATTATGAAGACCGAACCTAGTTACATTTTTCAACAAACCTTGCGATTGGTTTGCAGTTAAAGTCAACAAAATGCCTCAGTTCCTGTGCCAAAAGATGCGGCTTGCCAAAAACAAAATTCTGGCACAAAACCCAGTCAAAGGAGGTCAAATCATCCTTGGTCAATGCTGTGAAATCTGCAACAGTCTTTGAAATTTCGGCCTTGTAATTTGTCTTGCAATTTGTCCTTTTGCTGCCACACGTGTGAGGAAATTTATGCCCAATAAGCTATACGAACCAATCAACGAAGTATAGAGATGATTGTGTGAGGGAGTGAAGTCCCAAAAGAGGTTGGAGGTTTCTTTTATTTATACAAATCGATGAGGGTGAAGTGACATGTCTCTTGGGCTTCATGAACTTACATGATGATGTGGTTGACCTTGACAATTTGCACATGTGAGGGCATAAATTCAAAAACACATTTTTGCTTATCCAAATTTGATGAAATTTGGGTCGATTTTGGTCTTCTCGAAAAGAGAAATTCAATGCAATTATCATCTCCATCAAATGAGCTGTCCAAAGTGGAATTTGGTCCTAGTTGCCAACTTTAACACTCCTTCTCAACTAGGGAGAATTCCACCGGCTGATTCATCATCCCATCCTGTCATCATGAACCATCTCTGCATCTCATCTCAACTCTGCTGAACAATGGTGAAATAATGAAGAAGGATTGATCGAGAGCGAGTCACAGGACCTTGCCACTCTCCACTGACAAAAATTAGTCCAGGGGTAGAACCCCAATCAAGTTGTTGAACACCATGCATCCTAGACATAGGGAGTACGACAATACATGATGCATCCATCTGTAGTGCTATGGTCCCTATTCACTTTTCCCAACTCATTGGCTAGATGAGAGGTACTTCCCATGTGTCCCGGACTACATGGGTAGGATGATGTTGGGGCAACAACAGGGAAAGAATAAATCACATCTTGCTCACAACCACACGTAGGGAAAGGATAAACCACATCCTATGGTCACAAGTCACAACCATCGTAGGGAAAGGATAAAGCACATCCTACGTGCATGCAAACCAACGAGAGTAGGGAAAGGATGAACCACGTCCTACATGCATGCCAACCAACAATCGTAGGAAGGATGCTACACGTGGGGAAAGGAAGAATCACATCCCACTGACATGTCCACATGTGACAACCGATAGATGCCTATATGCATCTCTCATTGGGGTATCTGCAGGAGAAGGTGAACCACTCATCTTGCTCATATGCCATAGGAGAAGGTGAACCCCAAGACCTTAGGAGCTCCTAGAGCTCAATGGTCAACTAGGACTCTCCTACTAGGGCCTATCCATGACTCCCAGCCTCTCTCTGAAGAAAGATAATCTTGACCTTACCAAGAGGCTATGTAAGGATGACAGTAATCTGCTCATCCAACCAACAATGATGGAGCTTGGTAACTCTCCAATGTACCATATCAAAATAAAGCAGTACCCAATACTTGGAGCTATCATGGAACATGGATTCTCTGAAAAATGAATCCCTCTCAAGAATATTGCAGTATATAATGGTGGCTACCAACATGTGCTCAAATGGCTCACTGAAGAGCTTCCTCAACCAACTGGCTTCATAATAAGGCATACTTGCTGCTATTTACATTCAGCCTCAATAGTGCAACCGAATCAAGAGATATACCACTAGATGAGCTCTTTCCATTCATCACACTGCCAACCGAGCCAACATCAGAATATTCATGGAATCTTAGATTCCAACAGTGTACCTCAAATTATAGATAATAGAATCACAGAGATATCTCAATAAGCAACTATCCAATATACGAGGCTCATCCATAGAGTGCATTAGAGTCTCCATAGCGAGGCATATGGCTGATAGGGTGCTTATCAAGAACAGTAGGGATCCCACAAGATATACATATGCAGACCAACAACTTCTCCATTTAGTGCAGGGACTAGTGCATCAAGGCTAGGTATTCCATCTTGACTTTAAAATTCAACTCCCTCTTACATTGATAAACAAGAGGGTCATCAATCAGACATCATCAATAGTTGCATCTTTACATTCCAATCAACATGGCTTGTCCATAACTCCCTCTAAATATAGAGAAAGTGACCTTGCCAAAACATAATCATCGAGCCACCTGTAACCTGTCCCTTTTCCTGCTACAAACCCTTAGGTTCATGTGCGAAAGTCATCAATCATAATCATGCAACTTCCATGTAGCCTCTCAAGTAAAAGGGATATATCAAGGCATCATCAGAGTCATCATAATCATAATCAGCTGCCATGAATTGCCTTCATCAATAAACACCGGGCAAGAAGAGTCATCGGGTCATACTGCCAAGGATTCTATAGCTCCCTTTAAAGCCTTGCTTCACGTGATCATCTATCTTTCAATAATGACCACCTCATGCAAGGGATGAGAATTTCCATGAGGCAATTGCAACAACAAACTTCTAGGAAGCTTGCTTCAGATCAAAGAGTATACTCTGAAGAATCATCATGGTAATTCTTCAACCAAAGTAAGAAATCCTCCCATGAGATTGTCCCAAAACAACTACATTATCCTTCATTGCTAGATGATTGCAACCAACGCATTGAATTACCCAATCCATGATGAGGAGGGGTCCTTCGTATCCAGACATTCATATTCATAAGACCATCCTTCATAAGATCCTAGCACAACGCATCAAAGTGCCTAATGACCCAATCAAGATGCCAAAATCAGGGTCACAATTCCCTCTACTCATCGTGCTTGCCAAGAAATAGGATTTTCCATGCACATCCTTCTTCCAATGCTTTCTTCATGAGGCACTTCCAATAGTCATATACAAGCACTACCAAGCACAATATGTGATCATAAAAGCATGAGATACGATATAGGGTTTTCATACACTAATGAAGGATGGAATTCAAAACATTGTCCTCATCAATCATACCCTAGAATCCACAAACCCTAAAAATCAGGTTTTCATATGTGAGCTAGGGTTTCCCATGAGCCATCTAGGGTTCTTATTCAAATCAAACCCTCCATCAAAAGACCCTTAAAATAAACAAAAAAATTAAATGCATTACACGTACCTTGAGAGAGACCATACGTCTGATTTTACGTTCATACAGGCTGCTACAGGGGTCTGCTTCAAAGTGCCTTGCACTTCTTCTATCTGCCGGACTTTCAAGGGTACTATCATCCTTATCCAAAGGTGCCAACATAAAGGAGATGCATACTTTTCTTAGATGAACTTCCTTTGCTTCAGTTGCTAGCCAAAAATAGGATCACATGGAGGGTTGCCACTAAACCTTCTCAAAATCATATCAGCTGCTAGATAATGAGCAGCTTAGTCAACAATATGATATTATGGAGGGATTTTACTATTCTTCAAAAATCATTTTCAAATTGATGTCTAAAGAGACTGTCCCTTCTCATAACTGCATCCTGTATTTTCATTGACTTCAAGGCACCTTTTATGAAGGCTTCAAAGACATGAATATATATTCCTTATTGATTTGCACGTCATCTTCATTGGAACTGGCTTATAACACTTGTATATATATGCGCTTGTAACGGTGATAGGGACTCGGCCTCTTCTTCTGTACACAGAGTATGGTTCCTTGATTTTACTGATATGGATGACATAGGATGCCCGCTGATTGTCTTTTTAAGGCTAAAATTCATACCTTGCAAACATATGCATACAAGATCTCAGCTTCCTTAAATCATGGAGGACCTTAGAACTGTCCTTTATAATGTTGTGCCTCTAATTCCAAGACAAGTCCTCCTCAAGATGACTGACAGGATACCACCCTTCTAGTTGCAAATAAAGTCACCTTTTAGAGCTTCATATTCCAGTGACCACAGTGTATCAAGTCCACACAACTGCCGATTTTTTCTTTAGATTAGGGCATTTAAATTTCTTCAGAACAGTGAGAATAACAAACTGGTAACAAGGATGCACTGTCAAAAGCAGTAGAAGCAAAATACCCTTCAATCTATTTGAACAAAGAAGTCCTCCAGAATTGCTTCAGACAGAGGGCAGAAATACCTTGTTTATACTTAGAATCAAGATTTCAAAGTAATGTACAAAGATGCCATGAATTGATCCACATTAAGTTCCTCAACGTAGATAGGCAACTTAATAACTCGGTCTGAATGATACTGTGGCTCAATTGCAAATGCTTTCACTTTGAAGAATAACACAGTGAAGCCCTCTCCAATCAGGTCACATAACTTAAGACTGTAGGTTTAGTCCATGGTTCTTTATATGCCTTGAATTACCACAAGCCTCCAAGAGGGCCGAAGTCTTGTCAAAAGGAGCTGCACTAGTCTCAAGCATTTGCAACCTTGATGCATGCCATAAACCATAGAATAGTTTGAATACTCTGCCTAGATTACTACCCTACCACAGGGCAGAGAATCCTCCACTGGTGGTCAATCAAAAGTTGAGATCCCACAACCAGTGCAACCCAAAGCCCAACAATAATGACAAAATTGTGCCACAGATGACCTTGGCTGAGGCTGAGTAGCCTCAAACAGTTTGCTCATTCAGCGAGTGACCTAAACAAAAAACAGGAGAAAAAAATGCCAATCTCCCACAGTAGATTTGCTACTACACAATGAAGCAATACCTTCGAAATTAATTCGCAAAAGAGTGTGTCAGATCAACGCATCCTAAAAAAAATCTCTTCATAGACTTCTTATCATGATAGGTAGCTTAGCTGATGAAGGAGGACTTTAGTATCTTCAGATTTAATTAATGGCCTTCATGAGCTATTTAGCCCAACTCTTGCATATACCTAGACTTCATTATTTTTTGAGACCTCCCATGTTTTCTAGGGCTTGTAACAAGATACTTCAAATGCATTAGCAGTCCATTGCCATATCTTGACTTCAGGGAAACTTGACAACATCTCTTGTGATTGCATTCCTCCTCTTGCTTGGGCTTGACCTCACCTAGCTCTGATACCATGTTAATTTTTGAGTTAACATGTTCTTTGCTTAGGTAAGTTCATTAATCCATTAGCCCTTATTAATTCCATTAATCCATTAGCAAGAACATTAACCATTATCATATAGCAGTAACTGATGAAAGAACATCAAACATAAATGCAGAAGACAAGCCAAGACAAGAGGACACCAAATTTGGCGAATGCCAGGGAAAAACCCCAAGATGGGGAAAACTGTAAACCCTTTGATCAATTCTTCTTATTATTATATCAAAATGTTTAGCAGAGAGAGTACAAAAGTCAAAATTGACTTGCCAAATCGAAGTCAAAATAATCCTGTCAAATCTGCAGTCAACAACAGTCAAAATCTGCCCTAACCAGAAAGTCAACAAAAGGTTAAAGTAGCAGCAAACTGTCCTCAATGCAGCTTGGTCATACCCAGTCAAACTCGGCCTTCGAAGGTGGTCAAAGACATCCCAAAACTGTCATGAAAACAATGGTCAAACTTGGTCAAGCTCTGTGGTCAACTTTGTGGTCAGGTCTGTTGTCAACCCTGTGATTGGTCTGCGGTCAAAGTCAACAAAATGCCTCGGTTCTTGTGCCAAATGATGCGCTCTGCCAAACATGAAAATTTGGCACAAAAACCACAGTCAAAGGAGGTCAAATCACCCCTGGTCAAGAAGCATACGATTGAAAGCAAGAGTTCGTAACATCATCATAAAGAAGCATGATGGATAGCTTAAATAGAAGTATGTGATAGAAGGATGTAGCTCTTGGTAAGGCATAAGGAGTAGTTATGGGAAAAAGAAAGTCATTTAGTATAGAGCTCATCATACATCGTTCAAAAGGAGCATTTGTAGAATGAGGATAATCAAGATCCTTCGATAGAATCTTCATTGGAAGGTTCACCTATTGGAAGAAGCAAGTGTCTCGCGAGGAATTCCAACTTGTATGGGATTCATGGGATGATGGTATGATGACAAAAGAAGTGAAGCAGGTCAAGGATTGAAGTTCTTTCAATCAAGGAAGCTGCCAAAGGAAGACTAGATGATCAAAAGAAAAAGATGAGGTATGTATGCTTATACTTGATAAAATAGAGTCATGTCATATGGTTGTAGATATCATGAATGAGCATGATCAAAAAAAGGATCTCCCCCTATGAAAGGATGCATGAAGGCACGATTCACACATTGACTAGATGAAATCAACATAATTTGTCCTCATATGTAATATGAGGTGGTTAATGAAGTTGAAGGAACTATGATTGGAAGTTCTTGGAAGAAAATGTGCTAATAAAGGAAGGAAGAGATCATCATAAATGCAACTATGGAAAAGGTAATCAACATCCAAGGACTAAAAGGTTTTGACTATGATATCTCCATGGGAAAGAAATGAAGATTTTGATGGAGTTTGAAAAAGAAAGAGACCCTTGACATCGTATATCTTTTGGAGATGTGTCAATATGTATGCAGGATGTTGATGCAAACAAAGAGATGTCATGATGAAAGATCATCACAAAGGTAATTTTGATTTAATGTGCATTTTCTATTTTTGAAACGATATCTGGATGGGCTAATGTAGGGGCTGCCAAGGGAAGAGTTGTAGATGTCATCTACAATTGATACTCATGTGGTAGGAAGAAAGATCCCGAAGGAAACATGATGAGAATAAGGTAGCAAGGTATGAAGGAAAGGCCAGATATGGACTAGTGGATCACTTTCCAATGAAATAAAGGATGACATGATTGACATGATTCATGAATGAAAGTGATGGATGGTCGATGCCCTATGAAGAAGTCCCAAAAAGATGAAGACTCCTGAATGATGAAAATGAAGTTCATGACATTGAAAGGAGGAGCTCTTCAAGCAGCTGGTTGTCCCATGATCTCCACCTAAAGAGCTGCTGGAAGCAAGCCCTTGGCTAAGAGGGAGCTTAGTGAAGTCCTTGATTAAGAGGGAGATTGGGTACATTCCTTATATAGGAATGGGTATATCCTCCCTAGTTAAGAGGGAGAGATAAACATATCATTCTTGTCTTCACTTGGGAAGACAAAATGATGGATTGGGTAAGTGTTTGGCATCCAATACTCTTTGAGGATGTGGTAGGGCATCCAAGATAAGGGTAGTCGTAGAGGACCGATATTCTATGAGGACTGGGAATCCAAGATAAGAATAGTCCTGGTGGAACATACTCTGAGTGAACCTAGGTGGGGTATGTTCAGAGAGAGACAATGATGAGGGTGTCTATAAATCATTGGTCTTGCCAAGATTGTGCTCTGATCTTGTGGAAAGATAGAGCTGTTAGTCAAGGCCTTGCTATTGGACAATGTTGGATGATATGATGCTAACAAATGGGTTACCAATCCGACTCTTCTTACGAGAATTCTTCAGATTGAGAAAGTCCAAGTAACTTGTATGGATTATGTGTACCTCCCTAGTTAAGACTCTAGAGAGAGTGTTGAAATATGTAACTAGGTTCGGTCTTCATAATGACACGTGTAATCATGATTTTATGTAGTTGATGTAAAGAAGAAAAATATAATTATTTTGTTATGCTTAAGGCATGGGTTTCATGCTCAAGGAATTTTATTTTGTAGAGCAAGCTCCCGTTGTGAGCTACTAGGTTTGCTCATTAAGTCATAAAGTAAAATGAGTCAATGTCATGTATTGAAGAGCCATTTGGGCATGTTACACATTGTAAAAGAGAATTTATTTGAGTCACTAACCCTCCAAGACCTTGTCACAAGCACTCCTTCAAGTCGACCTTCAAAAGGAGATGAAGATGATTCTAGAATAGCATGTCAGCCTAGTCAGAAGGTCAAATTGGCCTATTTTTTATGGACAAACCACTATATATAGAAGGACTCGGCATCACTTGAAGTGCAATTTGATCAAGCATCCGAAATACATCAAGAAGTGTGAGAAAAGGAGAAATAAAAGCCTATCATCCAGTGAAGGAAGAAGAAGAAGAAACTGAAGTATTTTGGCATTATTCTTGGGTCATTTTTGTTCGCACATGTGACAAGGGTTAGGGTTTCCGCAGTAGGGTTTCACCAGCCATTGAAGAAGCCTAGAAGAAGGTCACTAAACCAACATTCTTGCAATTGATATTTTGGGTAACATCGGATGCGCTTTAGCTCCGAAATTTTGTGGAGGGGCTAGAACACATGAGATCCCCAAGCCCCAGAAATCGTTTGGAGAAATTCCACCCTGTGTGAAAGTTATTCAATAAATTAATTATTTTAATGGAGACTAAGTCTAACTTAGGGAAATAAAATAATTAAAGGGAATTAATTTAAACATGTGGGTGAGAATGTTCTAAGTAACATGGATCAAGTCTTTTCTAATCTTAGCCGTTGATTAGAGATTAGATCACGATCGTTGATTTCTCAACGAGAAAAGTATTAAAGGAAGGTTTGGTGTCAGTTGGAGAAGACACACAGAGCGGTAGCACTTGAGCTAAGTCGAAATTTTGGGGCGTGGTTTGCTGAAAATTTTCGAGTGAGCTTGCAGTGCTTGAGAGGGGTGGATCGACGAGGGATTATTCTGATCCGAGGCCAAGAATAATAAGGCAGAGAGGCAGATTCGTACTAGGCAACGCAAAGACCAACAGGAGGGACGCAACCCAGCTAGGGTGACGCAGAGGCAACGCAGAGGCTGACGCATGGCCTTCAGGGTGACACAGAGGCAACGCTGAGCCTAAAAGGGTGATGCAGGGGTAGCCTGTGCTGCGCAGTGGTTATGCTGGGTAGGAGAAGCTGATGCAAAGGCTGGAGTAGCAGCGCTGGGATTCCAGTGGGCCAGAAAGGGCTCGTATTCAGTGTTTTCAAAGGAGTGCTTACTTGGCTGAATCAACCATATTTTTTGTCTCTGAGTGATAGGTACATTTGCCGTGAATTCTCTGTTGGGCAAACCATTACTGGTGCCCTTGATTGTATTCAGATATTTTTCTTAATAAACAAACCCTCTAAGAGTTGCTGCACTAGTTTTCCCGCATTGGGTTTTTCTGGGGACATTGTCCAAAAAATACTATGTCCTTTGTCATGTGTGCATTATGCTTCAGTAAATGATCTATATGTATGTGTAGCCTGCAGTTGTGTTTGCTTTGATATTTTACTGAATATTCAAAAAATAACTTGTTAATTAAATCAAACAAGTAGAAGTAAATCAAGATACTGCAGTATTGTTTTTATATTCAGAAATTTTCACACTTGCTAGTTGAGGTCATAAGATGAAGCCCTCAAGTCAAGCGAATAAGGAAAATATCATCAAGCTCCATCAATCAGCCAACATGTGTAAAATTGTAGAAGTTTCAGGAAGGCCGAGAGTTGCAGGACTATGGAAGAGGGCCGAAATTTCAGAGTAGCCAACATTAGCAGTGCTAGAAGTCAGTGTGACCAGTTTTGACTTGGGTAGGAAGGAGAAGCAGTGAAAAAGGGTCATGTGACTTGGTCTTGGAGAGGTTGATATGTCAAAGGTCTTGGTCTTGGTATTCATCAATTGAAGGTTCTATAAGAGGAAGAATTCGCTTGGGTTTTCCTCTCAAGCTGGAGAGATTTTGGTCTTGGTTGATCGCCTATATCTTGTGTTCCTTGTCTCATTGATTGTTAATATTTTGATAGTTGTTTGATGAAAAAAACATTATAATAATCAAGCTAAAGAAGAACCTAACCAAAAGAAGTAAAATTATTCACAAACAATTATCATTACTAGAGAATTCACCTCTCGTCTTTGCCCTAGATTTGTCAACATGGTATCAGAGCTAAGGTACAAGTTAAGGAAGGGCAACTCCATAAGGGACACTCAAGCATCAAGGATCGGAGTTCTAGAAGGGCATCAAAGCATCTAGAAGATAATCTCAAGGAATTTTGAAGTCAAGGTCTACATTATCTTCTTGAAGGAAGTGTCAAAACCCTAGATCAAAAGAAGAAGTCTACACTAGAAGCATTCTTGGGATCCTTGCTCAAGTCATCATCAAGGAAAGAGACCACAAAATCCTACCTCTTCTCAAGTTGAAGAAATCTACAAATCAAAGTAACTTGAAGTTTACTCATCCAAAAGAAGCAAGATCAAGAAGGTTGTCATCATCATCAAAAGTTCTAAGGTTATCTCCCTCTCGTTGGAGTCAAGGACCACTTTTGAAGAAAACCATCTTCATCAAGAAGAAGTTTTCTATTACATATCATCATCATATTCTAGAAGGTGAAGGAGCATCTTCACAAGTAAGTACATTTATGTCTACATATGAATCTGTCAAAATGTCTTTTTGCAAGGAAAGCAACAAGTTGGTTGGGGCTTCAAACTTTCTAGCATGGAAGAAGAGGACAAATTTGAACCTCATAGAAAATGAGGTCATGGATCATGTCAAGGGATCAATGTCCAAACCTCCAAAAGAAGATGCTCAAGCACTTGCAAGATATATGAAAGGTGAAGGAAGGGCTCAAAGGATTCTCATTGAATCCATCAAGGATCCCCTCATTCCCTATGTATCAAAATTAGAAACATCAAAAGAAATATATGACAAACTTGTAGAGTTGTTCTCCATAAGCACTGCAGGTGAAGTAATCCCATTAAGGCAAAAAATCTACAAGATGAAGATATCAAAAGAAGAAGGAATAACCTCATACTTTATGAGGATATCTTAAATAAGAGATCAATTACAAGAATTGGAAGAGATAATGTCTGACAGAGAAATGACTACCATAGTACTCAATGCACTACCAGAAGAATGGGGCAACTTTTCATCAAGTATCTATGGGCAAAAGGAAGTCACTCCATTCAACGAACTATGGTCACTATGCAAAATTGAGGAAACCAGGTTGAAGGCAAAATCTGATGTAAGATCAAATGAGCAAACTCAAGCATATGCTGTTATGGCTTAGAGAAAAGGAATGTTTGTGAAATTTGGTCCTCAGAAACGAAAGAAGAATATGGCAAAGGTTCAATGCTATGGATGTCAAGGTTATGGGCACTATAAGAGGGATTGCCCTAAGTTCCAAAAGGACAATAACAAAAGAGGAAGGGAAGAAGCCCATATCATTGAAGAAGTGGAAGAAGCTGAAAAGAAGAAATCTAAGGAGGAAGTAAAAGATCTCTACTGTGATTGAGATAGTCTTCCTCACCTAGTTCTTTTCAAGCTTATGTTTCAAATTTTCTGTTGTAAAGTATGACTATCAGGGTAGGAATCATTAGAAGCATGATAGGATGCATCATGTTAGGATATGGCATCATAGAAGCATACGATTGAAAGCAAGAGCTCGTAACGTCATCATAAAGAAGCATGACAGATAGCTTAAATAGAAGTCTGTGATAGAAGGATGTAGCTCTTGGTAACCTCATTAGAAGCATAAGGAGTAGTTATGGGAAAAAGAAAGTCATTTAGTATAGAGCTCATCATACATCGTTCAAAAGGAGCATTTGTAGGATGAGGATAACCAAGATTTTGCTCTGATCTTGTGGAAAGATAGAGCGGTTAGTCAAGGCCTTGCTATTGGACAATGTTGGATGATATGATGCTAACAAATGGGTTACCAATTCGACTCTTCTTATGAGAATTCTTCAGATTGAGAAAGTCCAAGTAACTTGTATGGATTATGAGTATCTCCCTAGTTAAGAGAGAATGTTGAAATATGTAAGTAGGTTCGGTCTTCATAATGACACGTGTAATCATGATTTTATGTAATTGATGCAAAGAAGAAAAATATAATTATTTTGTTATGCTTGAGGCATGGGTTTCATGCTCAAGGAATTTTATTTTGTAGATCAAACTCCCATTGTGAGCTATTAGGTTTGGTCATTAAGTCATAAAGTAAAATGAGTCAATGTCATGTATTGAAGAGCCATTTGGGCATGTTACACATTGTAAAAGAGAATTTGTTTGAGTCATTAACCCTCCAAGACCTTATCACAAGCACTCCTTCAAGTCGACCTTCAAAAGGAGATGAAGATGATTCTAGAATAGCATGTCGGCCTAGTCACAAGGTCAAGTCGACCTATTTTGTATGGACAAACCACTATATATAGAAGGACTCGACATCACTTAAAGTACAATTCGATCAAGCATCTGGAATACATCAAGAAGTGCGAGAAACAGAGAAATAGTGTTATGTATATTGTATTAATTATTAGTTAGATATAGTTATATTAGGTTTTATTAAGTGAAAGGGCATGATCAAAGATCATGCCTCTTCACCAAGGGACACTTTGAGGCTATATTTAAAGCCTCGGTGATTCCCCATTGTAATCATCTCTCGTCTTTTATCAATAATAATATATTCTTATTCAAGTTTACTAGAGTTTTACACTCCATTGGTATCGAAGCCAAGCTGCTCTTCGGGATCTGTGTGATCACCCAAAATTAAGGAATTATAAGAATTCCAGATTGCAGATTTTTTTTTTACCAAGTGCTCGAGCAACAACCTTGGTTTAAAAAAATAAAATAAAAAAATTGTGTAGATTTTTACCCAACACCCTCACTCCCACTCTGCGTTCCGTCAAAACCCTCTGCTTTCCCTTTCACTATCCAACTCCCTCACGTAAAAAAATAAATACAAAAATTCTTTTTTTTTATAACCCTACAAATCCCCACACAGTCGTGCTACCACCTTTCCCCATCGTTCATGTCCTCTCCGCTGCTACAGTTCCGCATCGAAATCTCCAAATCGGCCCACTGTTCGAGCCCTAACCTCCGCACTTGACTCCCATTCTTCCCACCCCCGTCGTATGCTCCATCTGCTGCCAACTGAAACAACGAACCATTGTTCCCTGTTCCGCCCGATAGTCATTTGCTGTCAAACATTATCGTAGCTACCTTACGCACGAGCTCATTGTCGACTTGCTGCTCCAGCCACGTCCTTGCCGCCACCCGTCATACCAACCGCTGTCCCTCCTTTTGATCGCGATACGCTGCGTATTAAAATTGTGAGGCCCACTTAACATTTGTTCGCGCAGTAAGGAGATAACGTCACAGTGAAGACGACCTATCAAACGCTGTGACTGGCCCATCAAGCTCAAGCAGACTGGTCTATCCCCGTCACCATTGCTGACTGACGAGACACAACATAAACCCTGTCGGACATGTCGGTAATCGAAGCAGCAGGTTAAAAACACCGGGCTGTTAAACACCGTGGAGCATAACTCCCGTCCCCGCCGCACGACTACCTACGACCCATTCCCCGTTGTCAAAACGCCGCCACCACAGCTGCTCTGTCACCGCCGCCCTAGCTCCCTCACCGCCATCATCCCCCGCTGCCAGTCCTGCTGTCTCCGGTTGCTGTCCACCGTGGCCAGATAAACAAGTTTTAAATTCGTGTCCGCAATTAAAAAAAAAATCACGAAACAGTGTCTTTTCAACGGAACGAGCACATTTTTAAAAACGATTTTTTTTTTAAATTATATAAAATATATGTTATATAGTTCAATTGATATATATATATATATATATATATATATATATATATTATAATTATATAATTTATTTATATACTATATAATTCTCATTTAATAATTATATATATATAATAATTATATAATTAAATTATATATTATATAATTTTTAATTAATAATTATATATATATATATATATATATATATATATATATATATATATATATAATAATAATAATAATTAATTAATTAAAAATTAATTAATTAAGAAAAATATTCCCCACCTCATACACGTTCAATGTCTTCATCGATGTCGATGGCTGAATTCTAGAAGAAATTGGGAGATCTTGAGAAACAAATCAATAATAATTCTGAAGAATTCGGAAAAAGATTAGTCGATCTTGAAGGTACAGTTGCAGGGCACTCCAACAACATCAAAAAGATTCATGATACGACAAATCGAATAGAAATAAAAATGTGGCTAAATGATCACAAGGCCACAGAAAAGCATAGCGAAGCAATGAAAAAGATGACAGAGCATAGCGAAGCAATGAACAATATGATAGAACTCTTCAATAAGCTAAATGATAAGATAGATAAGTTAAGTCAGACACAATCCCCAATATTTCCTAACATGGAACAAAATCAACAAAACAATTCCGCAGATTCAGGAAACTCAGAAGAGCATCAAGAAAAGACCTATTCCCCACATCATCAAGAAGATAGTAATGCAGATTTTCAAAATAAGCAGCTCTGGAATGCATTTGCTAATCAATATCCCCTTCTTGTTCCACCATTAGCATATCAGTGAAAAGCCAAAATCGAGCTACCCAAATTTGATGGTAATGAAAAAAATAGCGTTGCATGGCTTAATAAAGCGGAAGAATATTTTGAGATTTATGACATTAATAGTGATGACGAAAAAATTAAGCATGCTTCCATGAAAATGGAAGGAGAAGCATATAATTGGTATATGTGGTGGAAAAAGACGACGCTTGCTATCAGTTGGAGGAAATTTAAGGATGCATTCTTCAAAAGGTTTCAAGGCATAAAAGAAGAAAAGTTTTTTCAACGTTTATCAAATTACGCCAAAAAGGAGATGTGGATGAGTACACTCGAGAATGGGAGACCTTGGCAACACGAGTACCAGGATTGTCGGAATCTCGTCTAATCCAGTCATACATCTCAGGACTCAAAATCCATATACAAGAAGAGCTCGAACTACATGAAATTACGTTCGTAGAAGTAGCAAGGCAAAAAGCAAAAGCTGCTGAAAAGAAATTTGAAAGATTATCAAAACCAGAAAAAGTATATTCGAGACGACGGTTTCCTCAATCTACAAAAGAAGATAACATGAAATATGTTCCACCACGCCTTCGTGAAGGAGATAAATCTAACTTGGAAATACAAAGAATGAGGGAAGGCAAATGCAAACGTTGTGGCGAAAAATGGGACCCTAAGCACAGATGTGCTAATGGGAAAGAAAAAAAATCTGTATAATTGTGAAGCAACTAATGATTCTAACAATGATGATTCAGACATAGAAGGGATAGAAGATACCCTAGAATTCTCCCCAGAAGTAGATGATGACAGCACTCCGCAAGTGTCATTATCAGCCATGACAGGTATATCACAACCTCAAACACTAAAATTAAGGGGACATATTAAGAAAAACAACGTAATGGTTCTCATAGACACAGGCAGCACACACAATTTTCTAGATTCAACCATGGCCAAAAGACTCAACCTCTTTACTTTTCCAATGCCTAATATGAAGGTAATGGTGGCCGATGGTAAGAAGATTGAACAGGTAGGAAAATGCCATAAAGTCAAATTGCAGATTAAAGACTTTAGTTTAGAATCTCCATTCTATGTCGTACCACTCGGAGGAGTAGATGTGGTCTTAGGAATTCAGTGGTTACAAACCTTGGGTACTTATTCGGCCAACCATCGGAAGCAGTTTATAAGCTTTAAGTGGGAATGGCGGAAGCACAAGTTATTTGGATTCCAAGCCCCAGAAAATCAAATCGTATCATCATCCCAGATGATGAAGATGATCCGAAAGGGAGCGCCAGCCTATATAGTCGAATGTCATCATTTAGAGATGTTATCTACAAAAGTCAACCACGAAGAATCACAGGAGGTACAAGCACTAGTTCAGAAACATGAAAAGGTATTTCAAGACTTACCAATGAAAATGCCTCCTCATAGGGAAATCGAACATACAATAGAAGTCAAGGCAGGATCAGACCCTGTTAACATCAAGCCTTATCGCTACCCACATCACCATAAAACTGAAATTGAAAAGATAATCCAAGACCTTTTAAAATGTGGGGTCATTTCAAAAAGTAAGAGTCTGTATGCTGCCCCAGTTATCTTGGTAAGAAAAAAAGACGGATCGTTTCGGCTATGCATTGACTATAGAGGATTAAATAAGATAACAATTAAAAATAAGTTTCCAATTCCCTTTATCGATGAAATGCTGGATGAACTCCATGGCGCAAAATACTTCTCTAAATTAGATTTAAGGTCAGGTTATTACCAGATCCGAATTAGATTGGAAGATATACCAAAAACTGCATTTCAAACACATGAAGGTCATTATGAATTTAAAGTAATGCACTTTGGGTTAACAAATGCACCAGCTACGTTCCAAGCCACTATGAACGAGTTATTTCGTCCATATCTTAGGAAATTTGTACTAGTATTTTTTGATGATATTTTGATTTATAGTAAAACCTGGAGGGAGCATTTGCAACACTTGGATAAAATTCTCACGTTACTTGAAGACCATCAATTTTATGCAAAAAAATCTAAATGCACCTTTGGAAAAGAAGAAGTTGAATATCTGGGACACCTAATATCCCATGAAGGAGTAAAAGTGGATCCTTCTAAGATTAAGGCTATAAGGGAATGGAATAAACCAGTGAACATATCCAAGCTCAGAGGATTTTTAGGATTAACGGGATGTTATCGAAGATTTATTAAAAATTATGCGCATCGAACTGCACCTCTTACAAATCTTTTAAAGAAAAATTCGTTTAAATGGAATGAAGAAGCAGGGAAATGTTTTGAAGATTTGAAGGAAGTAATGGCTAATGCACCAGTATTGGCAACTCCTGACTTTTCTAAACCATTTATCATTGAATGTGATGCCTCTGGATTCGGTATTGGTGCAGTATTAATGCAAGAGGGGCACCCTATTGCTTTTGAAAGCAGAAAACTAAATAAACATGAGCGTCTCAAGTCCACATACAGTAAGGAAATGCTCGCAATTATGCATGCATTGGCCAAATGGAGACAATACCTGTTAGGGAGTAAATTTTCCATCCGAACAGATCATAATAGTCTTCAGTATCTCCTTCAACAAAAAACACTCTCTGAAGAACAACAAAAATGGATCGAGAAGATTGCCGCTTTTGACATGGAGATATTACACAAGAAAGGAAAAGACAATGTAGTAGCGGATGCCCTGTCCAGAAAAGATGAGGAATCAGCATTACTTGCAGTTTCGATTGTTGTGCCTGAATGGCTTAATGAGATTAGAAGTGAGTACGCTAAAGATCCGGAAATGTTGGCTATAATCAATAATCTCCCAGGGAATTCAAAATTTGAATGGAAGAACGATATCTTATGGTACAAAGGGAGAATTTATCTAAACTCCAAATCCAAGTTTATATCAAAAATACTCAAGGAATCACATGATTCCATGTCATCTGAGCATGTAGGATATTTCAAAACCTACTACAATGCACGTCAGTCATTTTTCTGGAAGGGTATGAGTCACGATATTCAAAAATATGTTGCAGAATGTGACAAGTGTCAAAGAAATAAAACTGAAAACATTATGACACCTGGCTTACTTCATCCCTTAAATATTCCGGCTCAGAAGTGGGAAGAAATATCGATGAATTTTATTGAAGGATTACCTGTATCGGATGGAAAGGATAAGATCTTCGTTGTAGTAGATAGACTCACTAAGTATGCTCACTTTATCGCTATTAAAAAAACAGACTCTGCAAAGCAAATTGCAGAGATATTCTGCAAACATATTTATAAACTACACAACTTTCCGAAAGTTATTGTCAGTGACAGGGATGCCAAATTTAAAGGAAACTTTTGGAAGGAATTGTTCAACCATGTTGGAACCTACCTCAACATGAGCTCGGCTTATCACCCTCAAACAGATGGGCAAACAGAGGTTGTTAATAAATGTTTGGAAGCTTACCTACGGTGTTATGCTACGGAGAAACAAAATAAGTGGGTCCAATGGTTGCATCTTGTCGAATGGTGGTATAATTCTACTTACCATACATCGACAAAAATGACTCCGTTCCAGGCTCTATATGGATATGAGCCTCCGAAGTGGAAATATTTTGCTTCAGTTCAAACAAATTTACCAGCAGTAAAAAATCAACTAGAAGAACACCAAAAAGTCGTCCAAATTCTAAAAGAAAATTTGAGTATTGCATAGAATCGTATGAAGCAACAAGCTGACCGTAATCGCACTGAGAGATCATTTGAAGTTGGAGACTGGGTGTTTGTCAAGCTTCAACCATACAAGCAGTTGTCCCTAAAACAAAAAGGAAAAAATAAATTAGCTCCAAAGTTTTATGGTCCGTATCAAATTATTAAAAATATCAGTCAAGTCGCTTATGGGTTGAGCCTTCCCGATACCAGTTGTGTTCACAATGTTTTCCATGTGTCCTGCTTAAAAAAGGCACTGGGTAACCATCAGTTGCCCCAAACAACACTTCCCATTTTGGATGATGAAGGCAAGCTCGTTCTAGAGCCCGAAGGTATCCTATCTACCTGTGATAAGAAGCTGCGCTCTCGTGTTATTACGGAATATTTAATCAAGTGGAAGGACTTGCCCATTGAAGAAGCATCTTGGGAGTCTGAAGCATTTCGCCAGCAACACCCATCATTATGTATGCTTTGAGGACAAAGCATCTTAAGAGAGGAGCAATGTTATGTATATTTTATTAATTATTAGTTAGATATAGTTATATTAGGTTTTATTAAGTGAAAGGGCATGATCAAAGATCATGCCTCTTCACCAAGGGACACTTTGAGGCTATATTTAAAGCCTCGGTGATTCCCCATTGTAATCATCTCTCGTCTTTTATCAATAATACTATATTCTTATTCAAGTTTACCAGAGTTTTACACTCCAAATAGAAGCCTATCATCCAACGAAGCAAGAAGAAGGAGAAACCAAAGTATTTTGGCACTGTTCTTGGGTCGTTTTTCTCGCACGTGTGACAAGGGTTAGGGTTTCTGCAGTAGGGTTTCTCCAGCCATTGAAGAAGCCTAGAAGAAGGTCACTAAACCAACAATCTTGCTAGCTGAGGTCACAAGGTGAAGCCCTCAAGTCAAGCAAAGAAGGAAAATATCATCAAGCTCCATCAATCAGCCCACGCGTGTAAAATTGTAGAAGTTTCAGGAAGGCCGAGAGTTGCAGGACCATGGAAGAGGGCCGAAATTAGTAGTGCTAGAAGTCAGTTTGGCCAATGTTAACTTGGGTAGGAAGGAGAAGCAGTGAAAAAGGTCTTGTGACTTGGCCTTGGAGAGGTTGATATGTCAAGGATGTTGGTCTTGGCATTCGTCAATTGAAGGTTCTATAAGAAGAAGAATTCGTTTGGATTTTCTTCTCAAGTTGGAGAGGTTTTGGCTCTAGTTGATCGCCTACATCTTGTGTCCCTTGTCTTGTTGATTGTTCATATTTTGATAGCCGTTTGATGAAATGAACATTATAATAATCAAGCTAAAGAAGAGCCTAACCAAAAGAAGTAAAAGAATTCACAAACAGTTATCATTACTAGAGAAATCACCTCTTGTCTCTGCCCTAGATTTCTCAACAAAACCTGCAACAGTCTATGAAATTTCAGTCCAGTAATTCTTCCTGCAATTTGTCCTTTTGCTGCCACACGTGTGAGGAAGAGATATGCCCAATAAGTTGTACGAACCAATCAGAGAAGGAGAGAGATGATTGTGTGACTGAGTGAAGTGCCAAATGAGGTTGGAGGTCTCTCTTATTTATACAAATCGATGAGGGTGAAGTGACATGTCTCTTGGGCTTCATGAGCCTAGATGATGATGTGGTCGACCTTGACAATTTGCAGATGTGAGGGCATAAATTCAAAAACACATTTTTTCTTATCCAAATTTGATGATCTTTAGGTCAATTTTAGTTCTCTCGAAAAGAGGAATTCAATGCAATAATCATCTCCATCAAATGAGCCGTCCAAAGTGGAATTTGGTCCTAGTTGTCAATTGAAACAGGTGCGCTCCTGTGCAACCCTGTTATCATCTTTAATGTTGTAACTAGATGTATCAATATTTTGTAAATGTTCTAAAAAACTTGGATCTTTATGTCTATATTTCATTTTTAATATATATATATAAAACCATTAAAACATGTCCCATATCGAATGCTCATATTTGCATGTCTCATGTTCTAGTGTGCGCGCGCACGTGTGTGTGTATGTATGTATGTATGTAAAAAACTATTAAGACATGTCCTTTATGCCATGTTTCAAGATGACGTGTCCCATGTTGGATACTTGTATCTGCATGTCTCGTGTTTTATATGACTTAGGTTCATGGTGACATTAGTGGAGCTATGACTACTTGTTCTTGTGGTGTAGCTAAGTACTTCATCTTCTTTGATGTTGTTTTCTTGTCATAGGCCCGTAGGATCTTCTCCAGTCCTCTTTATAAATGATACTTTTGGAGAAGACTCTCAACATGTTTCAGTGGATCTCTTCTTTCCACATTGTGATCACGATTCATTTTGGATGTGCTACCTTTGGACACTCTCGTCTTAGGGACATCTTGTGCCATTATTTGTACCTTCAAATAGCCAACATGTTTTAATGAATCTTGCTTTGATACCTCTGCTAGAGGCCACCTTTAGTAGCTTATGGAACCATGTTGCTGTGGATGGTATGGCATTTAAGGATGGTTATATCTTCACTATATGGTCTACATTCAACATCAAGGGGGTCAAGTTGTGATGTAGTGCCTTCTTTCCAAGGCCTCAAGGGGGGCAAGTTGTGATGTAATGCCTTCTTTCCAAGGCCTCAAGGGGGGCAAGTTGTGATGTAATGCCTTCTTTCCAAGGCCTCAAGGGGGGCAAGTTGTGATGTAATGCCTTCTTTCCAAGGCCTCATGTTCATCTTAAGTGAGGATGTAGAGAATAGGGCCAACTCTATTTTGAATTGAGTATCCATAATAAACCCACTCGCCTTTCTATGTTGGCCAAGGCCAACCTGTATTTGAGTCAGGTATCGATACACCCATTCACTTCTGTATTTAAGTATCCATACATCCATTTACACTTGTATTGAGCTAGACACTCATTTGTATTAAGCTAGGTATCCATAAATCTAGTCACTTCTGTATTGTGCTAGGTATCCATAAATTACTCTCTTGTGTATTGAGTTAGGTATCCAGAAACCCTCTCCTTAGTTGTATTTGAGCTTGGTATGCATAAACCTATTCTCGTTTTGTATTTCAGCCATGACTGACCCTATATTGAGTAACGAGTTAGATATCCATAAACTCACTCTCATTTGTGTTAAACTGGCCACTCTCAGATGTATTCAAGTTGGTTATATGTACACGCAGTCTTAGTTGTATTTGAGTTTGGTATCCATACACCCACTCAAGGTTGCGGGGAAGCGTCCCGCCCCCCTCGTCCCTGTTTCGGAAACGCGCTCCGTGCGGGAGCGTTTTGGGAGCGTTCGGAAATGCGCTCCCGAAAACACTTCCTGAGGGGAGCGTTTTCGGGAGCGCGTTTCCGAACCTGTTAAAACGTTCCTTGCCTTTTCGGGAGTGTTTCCGGAAACGCTCGGGAGCGAACACTCCCTGAGCGCTTCTGGCGTTTAAAAAACGCTTTGGGAGCGTTTTTTAAACGCCGGAAGCGCTCAGGGAGCGTTTGCTCCCGAACGCTCCCCGGAACAAAAAACGCTTCCTGCTGGGCGGAAATTTTTTTCAATGAAAAAAACGATTTGTTTAGGGCCAGAAATGGGTTTTAGGGCTGATGTGGAGGTAAGGGAAGCATTGACATTTCATGGTAATGTTAAATTCTTAAAGTAAAAGGACATCCTTTTACTTAAATTTTTAACATTACCATGAAATGACTCAAGATGTTTAAGAGTGGTTTCGATCTCATTAAGTTTCATATGGAGAAACTAGAATTTTAGGTTTCACTCAAAATTCAGCGGACTTAATGGTTTTCAGGGTTTCATGGTTTGGGAATTTGCAATGTTTCCATTTGATTCTATCATGTGTAAGGGTATGATATTGGCATTTGATCAAGAGCATGAAGTCCTTTAAGAAACTTGATGTACCCTTCAATCAAAGGAAAACAACTGGTTAGGCATGCTAATCTTTTTCTACCACATTTTAAGGTTGAGGAGATGAACCCTTCACTCAAACCAAAATCATTGGTTAGGCATGTTAAACTTTTTCAATTTCTATCATGTTATAAGGTTGAGCAATCCAAGTCTGAAGACTTTGAGCTAGATGATGTTTATGTATCTCTTGTTGATGATCCCATTTCTAGTAGCGATGAATCAATGATGAGTTTCATGAGAGACCATGTTGCTTAGTGATTTGTAGTTTTGATGTCTATTTTTGCTATTACTACTACTACTAAAGTTGTAGAGGAGTTTTAGGAGTCCTCAAACTTTGAGCCATATTATTTATGTAGCTCATGTTGATGATCCCTTGTTTAGTAGTGGTGATGATTTTGATCATGTTGTTGATCACTGTTAATTTCTGCTCTTGTTCTATGCCATTTCAGATTAGGGCACAATACTGAAGAAGATAGAACAAAATAATATATCGATAGAAGACAAGCCAAAACAGAGATAGGAAATGGTAACGTTACGGCGATCAGCAGGATGCTTCTACCAGCAAAGTCTCCAATAGGTCATTCAGCCAAGCGTGTCACACATAACCCCAGAACAACCCAAACAAAGAATATGCAGCTCCAATGCCATCAAGAGAGAGATAATTCCTCCACACCAATGTGTGTCAAATGAACTCCAAGTCTCTCCAATATATAGGAATCTTTGGGGGTGTGTGACACGTCCTTTAAGACATTTAAGTCAATATTTTATTCTAGGCCGACCTAGCACATAAGTGGAATAAATTCAAAGTACATGTTCTGCTCATCCGATCGAGATGATCTTTAGATTAATCTTACATCTCTCCGAAAGAGGAATCCAATAAAAATATTGGGATCGTCATCTGAGCAGCACAACTCGGAGTTTGGACCTAGTTGTCCAATTTTAACACTCCCTCTCAACTAGGGAGAACTCTGTCCACTAGTGCAATCCAAACATCATGCGTCATCCCGCCGCAATCCCATGGTTTCTACGTCTCTTTATTTCGTAAATGTATGGGCCTCCACAAAGACATCACTCCACCGATTGTGATTTGTTCTGAATGAAACCCCTACTCACACAAAGAGTCTCCAACCAACCCGAAGTTGGTTCATCTGACCCGAAGTCAGGCAGAGGTCCCAGACCTCACTAAACTTGATCCCAGATCAAGTGGTTGGACTGTGCCATCCTAGATAGAGAGTACGGCAATCTCTGATGCATCCATCAGTCTTTGCTAATAGTCTCTAGCTTTTCCCACCTCATTGGCCAAATGAGAGGTACTTCCCATGAGCCCTGAACTCAATGGGTAGGATGCATACGGGGCACAGATAAATGAGAGGCGAACTAGCTCAATAATCACAAAGGTGGGGCAGAAGCATTATGAGTGCTTATAGCTCCGAGAAGCTATCCCCAAAGCCCCCCAGAGCTCCCAGAGCTCATCGTCCAACAGGACCCACATCATAGGGTCTTTCCACGACACCAAGACTCTCACGGAAGGTTAGGAACTTGACCTTCCCCAGGGGCTTAGTGAGAATATCCGCGACCTCCTCATCAGTTCCTATATGATCGAGCCTTACGGCGCCTCGCTGTACCATATCCCGGATAAAGTGGTACCTGATATCAATATGCTTGGATCGGTCGTGGAACACAGGATTCTCAGTCATAAGAATCCCACTCTGGTTATCACAGAGTATCACAGTGGTATCTAGCACATGTCCAAACAACTCACTAAAGAGCTTTCGCAACCAAACTGCTTCACAACAGGCCATACTTGCTGCAATGTATTCGGCCTCAGCGGTGTTCAAAGCCACCGACTTCTGCTTCCTGCTCATCCATGAGATCGAAGCAGAACCAAGATTGAAGCAGCATCCCGATGTGCTCTTACGATCCACCACACTGCCAGCCTAATCGACATCAGTATATCCACGAAGTGTCATACTCCCGGCAGTGTATCTCAGCCCATGGTTTATCGTGCCTCAGAGATATCTCAAGAGTTTCTTGACACCAACCTAGTGAATGTTATGATCAACCATGTGTTGACTCAAAGTGTTCACTGCACAGCATATGTTCGAACAAGTGTTCATTAAGAACATCAGGGTCCTTATGAGTTAACGATACTCAGTAGGACAGGCCCAGCAACGCTGCTACTCAACTTATTAAAGTTGAGTTCCATGGACTTACAGTCCATCATACCAGAAAATTCATAATGTATTTTCCTTGAGAAGGGAAAATCTCGCCAGGTCTCTGCTAGACCTTCAGGCCTAGACATCAGTCCTAGGTCCTTCATCTCGAACTCAGCAGCGAGCTCCCTCTTGCACTGATGAATGAGAGGGTCAGCACCTGTCAGAAGAGGTCATCCACATACAGCACCAGAATGAGAGGTTTTCCCTTGACAATCTTGAAGTAAGGGTTCGGATCATTACTTCGAGTGAAGCCCAGCTTCATCAAGTAGCTATCTATCCTCTTGTACCAATCTCGGGGTGCTTGTTTCAGCCCATAGAGGGCTTTCTTCATCCTGCAGACATGGGTGTCCCGATCCTGGACTTCCAACCCCAAAGGTTGCTCCACATATATCTCTTCCTTTATCACACCATGCAGAAAAATGCGGTCTTCACATCATCTGATGAAGACTCCATCCTTGCGCAGCAGCAAGGGCTATAATAGATCGAATGGTGGTATCTCTAGCCACAGGTGCAAATATGTCATCATAGTCTATATCTTCCTCACAGGCAACGAATCTTGCCTTGAACTTTTCAGCACTTCCAACAGATCCATGCTTGATCTTGTAGAGCCATTTCGAGGTGACAACTGCTTTGTCCTATGGTCTTGGGACCACAGCATAGCATCCTTCCAGACTTGATGCTTTATGACTTCCTCAAAGGTATCCAAGGTCAGATTGTACAAAAGTACTCATGGCTGCTAGATATCCTGTTATTAATATGGGTTCTTGGTTTTCCTTCGGAATTTCCCCCTCTGAAGCCATATGTCCCTGAGCCATGAGGATCTTCTTTCGTTGAACAAAGACATCCACTCAGGAGCATATACAGATATATCTCCCTCTTAATGTCAGCTTCTCTCTCAAGAGAAGACATCTGTTTTAAATGAGGTCATCCCAGACACCAACTTGGAAACGAGACTTGATCTCCCATAGTCGAAGCCATCCAACAGACTTTGCTGATCATGATTCAAGATTCCAACCATGTGACCAAAAGCTGCATAAACTTCTCGATTAAGTTTACCATAACGCTCTAATGTAAGACTGATACAGTCACATGCTTGCTCCTACATAGGAGTCTATCTATGTCACTGTCATACAGGGGGAACATATCAACAAGCCTCGGCTTGTGTTAGAAGTCCTTTCAGCCACTACCTGTTATTCTGTGAGTAGCTTCTTCAAACAGCCTTCTAAGACCGCAACTTACAAAACAAGGGATCCAATCTACCTTGGTTTATCCTGCACTTGAGGCATTGCACCTTGATTTGCTTCCAGATCTACCCATTTCTGGTTATTTCAGCAGACTGCTCCTAGGGCTGTCAAAATTTGCCTAGTTCAATGACTTACATCTATGCCCATTTCGTCAACAATTTGACCACTACATAGACTTTCCCCAAGGACTTCAGCAGTCAACCTTTAAAACTTCCAGCTTCAAACATGGGTGTTTGTCTATGTCACTGTCATTATGACAGTGACATAGAATCACAGATTTAGAACTATCACATTCATCACGGCTTGCTGATTATGAACTTCACTTACATCTCTTGGACTCTTGTCTTTGATGTACCACGCAGGGTTCTCTTCCTTCTATACCTGCAAAGAGTGCTGCTGCTCCAATACTTCTGCCTTAGCTGCTCACAAGGTCCTTCAGCTTTCTAACAGTCCCCTTTCTGCTTTAAGATGAATAGCTTGCTTACTATACTTGCCAATACAAGGATATTTTCAGCTTATGGTTTACCATAAACCACCATTGTTTTACATCGCACTGTAAGAATACAACAAGTCACACTCTAGCATGCAGATACATTCATCAACACTCAATCGCACTCCTGTAAGATTGTATGCGCTGAAATATTTTCCATCAAATGACTATACATGGGACTTCAACAGGCTGCTTGTTTCTTAAGATTGTCTCCAAAAGCCTTCAGACAATCCCAGCTCCAAATATGATGCCCAAACCACTGTCCAATGTCTTCACTTGTCCAAAACAATGTTCCAAACTACAACAATGCTTTAATTCTCAAAATTGATGATTGTGGATACAGGTTTCCCAACAAATTTCTGTAGTCTACAAGGAACTTCTGATCAAACGCAATGAGTCGATGCATCATCTGTATGGAGATTAAGCATCTTCCACTACACCCGTGAGGTTGACAGTAAATAGGAAAACAAACACAGTAAGCATCTTGAACATGTTGATGATGCTGATAATTTCAGAACTATATGGCCAATAATGGTGTTGATCCTTTCAAAATAATACGAATGTCTAAAACTCCAGTATCAGCGATGAACTTCTGCAACAAGCTCTCTACGTTTATGCTGTTCAGCAACTTTGTAATCAACCACCTCCTTGAACAGGTTTGCGTTAAGGACACAATCCTTGCCACCATAGACAGCTGCTTGCACACTAGCCATCATTTTCCTGTCCGCAGCCACATGTTGTGCCCTCTGTTCCGGAAATCGACGGGGGCAACCAATAAGGAAACGTCCACATACAACGCTAATTCAATTACTGGTCATGCCGTCAAAGGGTGTGACGTCTAGTCTCACGTTGATTTTCCCTGCGAAAGCCATGATCACAGACTTCGCTTGGTCGACTGCACGGACGATGGGCGTAATCATCACCTTTGGTCCATTATCATCGGGAGAATTGTGTTTGTCTTGATTAGGAACCTTAATAAGCCCGTTAATCTTTCCAAATTACTTTCAGCTGATGCCAGATTTAATGGGAAGCAAAGCTTTGCCGGTAATGACTGCAAGGCAGCATCTTCCTCTGAGTCTTCACCGCTGTAATAATCAGAAACCTTTCCGAGGAGTCCATTACTGCTAATTACCTCACGGGATTCATTTGTTAAAGATTCCACAAGTAGACGGCTCCAGATTTCGATTTCCAATACCTCTGACCAGTGCGGGCTTTAAAAATTGACAGAATAAACCCGCTCGCCGTTAACCAAATTGGAGGTCCGAAGATTAAACGAATCAAATGCCTTGCAAGAGCACGAACAACTGCAGGCTTTGTTCTTCGAACGTTTGGCGAGGGTTTGTTTCTTCTGGCAGACCGAGCCCCCGCTCAATCTGTTGGCGTACACACCACACAATACCGTGAATGCCTCCGCACAAAACACGCTACGGGAGAGGAATCTGTCCCAGAAAGACGAAGTCACTGGAGCGGCTTCCTCTGCTGCCCGTGGGATTCGAAACCCCGACCAACAACTCCGCGATAGGTTTAGCTCCGTCTGTTTATTATAATTTAGAGATCCCGTGTTCAATTCCGTCAGGAGATTTTCTTCATAATATTAAATACGCTGGCTATGAAGTGGGTTCACCCCGCAAGCTCCTCTCTTTTAAAACGTACGTGGCGACCATCAACAGATTCTGCACGTAAGGCCGAATCACAGAATCTTTATAATAAGATTCCGCAGTTTATGTTGGTCGCTGTTCTCCATCACATGGGGTTCAATTCGGTGAAGCATCAAATCAGACAGAATTTACGAAAACTTAAATTGTTGCTACGCGTCATAGACTTCTCCGCAGAAAGCGCATTCTCGGACTTACAAGGCAGGCTTAATTCAGCGTCTAGGGCACAGGAGAACTTCTCACAAACAGCCTCAACCACGCTAAGCCTTTCTTCCACGCTAACTAGGGCATTGTCTTCAACCCAAGCCCTCTGATACCATGTTAATTTCTGCTCTTGTTCTATGCCATTTCAGATTAGGGCACAATACTGAAGAAGATAGAACAAAATAATAGATCGATAGAAGACAAGCCAAAACAGAGATAGGAAATGGTAACGTTACGGCGATCAGCAGGATGCTTCTACCAGCAAAGTCTCCAATAGGTCATTCAGCCAAGCGTGTCACACATAACCCCAAAACAACCCAAACAAAGAATACGCAGCTCCAACGCCATCAAGAGAGAGAGAATTCCTCCACACCAATGTGTGTCAAATGAACTCCAAGTCTCTCCAATATATAGGAATCTTTGGGGGTGTGTGACACGTCCTTTAAGACATTTAAGTCAATATTTTATTCTAGGCCGACCCAGCACATAAGTGGAATAAATTCAAAGTACATGTTCTGCTCATCCGATCGAGATGATCTTTAGATCAATCTTACACCTCTCCGAAAGAGGAATCCAATAAAAATATTACGATCGTCATCTGAGCAGCACAACCCGGAGTTTGGACCTAGTTGTCCAATTTTAACAATCACTAATATGTAGTCTTGTATTAGGCCAATGGCCTCATAGCTTGTAGCATTGCTTTTGGACTTTATGGGCCATTTGGAGCCTCATTGCTTATGTATTTTTCGATGATATGTATTGCACTCGGTGCCATTTTGATATATTCACCTTTGTATGGTATATAAATGAGCAAACTTTGCATATTTTGTCTCTATTGGCTTGGAATCATGGTTGCAAATCTTAAAAATAGTTTTTTTTATTAAAAAATAATTATTTAATGTATTTTTTTTTAAAACCGGTTCATTGAGATCTGACCGCTCCCGGTTAGAAACCCAGTTCATTAGGTCCACCGGTCCGGTCACCGGTTCCGGTTTTAATAACTATGCTCACACAAATCCGGAAGTACAAGAGGGGTACATGAAGGCATTGGACAAGTTGGTACCTGACAGGGAGGAGTGTGCTAGATTGTGCCTTGAATTAGGCAAATACTTCAGTTGCACTGCTAACTTTGGTTCTTTCCATGCAATGGAAGACAGGGACAGATTTGATGCTCTCACATGGTGGGAAGCATATGGCGGCATGGGACTTTTGCCAAAGTTGGCTAAAAAGTTCTCTCACAGGTTGTGAACACTTCTTCTGCAGAGAGGTGTTGGAGCACCTACAGCTTTATACACAATGTGAGAAGAAACAGGCTGAATGAAAACCGAGCTGAAAGCTTGGTTTATGTGCATTATAACTTGAGGTTGTTGAGCCATTACCGTGATCGGGCAAATGAGGATCAATCATACAGAGTCTGGGACAACAACCCAGAGGATGATAATTTGGAGGACAGCACGTTACATCTGGAAGAATTGGAAGCAGAACTTTTTAGGGATGATGATGAAGCATCAGCAGCACCGCCACACACAGGGCCAGTCCCACCATCTACTGGTAGCAGTGCGGGTGCCAGTGCCAGTGCTAGTGCTAGTTCTCGATATCACACTATTGTTCCTTTGCAGATCCAGCCTCCACCTTCTAGTCATGGTCGTGGTACTCCTGAGAGTAATAGAAGACCACCATTTCCTCGTGGCTCGCACAAATTAGACATTTCTCGTGGGCGTGGCAAGGGGCCAGCCAATAGATAAAATAGATTTGTTGTTTACTAGTCTTTTCTATTTTCTAGTAGTTTTTATCTTTTATAACTGTTGACAGTTGAACAGTTGAAACTTGACTCTTTAATATATTTAATGACAATTTAAGTTTGAAGTTTGAATTTGAAAGGTGAAACTTTGAAGTTGGCATTTATAAGTTTACAAGTCATTATGAATTATGAATATGATGCTTCATGAAAGTTATATGGTGATCAATGAATCAATGATGATAAATGTTATATAATATCAATGATGATAAATGTTAAATATTGAATTTTGAAATCCATGAATCAATGATGATAAATGATATATATCAATGATGATAAATGTTATATATTGAAATTTGAAATCAATGAATCAATGACGATAAATGTTATATATTGAAATTTGAAATCAATGAATCAATGACGATAAATGTTATATATCAATGATGATAAATGTATATTGAATTTTGAAATCAATGAATCAATAATGATAAATGTTAGATATTGAAATTTGAAATCAATGATGATAAATGTTATATATCAATGATGATAAATGTTATATATTGAATTTTGAAAGCTTGAAACCTTCAGATTGATGATTCGTGAGACTCAAGAGTCAATATGTTGTATGCTTCCAACTTGTGGGCGTGGTTGATGAAGATTATAACTTCTAGATGATTGATGTTATATGATTCAATCTATGTTTTTATGTTTTTTATGTCTAATTCATCAGTCTACATGTTTTTGTTGACATATATGCATCAAAATATAATATATATATATATATATATAAACGCTCCCGAAAACGCTCCGGACCGGAAGCTTCTAAAAATGGCGCTCCCCGCTCCCGCTCCCGCTCCCGCTCCCAAGTAACCTTGCACCCACTCTTAGGTGTATTCAAATTGGGTACCCACTATCTCAAATAATTCATCATTCTTCTCCATGCTCTTCTGTTAAGCTTAAAGGGGGATGTTGAGAATGGTGTAAGCTTCAGTTCCTGCGATGTACAACCCAATTGTAATCATTATTATATTGTATCCCTAGGTTTGGTGTAACTTAGGAACACAATTAATTATTATATAGAGAGAACAAATTGGAGAATAGTTTTTTGTTAGAATACCTTATCCAATCGAAACATCTACGAGTATAAGAGGTGAGATAGGAAGGGGTAGATATCCTACAGCATCCAACTTTAGAATTGCTTTGGGGCAAAGCTCTTCAAGGAAGACCCTGGCAGATCCAACAAAGGAAGATAACTTGCAGCGGAGACAACAGTTGAATTAAAGGGAAAAGGTTGCTACCAATGGTAAGAATTCATCTGGTCCTGCTTTTTACCGCCAGATCTGGCAATCTTGTTGTGCCATTTTGTTGCATAACCTGCATTGCTGCATTGAATGTTCTTACTAAGGGCATTGCTACTGTACCAATTGATGTTGGGATTGTTACAGTTTCAGATGAGGAACATGAAGGAAAAAATTTAAGCCTCCTACGATAAATCAGGCCAGGGCAATCAGTTTTCCCAAATGACCAGTTTTATTGACCAAATCTAGGTACTTTTGCCAGTCCGTACTGAAATTACTTAAAGTAAAGAGGAGCAAGGTTAACAAATTCCATATTAGAGAATTAGGGAAGAGGCCAAACAGATGCTGTTAATTGCTTCCCAATCACAAGAATTTGTGGTCAGAAGAATACATGAATTCCAGTATGATGACAATAAAAAGACTCTACGGTTAGAACTAACAAAGGGAGAGAGGCAATGAAGGCATGAAGAAAATGATAGTGTTACAACTTATAGCCTAAGATATTGATGTTTCTAGCATGGGCATTGAAGTTACTATTGTAGAAATTTCTGAATCTTAATTCTTATGCAGAAATTATTTCTTTTAATCTGGTTAAGCTTCTCCTACTTATACAAGTTATCAACTGAATAAATTCAAGTCAACATCAAAGCAAAACACATAACAGATCTCTACCAATTCAGATCTAGAATAAACAAATGCACACATAGACAAAGTGACATAGTTATTTCTGGACAAACTGTCCCTGGAAAAACCCAATGTGGGAAAACCGGTCTCTGGCTGCTGGAGGGCTCTATTATTAAGAATATTTTTGAATACACAACTCTGGGTTCCAGATCTGGAAAACCCTATAGAGAAAACTCTAGATCTGCAACACCTGGTTGATCTAAGACCAACAATACTGATTGATCCACATCCACATCCTCAAATGGGATTTACAGAACTCAGCCAGATCTAGGCCTAGAAACCTTAGATCTGCTCCTGAAAGACACTGCGTTAGCCTCTGAAGGCCTCCAAATGCTCAATGCTGTCATTGGAAGCGACTGCGTTACCCCAGACAGGGTGACACAGTCACTACGTTGCCCCTAAGGGTCTCTGCGTAACCCCTGAAGGGTTTCCTGAAAATCACGTTGTCCTTGCTGCTGCTGCTTCCGTCTGCTACTGCTGCTGCTACCTTCCTCTGCGCTGTCTTTCCTAATCTCTTCTCTGCTTCTTGTGTATTCTAGACCCCGGGATCAGATCATCCCCTTGGTCTAAATTCCCCTCTCTGCAACTGAAACACTTGAGAATTCTTAGCAACCCCGCTCTAGAATCTCAGCTTAGCTTCAGTGCTCTGCCTCTGTGTGTCTGACAAATGACCCCAAGCCTTTCCTTTATACTTTTCTCGTTGACAAATTAATGGCCAAGATTAAATCTTTAATCAATGGCTAAGATTAAAAGAAAGCTTGATTCGTGTGACTTAAAACAATTTCATCACATGTTTAATTAAATTCACTTTAATTTTTTTATTTTCCTAAGTTTTAACTTAAGAAATACATTAAAATAATTAATTAATTTAATATCTCCTAAACTAGATGAAATTTCAAAAATCCATTTCTGGGTCTTGTAGATCAGGTAAACTCTAGTCCTTCCTCAAAATTTGGGACCTAGAGCACAACTGATGCTACCCCAAAAACACAAAATCTCAACACCCCCTCTTAGCATCAAGGGTGTGCTCTAGCAATACATCACAGTTATGCATTACAAGATTTTGGGCACTGGTTTTGTGCTGTTGAAGCTTGGCCTCTTGCCACTCAACTTTGCACTGCTGTTGCCATTCTTTACTGCTGCCCATGACTCTGCCACTGCCACTGTAACCACTGTACTGCAGCTCCCTCTCAATATGCTGCATCTGTGCTGCTCATAGCACTGCCACTACTGATCTGCTGCACTGCAACTTCAGTTGTTGAGAGAAACAACTGAATCTCCTGCCCAATCTTTGACAAACAAGTCAGATGGGCTGCGTCCTCATCACTAAAGCTCCATAGGCTACAGATTTGTGCTGGCATCTAAAGAATGATGCACAGTTACAACTCTGCCTGTGTAATCAGACTCCCTTTGCACACATCAACTCCTTGTGCTGAAATCTATCATGCTGTTACTGCACTGCGCTGTCCCTCTGAAGCTCTCTGCGCTGTTGCAGCTCTGCACTGTGTAAGCAGCACTGCTCTGCGCTGCTACTGCTTCTACGCTGCTGCTGCTATGCTCTGCGCTGCTCCTCCCAGCCTCCAGATCTGCCTCTACCTCTTCCTCATCTGTGATCTATGCACCCACTGCTCCACTTGTCCCGCTACTGTCTTAAGGTTGTCGTAGCTTGCTTGTGATCCAAGAGATGAGCTGCTTAAGGATCTCGCCTTACTTCCATGTAGCTCCTCTACATGTCCATGTCACCCCACCTCCGTGGTTCATGAGCACTCATGGCTACATCATCTTCTGACCCATCATCTGCCACCGCTACTTTGGAAGAAGATGCTTTCTTGTCCTTCTTCTCTTTCTGACAATGGCTGCAAAATGTCCCATTTGCCGCCACATTGGAAGCCTTTACTTGATCTTAGAAAAGATCCTTCTTCTTCTTCATTGCTTCTTCGATACCTGCCGTATCTTCCTCCTCTTCCTTTTTTAACCTTGCTCACCCAGGTTTGTTTCGCTTTCTGGTGAACCTTCGTAGTTCTTGCCGCAAGATCAACCAGAAGCTGTCCCAATCTGGGAGGTCCGCTCTGCCCAAGATACTTTGGACAAAGGTTTCCCACTCATCCGTGATTGCATTGAGGGCAGTCCTGACTATCACTGCATCATCTACAGTTGCACTTGTTGCGGTTAGCTGATCCCTGATTGACTGCAATCTAAAGAGGAAATGCTCGATGTCTTCTCCCTTGGTCATCATGAATGACCTCATTTGGGCCTCCAACAACATCTTTCTTTGGACTGATTTTCCCTCATATAGGGAAGTCAAGGCCTTCCACATCTCATTGGCTGTCCTCTTCTCAGCTATGTGTGGCACAATATGATCCTTGATATTGTCCATTATCAGCCACTTGGCATGCCCAACAACTTCTCTATGCTTCCTTAGGAGATCCGCATCTGTCGGCGTGGCCAGGGTCTGCTCTACATGATCTCTTAGACCATATGCCTCTAGGACAATCAGGATCCTAGCTTTCCATGTACCGGGAAAGTCGAGAGACCCTTAGCCTATCTTGATCACGCAGCCCATGAGGAGCCATCTCGTTTCATAATGTGTCGTAGCTCCTCTTGTCGGAGCTCCTCTTCTCTATGCTAGAGATCTTGGATCTAGGGTCCTTTTTGAACTGGGAACCCTCTGCTCCCTCTGACACTTGATTTCCCTCCTTGGAAATCTACCAAATCAACTATGATTCAGCTTCTTCTTTGATCCTCTGACCAAACTGCAAGTTTCCTTTGGCAAGAAACTCTCTGAGAAGCCGATCTCTTCCCAAACTTTGTCACTTGTGCTAAGGTTAAAAATCTGAAAACTTCAGAAGTTTAACCCCACTAGCTCTTCTGAATTTCTGCAACTTTTCTACAGACTTTTTCTGGATCTGACAGATTCAGATCTGAATCACACTAGCTGGCTTCAGACCCAACCAGCATTGTTTCTGAGCTGCCTCTACACAATAATTGTGTGGGCTTGCTAGGACACAGCGCTGGGCAGCGTCACCCTTCCCTCTGCGTGAATCTCCTCCTGAAAATTGCGTTGTCCCTTCAAATCTACTTTTTTGTTGCCTTTCCAGCTGCTTGATGCAGCTAGATCCTTCAGATGCTTCAGCTGATGACCCTTCTATATCTACAATTCCTCTAATACCATGCAGAAATTTCTGAATCTTAATTCTTATGCAGAAATTATTTCTGTTAATCCGGTTAAGCTTCTCCTACTTATACAAGTTATCAACTGAATAAATTCAAGTCAACATCAAAGCAAAACACATAACAGATCTCTACCAATTCAGATCTAGAATAAGCACATGCACACATAGACAAAGTGACAGTTATTGCTAGACAAACTGTCGCCAGAAAAACCCAATGTGGGAAAACCGGTCTCTGGCTGCTGGAGTGCTCTATTATTAAGAATATTTCTGAATACACAACTCTGGGTTCCAGATCTAGAAAACCCTACAGAGAAAACTCTAGATCTGCAGCACCTGGCTGATATAAGACCAACAATATTGACTGATCCACACCCTCAAACGGGATTTACAGAACTCAGCCAGATCTAGGCCTAGAAACCCTAGATCTGCCCTTGAAAGACACTGTGTCAGCCTCTGAAGGCCTCCAAATGCTCAGCGCTGTCACTGGAAGGGACTGCGTTACCCCAGACTGGGTGACGCAGTCACTATGCTGCCCTTAAGGGTCTCTGCGTAACCCCTGAAGGGTTTCCTGAAAATCACGCTGTCCTTGTTGCCGCTGCTGCCGCCGCCGCGCCTTCCTTTGCGCCGTTTTCCCGATCTCTTTCTCTCGGCTTAGTGTATTCTCTAGACCCGGGATTAGATCATCCCCTTGGTCTAAATTCCCTCTTTGCAACTGAAACACTTCTGAGAATTCTTAGCAACCCCGCCCTAGAATCTCAGCTTAGCTTCAGTGCTCTGCCTCTGTGTCTTACAAATGACCCCAAGTCTTTCCTTTATACTTTTCTCGCTGACAAATCAACGGCTAAGAATAAATCTTTAATCAATGGCTAAGATTAAAAGAAAGCTTGATCCGTGTGACTTAAGACAATTTCATCACATGTTTAATTAAATTCACTTTAATTATTTTATTTTCCTAAGTTTTAACTTAGGAAATACATTAAAATAATTAATTAATTTAATATCTCCTAAACCAGATGAAATTTCCCAAATCTATTTCTGGGTCTTGTAGATCAGGTGAACTCTAGTCCTTCCTCAAAATTTGGGACCTAGAGCACAACTGATGCTACCCCAAATACACAAAATCTCAACAACTATGAGTTTGAATCAGGTCACCATTCAGATGGTAGAGGTAAGTTCTAGGCACGAGTTGAAAGAATAAAATAATTGGTTTAGTGCCGAACCTTTATATGTTGAGCCAGAGTCCAGTAGAGCTCTAGAAGAATCATCTTTGAAGCCTGCTGACAAAGAAACCTCTTATGGGTCTAACTTGGCTAAATGTGCTTTAAAGAACTTGAAGGAGGTCATAATTGAGAATATAAGCAATAGAAAGCTGTTAAAAACATGGGAAATTGGTGAAATTGTTGGATAGGTTGAGAGTCAATTCTGCGCATATGAAGACTAACATAAGGAATGGGAAGAAGTGTGACACAATTTCATGGGACAGTATCTCCAATTATATTTATCCATTGTGGCAATATTCTAGAGATAGAGAGACCAATTAAACAATGGTCAGTGGGTTAACTGCAGGAAATTTGAAGACCAACTACAGGAAATTTGAAGAGCATGAGAATACACGTTGGAGATGCTTGGTCAATTGTAGAACCATTGGAGCAAAGTTCAATCTTGCCATGACTTGCAGTAGAGCCTGAATTACCACGTGACTGTTTTTTGGGATCCAAAATGATAAAATAATAGAGCAAAAGCCTTATGATGAAGGGGTAGATGATATCCAAAAAGATTTGGAAGTGTTGAACACCAAGGTGAGTGCTGACTATATCAAAATATGGCTTACTACAACAACTATGGACAGTAATGGGCTAAAAGCTTCCGTAGATTCATTGAATGATGCCTTACTCAAGTTGGAAGATGACTAACGTAGCATACAGGTAAAAAATACATGAGTACTATGGGGCCCTTAAGCACAAGAATCATGAAAATTATTGAAGATTTAAGAGGCTCACCCCCAATTCAGCAAATGACTCCACCTCAGCAGCAAGGATCATCCTCAAGACAGTCACTTTCTCATAAAAACATGACACTGCTTGCGAATAGCATCTCTTGACATTTTTCAGTACCTTGTGTTACATGAAGACAGTTAGGCTTATTCCTTTGCAGTGCAACGATAGACAGAAAAGAAGACTGTTAGGAAGGATGCAAATTTATCTCAGTGGCAGTTATAAAAGGCAAGCAACTTGAAGAGAAGGGATTCCAGATATTTTCTGCCATTCTTTTACTTTTTTGTCTCGTTCCTTTTTTCGCCCCTCCATTCCTTCCTTTTCTGTTTCTTTAGTGCATTTTAAGCTCCTTGACTTTCGTCCTTTACCTATTCTCATTCTTCTATCTGAAGTCCCAGGTCTTTCAAATTGACTTAGAGGATACCGAAGCTAGGAGCTCCAAGAATTCTTTTGTTGTTGCTCCTTCCTTGCTATCCACTTGCTGCTACTGTCTTATTTTACACAATCCATTGCTTAGAATGGTCATCTTGGGTCTGAGACATTTCTAAACTCTTCTATTTCTGATCTATCCTAGGACCTAGACCTATATTTATTTTAGTATTTTGGGCTCCTCCTGACTTTGGAGAGGCCGCAGTTTATAAGTTAAAGATGAATGACTCCATGATTCAGTGCCTGGTAGCAAATTCAGCAATATTTGTACACAAATACAATTCGATACAGAAGAAATTTGTATCAGAAAAATCAGTATGGCTCCAATATGGAAGTATACATTGCATAGATGTGAAAAAATGCATTTGTTCTAAATTCTGGAATAGTTTCAAGTTTCAACCTCAATAACACCCAATAAAACAGGAAAAAACAATCCGTTTCTTGAAAAATTTGGGATTAATTTTTGCTTAGAGATGTGTTCAAGTATTCAAAGATTATTAAAAATATTTGAGGTTTTTGGTCTATTTGTTTTTTGGGTTATGACTCATGAGTCAACGGGGATCAGATACACGAGGTATATTATCAAATACAATCAAAAGTAAGTCGACCATACTGTATTTGTTTTTTGTACCAAAACTTTGACAAATTTTGTACTAGTGCCAAATTACTGTATAACAAAGTTCCATACGGCCAAATCTTGCTACTATTGTTCCTGTGTATTATATAGTTGATATATAGAATGTGTCCTTGGGTAAATATTTTCCTAATCTGTTATGTAACGTGTTTACCTCTGTTTAAACTTTAATTCAATATGTGCTATCTCTTCACCTTTTCCACTTAAAATTTTATCATATTTGGCTGAATGTAATGGTAGATGTGCCCTGAAGTAATCAAATCTTAATGTAAGCCGTTCCTCTTACTGTCCATTGGGAGATTTAGGAGTAGTTTTCTTTTATTGTAAATCTTTTGGATATAATACATGTGGTAGTGTGATTTTTTTATACATGCGTGTTCCCTTTAAATTTCCAATGTCCCCCTGAATGCTTTATCATTTTGTGTCTTTACTTTTCAGTTCATAGTGACATTATTTCTCCGCATTTACATGTTCTTAGATCCAGGAACTATTATTGGTTGATTTCTGTGGGGCATTTTAGGTCTAAGTACTAAATTTACTATATGAAGAGATTGATTGTTTAAGGGAGCACCACCTTTTGAGAAAACAGGGGGATTTTCATCTATCGCACTGGAACTTCCCAATGCCTTATTGAGTTTTCCTCAACTGCTGTGGGATACTGTTGTCTCCTTTAAAGAAACAGCAGATTGCAGGAATATCCTGTTAAGAACCCTTCACCCTGGTTTTAAAAAATGACGACCCTGTTCCCATACTTGTCCCCATGCCCACACACACGTACCCTGGCAACATAGCTTATACAGTTTTTTTGAAGGGCATATGGTCATTCTGAAAGGTTAATGTTCAGTGTTTACTTAGCTACTAACTGAGCTGATTTCTGTATCCAGCTCATGTATAATTTCCTGGATCGACTCATCAATTTGGGACTCCCTAGGACCAGAGATTTTCAAGGTGTGAATCCAAACAGCTTTGATGGACATGGAAACTATAATATTGGTGTCCGTGAACAAAGTGTGTTTCCAGAAATCCAGTCTGACAGTATAGGCAGCACAAGGGGGATGGATATCTGTATCACAACTACAGCAAAAACAGACAGTGAGGCACAAAAACTCTTAGCTCTTATGGGGATGCCATTCCGAGAAGGAGTTGCACCAGTTATGGAAAGAAAAAAGAAACGGAGGGTGAATCCTAAGGATTTCAAAGGAAGGTACAGAAGGTAAGTTCATCGGTAATACATGGGGAGCTCTTACACGATTATTTTGATGGCAATTACCAAAATTTACTTGGTATTTATGTAATTTTTCAACCTTTTGAATGTGAAATTTTACAAAACTGTATTCATAAGGTCTATCAATAAGTGTTAAGAAATGAGTTTAATTTGTTTTTTATTAGAACGTGATTCATTTATATATATCTCCAAATTGAGTGCCTAGTTTCTAGTTTTGTAAGTTACAATATGAGTCTGTAGCTAATATTGTCCACAGCGTTAAAGTGGCTTACAGATTCACACATTAAAGCTTGTTTACATCCTAGACCTGTAGTCTTTAAATGTACTTATTAAAGTGACCATCTGGTCTAAAATATAGGAACTGTATGCTCATTTATTTATTTATATTAAAGCATGTCTAAGAAGAAAAGAGTGCAATAAGGAAACAAAACATTCTCATCTGTTTTTAGGTCCATCAAAATTTTACTATAGATCCTATTCTTTACATTTGATAACAATGTTCATATCGGAGTGGCAGGCCTTTGACAATTTTAGCAATCTGTATTCAGGGTCTACGTCTATAGGGCACTGTGAATATACTGGCTTCTGGCACTGTTGTGTTCCATGGTGATGTGTCATGTGACTTTTTATAGCTAATACATTTCTTCAAGGGAACTTCAAGTGGAGTTCTACAGTCTACTTATATCATCCCTGCTTCACTTAAAGGTTTTAGCTTTACTATGACTCACGATCTTACCAACATTCTTTCGTTAGCCATTTTCATCCATTCATTGCTAACTTTGCCAGGTACCTATTAGGCACATTGCACTTAAACTGATAACCGATAATCATGTGGCAATTCATCCCTTAATTCTCTAGCTTTTCTCGATTCTCTTTGCTTAATCATTACATAAGGATTCTCAGAAAAATGATGGCATGCTTGCAATATATAATATTTCCTAAGTAAAACTATGGAAGTTACATGAATATGAAGGGAGCTAGGTAAATGCATCACCGTGTTAGAGGACAACCGTGTAGGACTAAGTGAAAATGAGTATGATGCGACTAGGTTACCACCATGATGAAGATCAGTGAAGAAAAATATGCACCCTTAAAGTAACCTCCACCAACATTCCAACCTTTTGAAGGCTATAATGATCCCATCAATATGCACAAGACCGTTTACCACTCATCTCAACATAAGGGGTAATCGATGGCACACAATGCAAACTTGTTCCCTGGTGGGGACATCAAGTGAGGTATGCAATAGAAGCAACCAACCCAAGGAATTGAATTCGAGGCCTCCTGCATGAAGCTCAAAGTACTCTAGCACTAGTTCTAGCCCACTGGGCTATAAAAACAATGATATAACCTGTTATAACTTGTTAGCTTTTGGGGTTTACTTGAAATTGTTTACACCATGTTTGATGTTGCTTCATGAGATGCAGGCTGCATGGTATATGGTTGAGCTGTGGTGTTCTATGATGTACTTGTACAATAGAGGTGGCTTACTGTTGAGTTGTTTGACCTCGTATGGATGCTTGCATGACATTCTTCCTTGGAGTGTTAGAGACCTATGGAGCTTGGTGACTTCATGTAGCTGGCACATAGAGGGGGATTGCTTGTTTGAAAGATGCTTTGCAATGGAGGAGCATTGGGAATTTTGTAGGAGGGTGTTGAGCTCTTGACAACATGAGGTTGTTTGGTTGCTTGCATGGAGGCTTTACGCTTGACTTGAGGACATTTGGGTTGAGGGAGTGACGTGTAGGTGTTGTGGCCCTTGAGGAAGCATATGACCTTGGAAATGCATTGGAGCTTTGAATTGTTGGACGTTGGGAAGTAGTATTCATGCCTTGGAGCCTTGCTTGTTGATCGTTGTCACCTTGGAGCTTGACATTTCACTTGGAGCAGAGCACTTCATGTGTATTGTAGACTGCTTATAGTGGACTAGGTCCACTTGTCATTGCAGACCTTCCTTATTTGCCATATAGAAAGAGGAACGAGAGAGTCGTTATCATCATCAATCATGCACTTTTGCTTATTCTTCCTTACACTTGGGTTAGAGATTTAAGAGGAGCACTAGACTCTCTCTCTCTCACACACACACACACACACATTCAATCTTCTTTGTACTTACTCATCTTAAGGCACTAGGGGTTTTTGGAGAATTCTTGAAGTCTAGGGCTAAAGTTTGGTCTCCAAGGAGAACTTGCTAGTGATGATTTTAGCTTGTTGGAATATCTTTGCTGGAGCTAGGGTTTTTCTTGGTTTCCCTAGTTAGGGTTTTGGAGAGCTTGGATGGTTGTCCCAACTTGTGATAATTTGACAGTATGCTCTTAAACTTAATTTCCTGTTTTTATATATGATGTTTTCCATTGTCTAAAATTGTTTTATTGCATATCTGGTTTTTAGCAATAATTTTTGTCATGGTTTGGTAATTTTCAACACTTACATGTCTTGCTGATTTGACATCAGTTAAAGTTGAAATTGTGAAGAGATTTAACATGTATGTTGAAGATAATAAAACATATTTAGAACTGTAAATCTACTTTAATTGCAGTAATTTCAGATCTGGATTATTCATGAAAAGTTTGCTTTAAACGGCCGACACTTGTTGGCATATATTTGGTATCCTCTCTCTTGGGTTGCTTAGTGTATTGGGGTTGACGTGATGTGAAATATTGCCTGCTGCTTGCTGTTGTAATTTATATTTCAGTTCAGCCCTAAGTTTGATAATTCACAGGGATTACGAACCTCTAAAGAGATGAAATTTCTGAATTTGCAAAAGAAACCTCAATTCATTAAATTTCAATATAACCAACTTTACATATTCAAAGTTCAAACAACTACATTCATGGAACACATTCTACGATCAATCGGTCTCAAGGAAGTTTCCTGTGCTGTTAATGGGGAGAATTTTGAAAACAATGTATGAGTTGAGAAAGCTTCCTAGAGCAAAGACATCATGTTTTTGTCATCTCGAGTATTGAATGAATGCAACGGTTTTCAAACTAAGGTCATCATGCTAAGTTATCACTTGATTAGTTAATCTAGCATTGAGAATTTTGAGAGCTATTGGAAGCTATAGCTCCACTCAGTATTCCAGAGTTTTAAAAAAACTTTTGAATGGGTATTATAAGTTTTGAAGCCGTAAGATGCTAATAAATTAATTCCCACATGATCGCTGCACAGAAATAATGGAACTCGTTTTACCTTTGTTAAGTAAAACATAACATTTTGTTTTTAACAGCTCTGCCAATTAAAAGTGACGATTTTATTTTATTTCCCAAGAAAACCTCACAGGGGAATCCAAGGGATGACATCTCTATTAAATCTGTTGGATAGATTAATATACCTAATCGAGGTGGATTTGAATTGGGTACTTGTTAACATGGATTTAGCCAAATACCCAATATCAATAACAACTAGTTATGTTAATTCTGATTAAATTCTAACTTAATATAACTTCATCAACATTTAAAATTTGATTTCAATATATTCAAGTTAATGTGATATATTTTGGAAAATTGTTTCATGTTTTAAAATATAAATTAAAATAGATAAATGTCTTTCAAATTAATCATATCATTTATCTACTTTATGGATCACAAAAGTCTTAGATCTAATATCAATTTAAATTGAAAGTTTAAAATTTAAAAATTTAAATTTGAAAGATAATACAAAGTTTAACATATAAATTCACCTTTAATATAGAATTTAAAAATTCGCTTACCATCAAAAAATCTCGAACTTATGAGTTACTCCTTAAATATTTGGATCTTGATATCTTTTTAAAAAAAAAAAAATCTCCTTCAAGGTCAGCCTTAGTTTGAATGGAAGAACGATATGCCACATTTGAGATGTCACTATAATTGTGTGACACTTGATAAAGCTTGGATGTCACACTTGATAAAGCTTGGATGTCTTATAGGATAGTTTATTTTTCTCAAAAATGACTGTCATCTTCTATTTTTCTCTATGGATTACTCAAATACATGTTGCTTTGAATAGTATGTATGCTGTATGTCTTTGAAATCTCCGAAATACATGTAAATCCATAGTCTTTAATGCACATAAAAGATTAGCATTGAAGTGTATGATCACACTTTCCAATCACTAGGCTTCGCTCTGTAATGCATGAATTTTACTTTCATGCTTTAGGGTCAAATATGTGTCGAGGATCTAAGCAATGCATTTTAATGTAAAATTATAACATATAAAATCTTAAATTAAGATTAAATGAACAATTTAACAGATAAACAAATAAAATTTGACTTTCGTTATTTAATTCATTAAGGAGATGTCAAACTTTTGACTTATGCTTTGAATGCATGGCTTTGGTTTTAAATGCGTAATTTATGTCATGGAATACATGTTAATCCATATTTTGCACCATGAATATATAGATTTCCGAACCCACAATTCATGATTTAGAATTTTAAAACCTGGGTTAAATATAAGATTACTAAATAAATATTGTAAAAAATATATGAACTTGCCTTATGGTCTATGACATTGGTTTACATGTTATAGGTAACACTCGTGATGAAATATTATGCAATACTATTTACTGGTTATAAAATATATGTCGTAAGATTTTTTATTTTAATATAATTTAAATGTTTTATAATGTTATAATTTATTATTGTTTATTTATTTTTATGATTTGATAATTTATATATTTATCATATTATAATGGTATATTTATTTTTTTTACATTTATTCAATGACAATTTTTTATTTTTTATTTTTATTTATTTTAATCTTAATCTAAATAATAAAATGAAATTGTGATAATCTTTATATTTATCATATTATGATATTATATTCAATATTAAATTTTTGAATTTTAATCTGAATAATAAAATGTAGTTAAATAGAAAAAGTTAACTTCAAGATTTAAAGCTTTAAATAAAAATATAGATAAATGTCTAAAAAAATATTTTGTTTTGGTTTGAAATTTATAATATGTAATGTAATTCAATCAGTAATTGGAAGATGCCTCCAAGCATTCTTTTGCTACTTGCTTATAGGGACAAAATCATCCCCATATCAAATTAGGAGCCTAGTCGACTTCCTAGTTCCAAGAAACCTTTCAGCATCTTTGCTGTCCATTTCCATGACTCTAAAAATAACAAATATATGCTTTAAGGAGTTTGTCACAAGAAAATATTTCTTGTGAGAATTATCCAATCTCTCAACCTCCTCTACCTTCTTCCAACACCACTTCCTCTCTATTTATCAAGTTTTCATACCTACTCCCAAGTCTTTTCAATTACCCTCATTAATAGCCATCAACATCCTTTGCTAGATTTTGAAAAAGAATTAATTAAAATAAAAGACTAATGAATTACATGAAATAATAATCAAATGTTAAGTCTCTTTTTAGGGTAGCTTATAAATGCCACTTTCACAATTTTTCCTAAACTTTATAACAATTTATCATACCCATCAATTCACTATACTAGTGAATAATTAAAGGCACACGAGTGTTTAATGCTACTAATATTTGTGTATGCAATATAATTTTACACAATTATTAAATAGTTAATAACCTACTTTAATAATTAATACATCAATTAATTCTACCACTGTACATGCACATAGTATGTATGTATAGTTAAAATATACATAGCTTATATGTATACTAGTGATAAACAACCCCTACTTGTAATGCCTAGTTCCTATATGTTCACATCAAAACATGTATGATGTTAAATTAAGCAAATGCAAGATTCATTAATATTAAATAACATATTACATTATCACATCAATCATTGATCATCACACTAAAAAAATATTAAAAGTGAATTGGAACAAGTGTTTTAAACATGGTAACAACTAAGTATGAAAACAAGAGCGACACTTCTAATCCCCAAGTAGGATTATGAACTAACTTTGTATTATCCTTCCTCAACCTATTTCCATTTTCTACATTCTATCATTTCCCTTGTTGGTTTATGCTAGATTGTCAATTACATTGATCTAACTCTAAATAGAACTTGTAAGCGAAAGTGTCATCTATCGCAACCACGCTTCCATAGTAGACAATTGGTAGTGGGTATCAAATGTTTAAGGGAGCATGTCTTAGCATGAACCTCCCATGACTTCATGTTTAAGGGGATAAACAATGGGTAATACCTCCACCCCACATGATAAAACTAGAGTCAACATGATCTTTCGTGGGTAATACCTCCACGCTTTCTAATAAAATTAGGGTCAACACCCTATATCAAGCCATGCTATGCAATTACTATTCTTAGAGTCATGTCATTAAAAAGAAATCTAGGCATGCTTTGCCTCTTGTCAAAACCACACTTATTTGAAATAATAAATTTGTCTCCAGAGCCTTGGCCTGACATAGTAAGGCTAGTAAGGATAGGTGTCCTGTTGGAGTCTGGGATCGCGACTCTAGTTCCGGTGGTTGTCTCCAAATATCTCGGTCCTGGGTTGAACCATGAGTTTTTGATATATGTGGCTTGTAGGCTATTGCATATATTCGGGGAGGTTGTTAGTTACCTTGTTTAAAAAAAATATTTGAAATAAAAATTAGTCATAAGTCAAACTTATAGTATATGTTATCTTCATCTAAGTTACCTCAACTTTATAGTCATTTAACTATTCCATAGCTTGTCAAGCTGTAGGTCGGCTTTCTAATACTCTTATTCATGTAGATACATCACGGATTTCATATGAGAATCCATATTTGTATTAACATTCAATTAGTAAATGTATGCTTATTACACCGTACTAAATGTTTGTTATACATTCACAACAAAATTTTGAGTTGGTATCCATGAATTAAAGTTCCACATTTTAATTTGCGTATTTAAACAAATCACATCATTATCATTACCATGAACGTATAACAACAAAAATAATATTATGCAACAAACAACTATGTTTAGATGCACATCTCTCAAATGTTTATATCAATTAAATTGAGCCCAAATACAAACTAAGCAATTGTTATTAGTATTATTTAAAAACAAATTTAAATACAACCTACTACCCTAATAAAACTTTAAAAACAAGATGTCTCAAGTGGTCTTGCCACTTGGGAAACCAATCCCCCCAAGCTATTTACAAAGGCTTTCCATAATGGGAAACCAAGCCATAGTAATCCATTAACCACTAGATGCCATTAACCACTTATTAACAACAAATGCCATTAACCACTTATTGCTAAGTAGAATTAGGCAAAACTAACATAAAAAAATATAAATTGTTTGTTCGGGTTGACTTACGTGCATCTGAACTTGCTAGTACTTTGGATGTAGGAGTTCCAAACCAAAACATGAATAGAAGCTAAAACATAAATTAAAAGATATTAGAGGAAGGGTATCACTCTTGGGGGGGGCATGAGGTGACTTTTGCTTTTATTGAACATAGGATCCTCAAACTAGGATTTCCTCAAACTATACTTGAGGAGGGCCAAAGAGGGTCCTATGGTATTAAGATGGGGTCATCCTATGACCCTTTGGAACCCCAAGAGCCATCTCATTCCTTTGCTTACGCGTAGGTACGTGCTTGGCCTGTGATATTGATTATGAGTGCAAAGACACCCTATATGAAAGCCTTAAATTTACCTTTGAAGAGGGAGAGTTGTTTCTTCAACTCTGCTAATTATTCTATCTCTGGACCCATTGCCTAAGCTACCATAGATTTGTTGTGCTTGTACAGTTTCGCTTTGAAGAGGGAGAGTCGTTTCTTCAACTCTGCTAATTCTTCTATCTCTGGACCCATTGCCTAAGCTACCGTAGATTTGGTGTGCTAGTACAGTTCCACTAACTTGAAAGATCGAGTTTTCCATTGTCTAGAAGTTACCTGGATCATGTACTCATCCTCATGTTTCTATTAGTGTCCATGGTGTCCCTAATTGACCTCTTCATCAAACTCCTCCATAACTGCCTTGCCTTCTGTTGAGCATCCAAGCACAAATAGACCATGAGCCCAATTCATATCTTGCTAAACTCTTGTGACGCGTCTCAGGACCAATTCTTTGTCACACACAACATCTTGGTAGGTTGTTAAGGGGTTTTTCCCTTTCTTGTACTTATGCCAATTCAAATCCATGACTTTGAATCCCTCAACCCTCACTGAATTTTGCACCCACACCTTAGTCCTATGGGCACACTTGCAAAATAAATTGCAGCCTATATAGAATAATTAAGGGATACAAATGGGGTCAAATGCATATAGGTCACAACCTATTATACCCTCACTAGCCTCCTACCAACCTGCCTATCTCATCATTCTTTGACTTAGAAGACATACCTTATAGCTATTATGACAAGAAACAACTCTCTCTCCAAAATACCTTTGTATTCAAGTTGATTTTCCTTGACATACCTCATCCTCCTTTTGTTGGCTTGTGGGATGTCTTATTGCCTATCATTTTCCAAATCTGTCTAGTGATCGAGCCACCTTGTGTGTGTTTATTGTTAATGACACTCATGCTGACGTTCATGGCATTAGGGGAGTTTTGAGGTCTAAAAGGAGCCTCCTAAAGAAAACAATAAATTAATAGTTAAAAATAAAATAAGAGTTGTGAATTTTTAAAGAAAAAGAAAGTAAACTACTTTTTAATTGTATTTTCAACTTATCTCCATATAGGTTTACTCAATTGTCAAGTGTATACACTCATTGGATGTATAATTAAATTCCACATCTAAAAAGTACCCACTCTGCATACTTTTGAGTAGACCCATATCGAAAAATCGTAAATACTTCAACACTTTTTTTTTTTAATGCATTTTTTATTTTTTTCTTTTTTTGATGTCGGTCTACTTAGAAGTATGGAAAGTGGGTACTCGTTGGATGTGGAATTTAATCTTGCATCCAACAAGTGTCTACACTTGACATTTGAGTAAACCTATAAGTGGAAAATACAATTAAAAAAGTAGCTTTATTCTTTTCCCTCCAAAATATTTACCTATGGGGATGACATCATCATCTTGAATCCTAATGGTTCTTTTAAAGTTGATTTTGTCAATACATTTTTTGTTTTGAGACCCATTTTTGACCTCAAAATTCCCCCAAGGTAGAGGATGTCTCCATGTTGTGGACTTGAGGGAGAGGACGACCAAAAGTGCTCATACTAAGCACAAAGCTTAACATAATTACCTCCCTTTACCACCTCTAAACTTCTCACCATGTGACATTCTTAGTTTGCCACCTTTCCCACACTCTTTTGCCTACTAGATTCATCATGGTTCCACACCCCATCTAGGGATAAACTAAGAAATTATTACTAGAGTGATTAAAATCAAAATTTTAACTCCTTAAGACCAATATATAAGTCATTGCATACCCACCCTAACATAATCTTCGTCTTGAAGTTATGGTCATTCATAGTATGAGGAAAAATCATGACATAACTTCTATGCGTCTTCCTTGATAATAGACCTTGTGTTATAATGGTCTCGCTAGACCCTCACTTGATTTAAAACACGTTGAGGGTATTATTATATTGATTGCAACTACCCATGTTTAGTATTCACCGCACCATGTCTAGACTTGATTTAATTACCAGTTATCATTTAGTTAATGCAAAGACATGCTTCTCTTTCATGTGGATTTCATAGGTAAGTGGGTTGGCTTTTGTAGGTGATCATATTCTCTTTGCATGGACATTTTAGGGTTTTTAAATTCACTGCTCCTTTTCAAGCTTTTGGTTAGTTTCAATAGGTTTTTTTGGCTTGTAGAAATTTTTGCTAGCATGTCACTAGTTTTCAAAATTTGTATGGTACAATTTGTTACAATTTCCCTTTTAATTTCAGGCAACTTAACCAACATTCCTTTAGAATAAAGGGTTTTATTTAAAATAACTTCTACGCAAATATAAATTCCTATTTTGAATTCTTTCATTATTATGGCCATCGTAAACCTAGAAGCTAACTTTTTTATGCAATAATTAGGCAACAACAATGATCATTATTTACAATTTCAATTTTTTTAGCCTTACAAGCTATTTTGATTGCATTTGATGTCTTGTTCTATTCTTTGTTTCCCCCTGTATACACTACATGCAATATTCATATGTAGTAAGAAACTTAGTTTTCAATCTCACATTGTAAGCAATACTTCTCCATGCAATATATGTCATATAGTTTGTTTTCATTTATTTTTTTGGGCTTTTTTTGCTCATAAACTAAAATTACTTTCATGCATTCATTTATCTTACATATTTCTATAGCTACAATTTGTAATTCTGAAATTTATTATTTTACAATTTATTTTCATTTAGACATTGAACCCATATGTTTAGCTCCATGATAATTCATTTTGGGTTTTTAAATGGGTGTTTTTTGCGATGAATCCATGGATCTTTTGCTAGAAAATATAACAGGAAATGAGACACTTCTCTTGGTACACACTAAACAAAAAGCATTTCAATGCATCTAAGTTCAATTCCATATATTCATAAACAACATTGTAAATTACATGAGTTTCATTATTTGCTCTTTTTAGTTTTGAGTTTTTTTACTCTACTTCTTATATAGACTCTATCTTATTAAGAAAGAGGTTAAGTTAAAAAGAAGGATTATAATCATAGAAGCAAAAGAAATGATTAGGAACATGTTTCCAGTGCAAACATCTACAACATGGTAAAACAAATAAATATTTGTCAGTGACAAAATTTGAGCTTGTTTGCCTGATATTTTTGAATTAAATTCTTAATCTAAGAGGAAAACTAATGAACTACAAAGTTTAATGCTTTGAACATTGCTAATATACATCCAGTGCTATGTCAATCCTATAAAGCCCCTAACACATATGGTCCTAAGCATGGAACATAGGTTTCAAAGACATTTAAGTTAAACTAGAAGTGAGTTATTTTAGCCCTAAGTTTCTATCATGGATCCATATTTAACCTTAGATCCATTTTACATGAACGTAATGATGGTTTGGCCTCAAACACACAATTAAGGCCACAATCTTGGTTCCTTGGGATTCTTGGAAAACCTACACGAGTTTGATCTTAAATTTATCCCTAGATCCATTATATACCCTTCACATTGTTTTTTAACTTCAAGCCTATCACTAAGGTCCCTAGTGCATGTTTATGGTATTAAGCATATAATTCTAACCCTGAAGACAGTCAGGATTTCTTATGGACGTGAAATCATCTCCTCATAGTCAACTCTTGACCTCTAGAAGGTTGAACAAACCTTTACGAAAGGGAATGGGTTCCCGAAATTTAGTTTAGAGGATAATGTAATCGTTGTTTAAAATTTCGTTTGATAGTTAAAATAATAAGCTAATTATAGTTGACTCAATCCACTATAGAAGGTGAAGTCTTGTAAGAGGATGAGATGCTCATAACCATGTAAAAAAGCATCTAGAAGGATAGGCTTAGTCAAATCATTCATTTAAGAGTTAATTAAGTTAGCATAGAATATGGAGACAATTAAGATATTCTTCATGTGTTATGTAAGCCTTTGAGGCATGGAACCACTACATGATTTGGGTAGTTAGTTATAGATTTATGGAGAGAATTTGGGATATGAAACAATCATGAAGTTTTATCTTCCAAGTATTTATGTAAGCTTCAAGCATAAATTGGGCATGTGGCCAGGATGATGGATGGCCTAAACTATGTGAAATTAGGCCAAAAGAGTGGTTAAAAATAAATTGATGAATTTAGTCCCAAAAAGAGAGATTATGTATAGATTTGGTTGTGATGAGATAGTGTGTTTATGCCTCTGAATAATGTATGTCCATTTTTTATTGATATGTTTGTCTCTTGATTAATACATAATGAAATTGTGAGCGAATCCTGTGTTTGTGTGTTTAAATATTATAGGATTGAGCCACATCATAGTTCACAATTATTTGTGTATTTGTCTGTGGATTGGTCTCTGTGTATTTATGTGTTTTTGTAATTATGAGGTCTAATTGAGCAATTCAATAGAAGCTAAGTGATTTGTTAATGATTAGGGACCAAGGAGGGGGTTTTCTGCAAGGTTGAAAGTTTCAAAGTAAAGTTCCTTTATCGGGTTGGGTCTTGCTATGAGGTTGTTTTAACAAGAAATACCAAAACCTGACACCTAACACTTGAAATGTCAAGTAGCCATAATACATTTGTTTACTAACATTTCCGTTAGTATTGAGATATAGGTATGTTGAGACTTTGAAAAGTGAAGTGTATTCTCGAAATTCCGAAACCCCAATTGTCGATACTCGATATTCTTGAGTTTCCTGATCATATGACAGCCCTCCTCCTAATCCCCAATAGTCAAGGTTCCAAATAGTAAATTTTCATATCTAATTAGGCTAGAACTTTAAGTTTGCGAATTAAAGTTCCTTGATACTTGGAAACTTGATATATGTAATTCAAATGTATCTAGTAAATTGAATACATATAATCGAACATTTGCAAACCAATTTAAGAAATACAATAATACTTAACTAAGAATATTAAATTTTCTAGCAACTAAGGGAGGAAGATATTTTCCTCCCAACTATAGACTAATTTGGTTGTTCTCTTTCACCATTAGCCACACTCAAGCTATGCTATGATAGTGCAAGGGAAATATAGGCTTCACCAACTAGATTTGGGGATGAGAAAATAAAAGTTTTGTGTAGTGGCCTTAGAGGTAATGATTCAACTTAACTTCTCGAACCCCCATGAGTTTGGTGGATCCAATCATTTTCATCACACAACATTATAATCAGGCTTCACCTTCATCACCTCTTAGTCCCTTAAGGACTCAATACATGCCTTACAAGTGCCTAGAATATATGGAAACTGAATGGAAAAATGCCAAGAAAAATTAAGACGATGTCTCCTAATTTCACAATTTCAATTTTGGCCTTCCTCATTGCTTTATAATTTTTTTCTCTCTCATGCATGTGTTCTATCTTCCCTCTGGCTCACTTCTTCCCCACCCGCTTTCTCATTGTTGATTTTTCTTGTATGCAAAATGACTCCTTCAACCATGCATGCTCCACCCCAAAAGGTTGGCCACACATCTTTGAAGAAGTACAAGGCCCATCTTTTTCATTTAATAGAGAGGTAACTTCCCAAGCATCCCCCTCCAACCACATTCAATTTGAAGGAAGATATTTTTGACCAATGGGGTTGCAATTTAGTGTAAGTGGGGATGAGGGAAAATGGGAAAAAGTTAATTTTATATTAAGTTTTTTGAGGATGATGGGCCAGATAAAAAAATGACTTATTTATCCCATAGTACAATTTTCTGCTTGCTGTGTCATAACCTGTATAGGCATTCCTCCCTCATTTAATTGTTTAACAATTTTCCATTAATCAAATTGAAGTCTTTACATAATATTTACCATTCATCGAGTTCATCTTGACATACTAGTGAAGTAGTCATGTTGTTAACAATATCATGACAATAATTACAATTTGTGGGAAAGGCAAAGTAAGGTGTTACATTTAGTTCCATATTATGTAAATACTTTCCCTTGCACAAGGACCTAATCATTTTCTTTTTTGTTTGGATTGTCTAGTGCTAATCGAGATTGAATCATCATATAATTTGTCATCTATCTTGGTATTTTTAGTCAGAAAAATAAGAGGAATTGGCATGTAAGATCCATGTTAATTTGGAAAATTTGGGTCTAAAAACTTTTGAATCCATTTTGAGGCATCAAATGATGCTTTTTTGGGGTCATAATGTCCATAATTTGTGCAAACACTCTTGACATTGATCTACATACCAAGAAATTTCCAATGTTGCAAAAATGACCTTAGTTGAAGCTCGCACATGAAAGTTATGCTTCTCGCACATTGACCTACCTTGTTGACCACCATGATGTGAAAAATCTACTGCTACAGTTTACACATGTAGATCATTTACTGAATAATACGCTCATCCGACAAAGTGACACATGGATTTTTGGACATAAGTCCCTGCAAAACGCAATGCGGGAAAACCAGTGCAACATATATCAGGGTTTATTTTATTAAGTAGGTTCAGAGTACAGTAAATCTGGGTTCCAGATCTGGAAAACCCGACAGAGAATAAAAGAAATCAAATCTGCAACTAACCTGTTGTTCTAGTGCCAAATATCTAACTGATCCACACCCTTAAACATGATTTACAAGACTCAACCCAGATCTGTCCCTAGAAACCCCAGTGCTGCCCCTGAAACGCCAGCGTTAGCCCTGCTAGCCTCAGAATGCCACTGCGCTCCCCAGAGAGGGACTGCGTAACCCCTGAGAGGGTGAAGCAGGCCTTACGCTGGCCCTAGAAACCCTCTGCTTAATTTCTAAAGCCCTCTGGAGTCTCTGCGCTATCCTGCGTAGCACCTGTGTAGTTGCTGCTCTGTTTCTCTGCGCTGCCCTTGTTGCTACTCCTTTGCCTCTTATTGACTCTTGGCTCCGGAATTAGATCATTCCCTTAGCCAATACTACCCCTTGTTGTAGAAAATTCCTTCGAAAATTCTTAGCAAACTTGCCATAGAATTCCAGATCTATTTCTCAGCTCTGCAACTGTGTGTCTCTCTCCAACTAACCCTCAAGCCTTTCTCTTATACTTTTTCGTTGAAACCTTCAACAATCGAGATTAAAACACTCATCAACGACTAAGATTAAAATACTGCTTGATTTGTGTCTTTTAGAACATTTCAACACGTGTTAATTAATTCACTTTAATTTTTTAATTTTCCTAAGTTTAGACTTAGGAAATCCATTAAAATAGTTAATTATTTGAATAACTTGAACACCAACTGAAATTTCACAAAACACTTTCTGGGTTTTGGAGTTCAATTATGTCCTAGCACCTCCACAAAATTTCAGGGCTAGAGCACACCCGATGCTACACCAACTATACAAAATCTCAACACTCCCTCTTAGCACGAAGTGTGCTCTAGCAATGCATTCACACCATGCACTACACAATTTTGAAGCTGGATTTTATGTTGCTGATGTTTGGCCTACTGCCCTCCATCCACTGCACTGTTGCTCTCTGTACTATTGCCCATGCCACTTCCACTGACACTACCACATCTATACTACAACTCCCTCTCAACTTGCTGCATCATGCTACCCATAGCACTGCCACTGCTAACTGCTTCACTGCAACTCAGTTGCCAAGAAGTAAGCAACTAAAAGACTTCTGCCCAACTGTTTGCTAGATAAGTCAGGTTGCCTTTCATCACTGAAGCTCCCTTGATGATGGTTTACGCTGTTCTCTTGGAGGCACTGCTATGCTGTAACACTGCACTACGTGAGCACAACTTCTTTGCGCTGCTGAAGTCCCATCAACACCTCTGCGCTGCTGCCTCTGTATTATGCTGCTCCCTCTCTAGCTCTTCATCTCCCTCCTCCACTTCAATGTGACATTCTGTAACCATCTCCCGACTCATCTTGTTATCGTATTAAGGTTCCCGTAGCTCGTATGTGATCCAAGAGTAGGGCTGATTCAAGGATCCCACCATATTGTCTGTAGATGCTCTACAGATCCATGTCACCCCACCTATTATCTCGAGGCACATGAGCACTCATGGCTGCATCATCATCAGAGCCATATTCCTTTGCTGCTGCAGCCTTGGAATCAGAATATCCTTTGCCCTTCTTCTTAGGACAAGTGCTAGTGAAGTGTCCAAGATCGCCACAGTTAAAGCACCAGACCTTGGAAAGGTCCCTCTTCTTCTTCCCTTACTGCTTCTTTTCCTTTGATGCAAGGGCTAAATCATCCTCCTCCTCTTTTACCTTGGATTTTCCACTTCCACCATTGATGTTCTGCTTCTTGGTGATCCTCCTGATCTCCTCTTGGCAAAGAATAGCCCATATGTCTGCCCAAGATGGTAACACTGCCCTTCCCAGAATGCTTTGGACAAACGTTTCCTATTCTTTTGAGATTGAATTTAGGGCAGTGTTCACTAAGAGCCCCTCATCTGAAGTAGCACCTATGCCAATCAACTGATCTCATATAGCTTGAAGCCTGAAGAGGAATGGATCTATCTCTTCACCCTTCATCATTTGGAACAACCACATCTGGTTCTCCAGAAGCATCCTTCGTTGGACAGAGTCTCCTTGGTACATCGTGTCCAAGGCTACCCACATGTCATTTGCTATAGTCTTTCCAACAATATGAGGTATAACATGGTCCTTGATTTTGTCTATGATCAAATGCTTAGTTCGCGCTTGATTTTCTTCATACTTCTTTAGTGGATCTGCATCGGTTGGTACAACAAGAACCTTCCTTGCATGATCTTTGAGACCATACTCATCCATAACTAACATGATTCTAGGCTTCCAGATAACATAGTTGGACATGCCGTCCAATCTGTCCCGATCCCTCAGTCCATATTGTGCCATCTTGCTCAGATCTGACAAAAACAATACTTCTTCTGCCTATGGATCTAGGTTTCTTGGTGACTAGAAACCCTCTAGTAACTGCTTCTACTGAAGACTGATTTCCCAATATTTCACCCAAACACAATCGGACATCACTCTCCGATCCTCCTGATCAAATCTCAGATCTATTTGGCTCAGAGATGCTGAGTAACTATCTTCCTCCCGCCTTTGTTGACTTAGCTAGGCAAAATTATGCACTTGCAGAATCTCCACCCCACCAGCACTGCTGAAGATCTAAATCACTGCTTCCAGATCTTGGCAAAACTTTCATGCAGCTGAAGAAATGACTGGACTGCGTCTCACTAACTAGCCCAACGTAGCCTCAACGCTGCTCAGAAGTGGACTGCATAACCCGACTGGGTGACGCAGTCCTTATGTTGGCTTGGGAAGGCTCTCCGTAAGCCTGATGGACTTCTGCAGCTTCAGCATTGTCCTTTTCTGGATCTGCGTTCTTCTATTGTAAAGTTTCCCTTTCCGGATCTGCTGCTTCTTCTGCCACCCTGCAGAAAAAATTCCTTCACCTGATTGCTGGAGATTCAACTTGATTTGATATTGCTTTGATACCATGTGAGAAATCTACTGTAGTATCATGGTTTATTTCTCCTACTTGATTTAAAATATTACAAGTTATTTCCAGAAATTAGATTAAGAAAATATTGAAATAAACACAACTACAGTCTACACATGTAGATAATTTACTGAATAATACGCTCATCCAACAATGATAATTTTTTTATTTTTTATTTATTTAAAAATCTTAATCTAAATAATAAAATGAAATTGTGATAATCTTTATATTTACCATATTATGATATTATATTTAATAATAAATTTTTGAATTTTAACCTAAATAATAAAATGGATTTAAATAAAAAAATGAGTTGAATAAAAAAAGTTAACTTCAAGATTTAAAGCTTTAAATAAAAATATAGATAAATGTCTAAAAAAATATTTTGTTTTGGTTTGAAATTTATAATATGTAATTTAATTCAATCAATAATTGGAAGATGCCTCCAAGCATTCTTTTGCTACTTGCTTATAGGGACAAAATCATCCCCACATCAAATTAGGAACCTAGTCGACTTCCTAGTTCCAAGAAACCTTTCATCGTCTTTGCTCTCCATTTCCATGACTCTAAAAATAACAAATATATGCTTTAAGGAGATTGTCACAAGAAAATATTTCTTGTGAGAATTATCCAATCTCTCAACCTCCTCTACCTTCTTCCAACACCACTTCCTCTCTATTTATCAAGTTTTCATACCTACTCCCAAGTCTTTTCAATTACCCTCATTAATAGCCATCAACATCCTTTGCTAGATTTTGAAAAAGAATTAATTAAAATAAAAGACTAGTGAATTACATAAAATAATAATCAAATGTTAAGTCTTTTTTCATGGTAGCTTATAAATGCCACTTTCACAAATTTTCCTAAACTTTATAACAATTTATCATACCCATCAATTCACTATACTAGTGAAAAATTAAAGGCACACGGGTGTTTAATGCTACTAATATTTGTGTATGCAATATAATTTTACACAATTATTAAAATAGTTAATAACCTACTTTAATAATTAATACATCAATTAATTCTACCACTGTACATGCACATAGTATGTATGTATAGTTAAAATATACATAGCTTATATGTATACTAGTGATAAACAACCCCTACTTGTAATGCCTAGTTCCTATATGTTCACATCAAAACATGTATGATGTTAAATTAAGCAAATGCAAGATTCATTAATATTAAATAACATATTACATTATCACATCAATCATTGATCATCACACTAAAAAAATATTAAAAGTGAATTGGAACAAGTGTTTTAAACATGATAACAACTAAGTACGCAAACAAGAGCGACACTTCTAATCCCCAAGTAGGATTATTAACTAACTTTGTATTATCCTTCCTCCTTAACCTATTTCCATTTTCTACATTCTATCATTTCCCTTGTTGGTTTATGCTAGATTGTCAATTACATTGATCTAACTCTAAATAGAACTTGTAAGCGAAAGTGTCATCTATTGCAACCATGCTTCCATAGTAGACAATTGGTAGTGGGTATCAAATGTTTAAGGGAGCATGGCTTAGCATGAACTTCCCATGACTTCATGTTTAAGGGGATAAACAATGGGTAATACCTCCACCCCACATGATAAAACTAGAGTCAACATGATCTTTCGTGGGTAATACCTCCAAGCTTTCTAATAAAATTAGGGTCAACACCCTATATCAAGCCATGCTATGCAATTACTATTCTTAGAGTCATGTCATTAAAAATAAATCTAGGCATGCTTTGCCTCTTGTCAAAACCACACTTATTTCAAATAATAAATTTGTCCCTAGAGCCCTGGCCTGACATAGTAAGGCTAGAAGGATAGGTGTCCTGTTAGAGTCTGGGATTGCGACTCTAGTTTCGGTGGTTGTCTCCAAATATCTCGATCCTGGGTTGAACCATGAGTTTTTGATATATATGGCTTGTAGGCTGTTGCATATATTCGGGGAGGTTGTTAGTTACCTTGTCTAAAAAAAATATTTGAAATAAAAATTAGTCATAAGTCAAACTTATAGTATATGTTATCTTCATCTAAGTTACCTCAACATTATAGTCATTTAACTATTCCATAGCTTGTCAAGCTGTAGGTTGGCTTTCTAATACTCTTATTATTGTAGATACATCACGAATTTCATATGAGAATCCATATTTGTATTAACATTCAATTGGTAAATGTATGCTTATTACACCGTACTAAATGTTTGTTATACATTCACAACAAAATTTTGAGTTGGTATCCATGAATTAAAGTTCCACATTTTAATTTGCATATTTAAACAAATCACATCATTATGATTACCATGAACGTATAACAACAAAAATAATATTATGAAACAAACAACTATGTTTAGATGCACATATCTCAAATGTTTATATCAATTAAATTGAGCCCAAATACAAACTAAGCAATTGTTATTAGTATTATTTAAAAACAAATTTAAATACAACCTACTACTCTAATAAAACTTTAAAAACAAGATGTATCAAGTGGTCTTGCCACTTGGGAAACCAATCCCCCCTAAGCTATTTACAAAGGCTTTCCATAGTGGGAAACCAAGCCATAGTAATCCATTAAGCCAAAAACCTATCCATAGATGGCTATCAAACTATGTTAAATACCCGGTTGCTAGGAGGAGAAGGGATTCAATTCTTTAGCATTATATATTTTTCCATAGTCGAGCAAAACCTTTGAGTAGTATTTTGTGAGCAAAATAGAGGAGTAGGATTTCGTAAAAAATGTTTACGTTGCAATGTCAAAAGGTAACACCATAGTGAGTTCCCATTCCTTTGTATGTGCATATTACAACTGAATTAAAGAGAGTAGAGAATAGGTATCACCGTCTAGTTGGGTTCTCTCCCATATTAGGCTTCCCAACATAAACATCATGTTCATTTGTGTGAACGGTGTATACTTGTGTTTGTTCTTTCATTTTATTATTTTACTTAATTTTATAAAATTCAAGCAAAGTTAGTAATTAATTAATCTCGGATTTAAAGAAAATCAATTTGCGTAGTTTAAGATTTCAAAATATTATAAGATCTATTATGAAAAATGATTCTAGTGGAATATCCATGTGGTAGTTTATAAATCATATTAATATCAAAGCTAAGTTTCTTTAAAGTATTTGTAAGATATTGCAAGATATAGGAATGAATTGGCTCAAGAAAAAGAAAAGCCATAGAATCATAGCCATGGTAGGTGGGTTTGTTCACAACCACCCTTAAGATATAGTAGAAGGGATTGTAGGAATTTACAGGGTAAGTTCCGTAGATAAAGAACCAAAGGTCACTGCTCACAAACATATCATAAATCAGTACACCAGTATAATCACGTGGTTAAAACCCTCAAAGAGGGAAATAGTCCACGCCCTGAGCCAACGCGGCCACTTCAGGGAATTTATTAATATAAAAGAAAAGTTACATATGTTTCTCTCATAAACGGTTACCGGAAAAATGACCCTCTATGCTCTTTAAATAGAGATCATGGACCAATCGGGTGTTAAGCCACGGATCAAGTGCTGCTAATACTGAGGTGAGAGATAACCGTCGGATCACTACAAATCGTGACTGTCGGATTATAAGTTACAAATGTACATGGTAAAGAAACACACTTTACCTAACTCTACACTAGACTAAGTTATTCTTAACTATTTCCTATGTGTCAGAATATCCTAACATCCCCCCTTAAGAACAATTTGGGATAGGATTGAAGGATTTACAAAGGTGACACAAAATGATCCTATTTCCTATGTGTCGAAATATCCTAACATCCCCCTTTAAGAACAAATTGGGATAGGATTGAAGGATTTACAAAAGTGACACAATAGGAGAAGGAGGCATTAGAGCCTATCCCCCCTTAAGGACAACTTTCCTGAACTCCAAGCATGGATCAAAGTTTGGTAAACTTTGCTTCTGTGAGAGCCTTCGTAAAGATATTAGCTACTTGATCATTGGTCGGACAATACTGCACTTCAAGAACACGATCATGAATGAACTTTCTGATGAAGTGTATGTGGAGTTCAATGTGTTTCATATGCTGATGCTGAACTGGATCTTTACATAGCTGAATGGAACTCTGATTATCACACTAAAGTGTAGTTGGATGCTGCTGATGAAGACCAAATTCAGACAGGATCTGACGAAGCCACATGGCTTCCTTGCTAGCTTCAACTGCACCACGATACTCTGCTTTTGCTGAAGAAAGGGAGATGGCACTTTGTTTCTTACAAGATCATGTTAGGTCCCTATATTACTAGTATAGTCCCTTATTATTGTTAGTGTAACCCCCTTATTGTTATTATTGTACCCTTGTAACCTGCATATTGTTATTATTGTGCCCTTAAATTATTATTGTGAGGTCGGCTATGATTACATTGTGGCCCCACTAGGATTACATTATGGCCCCATGGACTCCTATATATAGAAAGGAGGTTTTGTAAATTGTATCATCCAAGAATTGTTCATTTATGTAATGTATTGGAGGTTTCCCCCTCGAAGTGGCTTATTTCTAAGGCATTGATATCTCTTTTATTCTATTTTTTGAGTTGGTTACACAACATTTGGTATTAGAGGTTTGGATTCTAGGGTTTCGCTGCTCTAAACAGGTCATCGTGGCATTTTCGCTATAAATTTTTTTCTACGAATGTTCAGAATCTAAATTTTTTAGGGTGCGAAGCCGAAATCCTGAGGAAACTCGTCAAAAAATTTCAGAGCTTGGTTCATAATATTTTCGGAGATATGATCTGTGGAAGGTAGTGCTTTTTCAGGCTCCCGAATTTCATCTCAAAGAGGTGATCATGGGAAAAGATTCATAACTCTCTCTCTGAGCATCGGATTGGAGTGCCGTAAAAATTAGTCGCAAGTACACGGACTTTAGTTTCTTGGCTATCAATTTTAGAGCCGAAGGACGAAACAATGACACGTGGCAAGTCGTACAATTTCGCTCTACTAAACCAGTCCATAATTAGGTCATTGTGGGAGATTGGACACAACTTTGTCTTGGAGAATCCAAATCAGGTCAGACCTATGGCATTCGAAAGATAATTTAGAGGGCTACGTTGGTACCAAAAATAAAATATTGAAGTGCTGCAATCACAAAGATAATCCAATTTCAATATCGAGCTCCTCAAAAGCAAGAAAAAGGTGTGTATTTTTTTCCGAATTGCATAAGTCTTGTTTGAAGAATCAATTTGAATTGATTCCAAGGGCATATTGTAGAATAGATATCAGTATTGGGTTCTAAAAGATGCCCCGTAAAATAATTCAACACCCATTAAGCCTTCAGAAGGCTCTACTATGACTCATGAAGATGAAGAATTGCAACATGATCTATCAAAATTACAAAAGCAAGTGCACCAAATTTCGCTCTCACAAAGAGCAACAAAAAATGAAATGGAAGTTTTGAAGAAAGGCGTGGAAGCTAAGATGGATGGCATGGAAGCTGGCATGGAAGATAAGATGGATGACATGAAATACAACATGGAAAACATGAAGAATGATCTAAAACCAAACATGGAAGGTTTGACAAAGTTGATACAAGAAATGTTTCATAATGGTGAAAATATAGTAGAAGAAACTCATGATGAGAACAAAATAAATGTTAATCGTGATTTCATAAACTCTAATGTTGGTGGGAAGAACCACCATATTCCAAAAATGGAGATGAGGAAGTTTGATGGAAAGGATCCTGTAACATGGATACTACAGATGGAGCAATATTTTGATCTCCATAACGTGCAAAACACACAAAAGGTATGCATTGCAACTTTACATTTAAAACAAAATACATTTGTATGGTATCGATGGCTTTGCTCCCGTAAAAATATTGTCACTTGGTCAATTTTTATGGAGGAAACGATAGCACATTATGAGGATACAAAGAGCAACACCTTCTTTAGCCAATTGATAAATCTCAAACAAAAGGGCTTAGTGGGGGAGCACATTGAGGACTTCCAAAAATTGAATATAAGGATAACTGATATTCCAGAGGAACACAGGATTGATCTCTTCATAGGCACTTTAAAGGATAACATCCAACATGAAGTTCGTGTTTTGGAACCTGATTCATTGGAGAAGGCATTCAGGTTGGCAAGAAAAGTTGAATGTAAAATTATGGCGACAAGGAAGCCAACCACTCAATTCTATAAAGAAGGAAGTGTTGCTATGCCTAGATTTCCACAACCTACAAGGTTGACACCACAACAATTGGAAGAAAAAAGAGCAAAAGGGCTTTGCTACGGTTGTGATAGCAAATACACTAAAGGTCATAAGTGTGCTGAGAAGAAATTATTTTACATAGATTGTGAAGAAGAAGAAGAAAATGAACAAGAAGAGGATATACACCCGGAACCACCCCTAGAAGAGGAAGAAATGAATCCGATCATATCGTGTAATGCACTGGCAGGAATTACCACTCCTCAAACTCTCAAGATAGAAGGACATATAAAGAAGAAAAGGGTAATAGTGTTGATTGATTCAGGTAGCACCCATAATTTTATTCATTATAAGGTAGCCAAGGAATTAAATTGTTTCCTATACCCAGCACCCGAATGTCAAGTGATGGTTGCAAATGGAGGAACTATAAATTGCTCTGGAAAATGCCATAATATCAAGCTAACCATGGGGGAATATGTATTGACTAGTCCAATGCTTTCCATTCCTATGGGAGGTGCTGATGTTGTACTAGAAGTACAATGGTTACAATCTTTGGGGACGGTAGCTTTTAATTTTCAAGAACTTTTCTTGAATTTTTTTTCAGAAGGAAAGGAAGTCAAATTACGGGGTATTGCGGGGAAGCCAGGAAGGATAATAAGCTCTAATGTCATGACAAAGCTTCTAAAGAAAGAACAGCGAGGCGTAATTGCACAATTATGCTCATTAGAAGTTCCAACATCAAAATCATCTATTTCTGCAGATCTCCAACAAGTCTTGGACAATCATTCCAAGGTGTTTGAAACTCCCAAAGGACTCCCACCTATTCGTGATCATGATCATGCTATTCATTTGATTCCGGGAAGTGTTCCTCCAAACATCCGGCCTTATAGATATCCTTACTTCCAAAAGAGCGAAATTGAACGCATGATTGCAGAAATGTTAGAGGCGGGTATAATTCAACCTAGTCAAAGTTCTTTCTCTGCTCCTGTATTATTGGTACACAAGAAGGATGGATCATGGCGAATGTGTCTGGATTATAGGGAGCTCAATAAACTCACCATTAAAGATAAATTTCCCATTCCTGTGATTGATGAATTATTGGATGAATTACATGGAGCAATTTATTTTACCAAGTTGGATCTTCGTTCGGGATATCATCAAATTAGAATGAAGACTGAAGATATTCCAAAAACAACATTTCGAACTCATGAGGGTCATTATGAATTTTTGGTCATGCCTTTTGGCCTTACCAATGCACCTTCTACATTTCAAGGGTTGAATTCCATTTTCAAACCCTTCCTTAGAAAATTTGTGCTAGTATTTTTTGATGATATACTAATCTACAACAGGTCTTGGAAAGATCATGTTGAACATGTTGACAGAGTGCTCAAACTATTGCAGGAGAAACAATTATATGCAAAAACATCCAAATGTTTCTTTGGAGTACAAGAGGTGGAATATCTGGGTCATATTATATCTCACGAGGGTGTTAAAGTAGACCCTAACAAAATTAAAGCCATTAAGGAATGGAAAGTCCCCATGACCATAAAGCAGTTGCAAGGATTTCTCGGGTTAACAGGGTATTATCGCAAGTTTGTTAAGAATTATGGGAGAATAGCAGCACCTCTAACAACATTATTGAAGAAAGATGCATTTTCATGGACTCCTGAAGCAACTAAGGCCTTTAAACATCTTAAAGAGGCAATGTGTCGAGCACTAGTCTTAGCTACGCTAGACTTCACAAATACCTTTATTGTGGAATGTGATGCCTCAGGAAATGGAATTGGTGCTGTTTTAATGCAGGAAGGAAGATCCATTGCTTTTGAAAGTCGTTTAATCAAAGGAAAGTATTTACATAAACCTATTTATGAGAAGGAAATGTGAGCAATACTGCATGCACTAAAGAAATGGCGAACTTACCTAATGGGAAGACACTTCAAGGTAAAAACTGATCATGATAGTCTTAAACACTTTTTGGAACAAAGACTATCTTCAGAAGAGCAGCAAAAATGGGTCACAAAGATGTTGGGTTATGACTTTGAAATAATCTACAAAAGGGAAAGCTTAATGTTGTTGCAGATGCACTCTCAAGAAAGAATGAAGAGGTGGAAGCATTGCTTTGTGCCATTTCTATTATCCAACCAGATTGGATAACTGAAGCAAGAGATCAATGGAAGAAGGACAAAGATGTATGGACACTCATTCAAAAGTTGCAGCAAGATCCTAGTACATCTGATACATTTAGTTGGAAAAATGATTCCTTATGGTACAAAGATCGCTTATATCTTTGTAAGAATTCCCAACTAAAACAAAGATTCTTCTGGAATTGCACACTTCTCCTTTAGGAGGACACTCAGGATTTTTAAAAACTTACCACAGGGTGAAGAAAGAATTTTTTTGGGATGGCCTTAAATCTGATATTCAAAATTTTGTGGCGGAATGTTTGGTTTGCCAGCAGAATAAAGTGGAAACAATTAAGACCCCGGGACTTCTACAACCTTTATCAATTCCAAGTCAACGTTGGGAGGAGATTTCAATGGATTTTATCACAGGTTTACCTAAGTCCGAAGGAAAGAATGTCATCATGGTGGTAGTTGATAGACTTACCAAGTATGCACACTTTTTGTGCATTATCTCATCCATTTAAAGCAAGTACAGTTGCTACTACATTTATGGATAGAATTCAAAAGCTACATGGAAGCCCAAGGGTTATTGTGAGCGACAGAGATCCCATTTTTACTGGAAATTTTTGGGCGGAGTTATTTTCTTGTTTGGGTACTCAATTAGCTCATAGCTCATCTTATCATCCTCAATCTGATGGTCAAACTGAGATAGTAAATAAATGTTTGGAAGGATATCTTCGTTGTTTTGTATCTGATAAACAAACACAATGAGTCAAGTGGTTACCTCTCGCTGAATGGTGGTATAACACTTCCTTCCATACTGCAGCAAAAATGACCCCATTTATGGCACTTTATGGATATCATCCACCATCCATCACATCATATTTAAGGGAAAATTCGAAGGTTCAAGCGGTGGAAGATCACATCGAGCATCAGCAAGAAGTTCTCCAACTCTTAAAGGATAACCTGAATTTGGCACAAAATCGAATGAAACAACAGGCAGATCAACATCGCAGCGAGAGAAGTTTTGATGTAGGAGATTGGGTATTTTTACAGCTACAACCATACAAACAAATGTTCCTCAAGCAAGCTAAGAAGGATAATAAATTATCGCCAAAGTACTATGGTCCTTACAAGGTGTTGCAAAAGATTGGTACTATGGAATACAAATTAGAGCTTCCTGCTTCTTCACGAGTGCATCCAATCTTCCATGTTTCATGCTTAAAGAAGGTTATAGGTGAAAATCTTCCAGTTCAAACAATATTGCCAGAACTTGATGAGGAAGGAAAAATCATATTGGAACCTGAAGTGGTCACGGAAACAAGAACTCGACAGCTACAGAATCAATCAATTTCAGAGCATCTCATCAAGTGGAAGAACTTACCCAATGAAGATTCTACATGGGAGGATGAGAATTTTATACAGAAGCACCCAGAGCTACTCAAGCGTTGAGGACAACACTTTTTGAAGACGAGGGGCATGTTAGGTCCCTATATTACTAGTATAGTCCCTTATTATTGTTAGTGTAACCCCCTTATTGTTATTATGGTACCATTGTAACCCCCATATTGTTATTATTGTGCCCTTAAATTATTATTGTTAGGTCGGCTAGGATTAAATTGTGGCCCCACTAGGATTACATTATGGCCTCATGTACTCCTATATATAGAAAGGAGGTTTTGTAAATTGTATCATCCAAGAATTGTTCATTTATGTAATGTATTGGAGTTTGCCCCCTCGAAGTGGCTTATTTCTAAGGCGTTGATATCTCTTTTCTTCTATTTTTGGAGCTGGTTACACAATAGACAAAGTAATAGGTCCTGAACCAAGAGTGAATACATATCCTGCAGTGGACTTCCGATCATCAGCGTCACCAGCCCAATCAGAATCAGTGAAACCAATCAACAAGGGAGATGCTCCTGCACTGTAATGAATCCCGAATTGAACTATACCTCGAATATATCGAAGTATTCTTTTAGCTACTTTCCAGTGACTTTCATGAGGTTGGTGCATAAACCAAGCGACAAGACCAACGACAAAGGAAAGGTCAGGATGAGTATGGGTTAGATACAAAAGTTTACCAACAAGTTGACGGTATAAGGTAGCATCAACTTTAGGGGTAGTATAGTTGACTGAAAGCTTGAATCCAGACTGAAAGGGAGAAGGGGCAGGCTTACAGTCTTCCATGTGAAAGTGGTGTAGAAGATCGCAGGCATACTTGGACTGAGAGAGGGTAATGCCTTCCTTGGATTGCAAGATTTGAAGACCAAGGAAATAATGCAAGTGTCCTAAGTCTGTCATTTCAAACTTCTTTTTGAGGCTAGACTTCACATGGTTTATATGGTTTGGATCACTACCAGTAAGGATAAGATCATCAACATAAAGAACAAGGGTGGTGAAGGAATTACCCACCTTCTTGGTGTAGACAGTGTTGTCAGAATGACACCTAGAAAAGACATTGTCTAAGAGAAATCTATCCATTTTGGCATACCAAGCTCGAGGAGCTCGTTTGAGACCATAGAGAGACTTCCTAAGGCGACAAACAAGGCTGGAGTCTTTTTGGATAAAGCCAAGGGGTTGTTCCATGTAGATTTCTTCATGAAAATCTCCATGTAAGAAGGCGGATTTAACATCCATCTAATGGACTTCCCATTTAAAGGAGGTAGCAAGGGAAAGAACAAGGCAGATAGAATTAATTTTGGCAACAGGGAAGAAGGTTTCAGTATAGTCAATGCCTTCAACTTGTGAAAAACCTTTAGCGACAAGACGAGCTTTATGTTTATCCACTTTTCCATGTGGTCCAAACTTTGTTTTGTAAACCCATCTGCATCTGACAAGTTTTCTTCCTTTTGGAAGAGGAACAAGATCCCAAGTATTGTTTGCCAATAAGGAACAATACTCTTCATTCATAGCTTCATCCCAATCTAGATGACCGGAGGCTTCTTCAAAGGTTTCTGGATCAAGTTTTTCTGGAACTTGAGCTAATAAGGAAGATGCTCTTTCGAACTGAGAACGTGTACGTCGTCGATCGGCAGGGTCACCTGCAAGAGAACCTGCTGCATCCCGAGTAGAGCGGACCCATCTTGGAAGCAGTGGAGTATAAGGAACAATTTCACAAGCTGGAGGAGGATTGTCATCCTCGCTGTCATCATCTGAACTAGAAGGAATGCTATTAAAAATAGAAGAGAGAGAGAGAGGTGGCACATATGCCGAAACAGGCTCGCAGGCCAAAGGTGGCACACCCGCCGAACTAGGCTCGCAGGCCGATATATTTTCATCAAACTTTACATCTCTTCTAATGATTATATTTTTGGATTTGGGTTGAAGAAGTCTATATCCTTTGACATCTTCAGAATATCCAACAAAATACATTTTTCACTCTTAGGTTCTAAGGCTTTATGTTTCGCATCTGGAATATGGGCCCAAGCATCACTTCCAAAAACACGAAAGTGACTTACAACTGGTTTGATTGAGCTCCAAACTTCTTCTGGAGTTATATTTTTTAAAACCTTAGTAGGAGTGCTATTTACTATGTAATTTTCACAGTTAATGGCTTCTGACCAAAAATTGAGACCAAGTCCTTTATATTGAAGCATACAATTAGCCATTTCTTTTAAGGTGCGATTCTTCCTTTCAGCTACACCATTTTGTTGTGGAGTATATGGAATAGTATGTTGCAATTGAATGCCATGCTCAGTGCAGAAGTTGATAAATTTGTTGTTAACATATTCTCTGCCATTATCTGATCTTAACTTAAGAATTTGATGTCCAGATTGTTTCTCAACAAAGGCCTTAAAGGCCAAGAACATGTTAAAAACTTCACTCTTGAGTTTTAAGAAATATACCCAAGTGCATCTGGAAAGATCATCAATGAAAGTTAAGAAGTACTTGCAACCAGAGAAAGAAACAACAGGAAGTGGACCACATAAATCACTGTGCACAAGCTGCAAAGGGGCTGAAGCGTGCCAAGAGGCACGCTTGTCAAAACTATCCCGATGATGTTTTCCGAGTACACATCTGGAGCAAACACCATCTCGGCAAGATACCATAGGAAGGCCCGTCACCATATTTTCCTTACATAGAGTTTGAAGAGAGCGATAGTTTAAGTGACCAAATTGCTCATGCCAAAGTTTGCTCACATCATCATTATGAGCAACAAAAACAGAGGGAAGACATGATGAGCCAAAGTTGTCAAACTTATACAACCTTGTGGAATCATCAGCAATGCCAGTAGCTAAAATATGTTTAGGATCTTTGAGGTCCTTGATTACAACATCATGAGGTGAGAATTCTACTATTTTCCCTTCACCTGAATGAGTTATCTGATAAACAAATAGAAGGTTGCATGACAAGGTAGGAACACATAGTACATCATTAAACTGACTATTATCTAGATGAATGGTTCCAGATCTTACAACACTAAGAGATCTATCATCACCAACATAAATATGTTTGGTGTTACAATCATTTAAAGAAGAAAACATGGATTTATTTTTAGCCATGTGGTAAGAAGCTCCAGAATCAATGAGCCAATCATGAGAAGGAGAAGAAGAAGATACATTTAATGCATAACCAGATCTTGATGCTTGACAACCACAAGCAGAAAGTGCCATGCCTGAAGATGAAGGTGAAGAGTGCTCCAAATTGATGTTGTGCTTCTTCATTGCTGCTTCTAGGACTTCCATCTTCTTAAAACATTTGGACTCTAAATGACCACCACGATTGCAAAAGTTGCAATGTATATCTGTCTTCTTTCCTTTGTTTTTATATGCCTTATCATTTTGGTGAGTTGCTTTTTCAGTTTGAGGCTAAAATTGCTTAGGACCCTTGTTTGGTTTCGGACCATGCTTTTTAGGATACTGCTTCTTGGGATTCTTTTGATATGATTGATGTTGGGCTGCTAAGGCTTTCTTAGAAGCGTTTCCAGCAGTGATAAGTCCAAGGTGTAAAAGTTTTTCTTGTTCTCTTATCAAAGAATCACAAAAGGCATCAAAAGAGGGATTCTTGTAGGTGGTTCCTGAAGAAATGATGACTTCTCTAGTGGAATGGAAGGCAGAAACAAATACAGATTATGCAGGGCCAAGCTTAGTAAGAATGCAATAGATGAGACTACCATCTTCCTTTTTGACCTTACAACCTTCTAAAGAACTCTGAGGGTCTTGAATTTGGACAAAAAATATTCAATAGAGGAAAAATTACTGGGGTCCAAAGTAAGCAACTCATTTTCAAGCTGATGGGTCTTGATTTGATTTTGAATGCCAAAGAAAATATTTAGCTTGTCCAAGGGTTCATGAGGGGTGTCAATGTCAAGGATATGAAATCAAAGATCTTGAGCAATGGACATTCCTATCAACACTCGTGCTTGATCTTGTTTATTTTCCCATTTAACACTTTTATCATCATCGGAAGGTTTAGTTTCTAGCCCTGTGGCTATTCTATAAAGCCCTTTACTTTTAAGTATATCTACCATGTGAAGTAGCCATTGGAAATAATAAATGCTGTTAAGAATAACCGGGCATGCATTTTCCATTTAAAAAAAAAAAAATTGAAGTTGAGAAAATATGAAATTAACTGCTCCAATGGAAAGATCTCGAAAAATTAGGCCGTTTAAAAAAAAACGGCTGGAAAAAAGGCTTCCGGATGAAGAAGTTATGCCTTTTGAAAAAAACTGAGTTGTAGATGCCAAATAGTTACGGGAACGGGATGAAGTGCGGCTCTTTAAAAAAAAATTCCGCCCCTTTCAACAAAAACTTTTTACAAAAGAATCTTGAGAAGGAGACTTGAACCCAAGACCTCTATTCTCATAAACTAACCTTTCACCAAGTGAGATAGTAAAAGGATTATGTTATTTTAGAAAGGAGGAAGGGGGGATTATTATTATTGTTATTGTTATTGGAGGTGTGCGTACCTTTTCCTGCACAGAAAACGAGAAAAAGAAACGAAATGAAAAGCCTTACGGAAAAATGTTAGATTCTCGGTTAGCCTTACTGACAACTATCACTTTTTCACGATTTCTGATTTCTCGAGATCGCACAAAGACGCGGCGCACAACAAAGAGCATACACAGAGAAGAGGGTATAGATCCGGTAAATAAATAAAACCTTAATACAAAAAAAAACCGAAATAAGCAGAACTATTAACAAATATAACTGCAAAATAGATGCTTTATACCTCCAGATCTAAACTGACATAACTTGGGTAGCCAGAGACCTTTTCGCATGAAACGAAAGGCGTTCCTCACTGTAACAGACGCTCCAGACACAACCAAGTAGTTCTCCAAGCTCAAAAATGTTCAGAAATAGTAGATCTACAAAACGACATTCGCATGCAGCCAAACCGGCTTCGGATTTTGATCAACAACGGACGCGGCCCTCAAAATAGCTCTGATACCATGTAGGAATTTACAAGGTAAGTTCCGTAGATCAAGAACCAAAGGTCACCGCTCACAAACATATCACAAATCAGTACACCAGTATAATCACGTGGTTAAAACCCTCAAAGAGGGAAATAGTTCATGGCCTGAGCCAACGCGGCCACTTTAGGAAATTTATTAATATAAAAAGAAAAGTTACATATGTTTCTCTCATATACAATTACCGGAAAAATGACCCTCCATGCTCTTTAAATAGAGATCATGGACCAATCCGGTGCTAAGCCACGGATCAAGTGTCATTAATACCAAGGTGAGAGATAACCGTCGGATCACTACAAATCGTGACCATCGGATTATAAGTTACAAATGTACATGGTAAAGAAACACACTTTACCTAACTCTACACTAGACTAAGTTATTTTTAACTATTTCCTATGTGTCGGAATATCCTAACAGGGATATTTGTGAGATTGGAAGGAAAGTCGGTGACATCCCTCACAATATGATCCTCCACATGGCGACTCTAGTGAGCAAGCTTGGGTCATTAAAGGGGGATTCATAATCTAAATCAAATACCAAATTAGAGGGGAAACCAAGAGAAAATGAAGACCTAGACAAGGATTCAAGGAAAAAGCCCAATAAATAACACCCTTCAAAGTCCTTATTTAAAATGGAATAAAATGTGGATATCAGGTCATCCCAAGGCGAGATTGATGTACTAAATTTGAATAATAGGTTGTAATTTTTAGAGCTAGGAGTATAATATTTTTTTGCCCTATTGAAATTAGAGGGCCGTGCATTAACCTAGTGGGAAAGTCACACATAGACACTTAGATTGGAGGGTGATCTTCTAGTAACTAAGTGGGAGGCTTTCAAAACCGTCACTATGTCCCTGTTGTACCCTATTAGGTATTTATGGGACCAATGGATCCATTGGAATTACTTTAGGGCAAGGTAGGGGCAAAGTGTGCAACAATATACCACTAAATTTAGGAATATGACTATCATGATAGGTATTTCTCCCAAGAAATTAGATGCACTCCTCAGGTATTTGAGGGGTCCACATAGTTATTTTCATAAGCAAGTGACCTCTTCAAGCATAGGATAATTGATGAAACATATATGCAAGCACAATATGTGGAAAATATAGGCCACAAAAAAGGACAACCAAGTGGTTCCAAACAAAAAGAGAACCAAGATGCTTCCAACCACGAAAAAAAGAAGTGGAAAGGAAACACAAAAAGACAATTGCAAGGATCTAAGTCACCACTGTAGCCATTATAATATCGATGCACACATTGAAGAAAAGTGTTGAAAGCTACATGTAGAGATGAGCCCTAAGGACCATAATAAGGTGTCGATAGGCAAACAAATTTTTCCATGAAAAAAAAGGCATTTTACATGATCACAGTCCTAATTAGGATTATACTCACTTGTTATGGTGATATCCACTAGTATGTGGGTCTGGTTGCCACTAAATAGATTGCTTCTCGAAATGAGATTTGCGGTGGTGCTTTTCTGAATCCTAAATGTAGTCATATTTAATTATGCAAATGTAATCCTATATCTAATCTTAATCTAACAATGATAAAGATATTGATCATATACATGTATTTCATTATTGGAAACAAGAAAAAAATTCATTCTCTTCAACATAAATCACACTATATATCCCAATAACATGAATGATAAGGGATTCCACATACAAATGCTATTAGAATATGAACCCACAAAATCAAATTCACAACCATATCATCATATTTCATAAAAAAAAATCTCAAGAATGAATAAAAGTTGATAAAATAATTGACAAAAATGCATAATGAGACACAATGATCTTAAATTAGCTTTTACTTATTAAATTTTCAAAAAAAGTTCTTTGTATCAAAATCAAGCAAAATCCATCAAATTTTAATCCAAAATTCACTTGATAAAAATATACAAGCATGAATTATAGATTTATTATCCATCAAGTCTTCAATCTTTTCTTAAACCTTAACATAAATGTATAAGTTCCAATTCTGGATTTTCAAACCCATAAGTATTCAAAATTATATTTAAATTGATAAAAATATTCATGCTTGATTACAAAGTTCCAACCCCCTCAATTTAGAAATAATCTTTTATAATTAGTCTTCTTTCCCTTCTTTAGTTACAATTGCTTTCCTCTTTCTACTCATCCTTTGATATTCTTTCTTGAAAATTTTTATTAAATAAAATATAATATTTTCCTAAGCCATTGTCTGGTTACAAGTTTCTTCCTTTTTGATGCCAACTTCCAAGCCGATAGGTTCCCCAAGCCTTCTTGTCCATATTCATTTGCAGACAATACTAGTTCAATATGCTATAAGATGAATATCTACATGACCATTCTCAAATCTCTTCTTCTGTTCTGCTTAATCTATCTCTAGGGTGTGTCTCCTCCATGCATTCATTACACACTCATTCCCCAATTCACCAATGTTTCGTCTTATAGAATGAGGGTTCTACTATGCTTCTGTTAACAGGAAGTCTATACCCGTAGCATGAAGTGAACTATGATCACTGGAGTGACACAGGGTAGTTGAAACTTCAACAATTTGATTGATTTTATAAATTACCATTTAGTTATGAGAGCGTCAATCTCAATTCATTCTTGGTTGCTCACATTCACCACATAGTGTTCACTTCAATTTGTTTACATAGAAAGAAACAATCCTAAAAACATGTTACCTGAACACTCCTCTGTGTTTATATGAAGAAATGACATCTGGAAGTTTACAACGCCCAAGCACAAGGATCCATGACTCCACTGGGTTATAAAGATCACGACTCAATGCAAATTCCCGTACCTTGAATTCTGTCCTGCCATGAATGAGATGGACTTATTATTACATTACCAAGAACCCCAACTTGATGTAGGGCATCCGCTATTGCTTTCCCTCAATTAATCACACTCTTTTTTTACCAACGCATATGGATTTCACATTAAATTAACCAACACAAGTGCTCAACGATGGTTCGATTCCTGAAACGTGCATAGATTGTCACACCCTGAATTCCAATGCCACCTCTATAGTCTCTTACCACACATATTCCTACACATGCCAAATGCATTTACATCTCAGTCTAAATTATGGTTTTTCAAAGCAAAGCTTTGACTTTCACAGTTCTCTGTCTCCACAAAGCTAATTCCCTTCAATGTATACACAGACTGACTCTTCATGTAAATCGATTGAGACTCAGAATGATCCTTAGTCCTTAATAGTTCTTCTCCGGGAATATTCAGCTTCACCCACAACGAAGACCTGGATCAAAACTTCATCAAAATAATACAAAAACACCCTTTCTTTAGGATTTAATGATCAATATTCCAACATAGAATTTCGGCCATTCATTCCACCCTTCAATTCACTCTCTCACCAACAAGATTCCGCTCCAACTCTTAGAGGTATTAAGTTTTTTTTACTGAAAACTCGTTTTCTTATAACTATCAGAAATCACAACATTCCTGAGCACACATTCACGCACACAGAGACATACTGATTTTAACCAGCATAGATCCATCTAACTCCGGATCTATCATGCGCCGAGAGGGATCAAATCTCTCGAGGTGCAAACCTATTTTTGAGTGCAAAACTTGAGGAAAGGTTTGCACCTCGAGAGATTTGATCCCTCTCGGCGCACGATAGATCCGGAGTTAGATGGATCTATGCTGGTTCCAGTCGGTGGCATCAACGTCACATTTTTCAGATTATTAAATTTTCTGTATATTTTTGAGATGTACATCATACTTTGAAATTTTTAAGATTAGAAATACAAATTCTAACAAATGTTATTAATATAAATATGTTTGGTGATCTTAAAAATGAACTAATTAATATATTAAATAACAAATACACCTATCATATCATTGAAATATCAAATACACCTATATTAAGCCGACATTTATTTTTCAGATTATTAAATTTTTTGTATATTTTTGAGATGTACATCATACTTTGAAACTTTTAAGATTAGAAATACAAATTCTAACAAATGTTATTAATATAAATATGTTTGGTGATCTTAAAAATGAACTAATTAATATATTAAATAACAAATAGAACTATCATATCATTGAAATGTGATATGAAGAATATATTGAAAAATACATGAAAAATACATAATTTATTTAGTATTTAACCTTAACCTGACTTCTTCTTCTTTTCTCTTAGAAACACCGGCACATTTTGCCATCTTTTCATATCGATCATATGGAAATGGTGGTTGAAATCAAAGACCATCCAAAGATTTAACTCGAGATATTGCAGTAAAAGTGAGACCTTGTCGCTTTGTCCTTCCAATATCAATAGTTGCCTTCTCTAGTGTCAATCCCTGGGACTTATGAATTGTTAATCCCCAAGCAAGTCGCAATGGAATTTGTTTATTATTGCCTCTTTCAATAGGTATAATAGGAATAGTATGAGGGAATAATTCATCCCACGCAACTCCGACATATTTATCAAATGTTACTAAAACATATGTAGGAGGATTAGGAGGTGATGTTCCAGGATTATACACAATATCTTCAACTACTCCAAGAGCACCATTGACAAGTCCTGAATCAGTCCATAAATTTGAAGTTAGCATAACCCTAGCTCCAACAGCAAGAAGGACCTCATTATCCAAATTTTCCTCATCTGCTTCCATGTTGTTGTTGTTATTTGATCTTGTAGCAACACTACGTGCAACAGGGTGATTTAGGGATACCAAGCAACGCTTATTGTGATTGTGCACATCATCATTTGTTGCAAACAAATGTGTAGCCTTATTAAATGACTCTTTTGTTGAAGCATCCAATTTGGAATCTGTACGTGTCATTAGTACTTTCCAATCTTCTATTGTTGGAATTGAATCTCTAACCTTCATTAATAAATGACGAAATAATCTTTGATCATTGCTCTGTCCATCTTGCCTGTATACTATATCAAGAGTTACAACAGTTGTGAATAAATTCCTCCTCCTCTCCCTCCTCCTCTCCCTCCCTCTCTCTCTCTTGCCCTTCCCTCCCTCTCCCCTGCTTATATCTCTTTTCCCTCCTACTATCCTCTCTCCCTCTCTCTCCATATTCCTTATCTCTCTCTCTCTCCATCTTTCACACTCTCTATATTCATTCTTACCTCCCTCTCTCTCCCCCTCCATCTCCATCATTATTTCCCTACCTCTCTCCACTCTCTCTATTCCTTTCTCTCCCACCTCTCTCTCTCTCTATCTTCACCTTCCAAATTTGTTAATATATGCCTCTCTCTCTCTCCTTCTCTCCTCCCTTGTCTCCATCTCTCCTTTTTTATCTCTTTATCTCACACCAAACATACACACTCTTTCTCCATCTCTCCATTATCACTCCCTCTCTCTCTCTCCTATTGTCACTATCTATGCATTTCATCTTCCCTCCCTCTCTCATCCTATCTCCCTCCCTCTCTCTTCCTCTCTCTCAAGTCCCCTCTCGTTTCCTTCCTCTCTCTCCCTTTCTCTCCTACCTCCCTCTCTCTTCTCACATAACTCACTCTCTCTTTCTCTCTCGTTCCCATACAATCCTCTCACTCCCCCCTCATTCTTTTTTTCTCTCAACTCCTCTCTCTCGGCGTTCATATCTCTTCCTCTCTCTCTCTCTCTCTCTCTCTCAAATCCTCTCTCTTCCTCCATCACTCTATCTCTCTCTCCAAATATATTACTATATCCCTCCCTTTCTTCTTCTCTCTCCTTCTCTCCCCCCTTGTCTCAATCAATCTTCCTATGTCTCTTTATCCCACCCTAAACATACATAGTCTCTCTCCATATCTCTATTGTCACTCCCTCTCCCTCCACTTCTCACTCTCTATGTCTTTCTTCTTCTATCCCTCTCTCTCTCCCCCCTCCGCTCTCTCTCTCTCTCTCTCTCTCTACCCTCCAATCCTCTCTCTTTATCTCTCTCTCCCACCTCCATATTTATATCTCCCTCTCCCTCTCTTACCCTTCTCTACCTCTCTCACTCCTCTCCCTCTCTCTCTCTTCATTCCTCCTCTCCCCTCTCCTTCATTTATCTCCATATCTCCTTTGTCACTCCAGCTATTTCTCCACCTCTATCATATGTCTTCGTTCTTCCCTCTCATATATATATATAACAAATTTAATATTGTTTTAATATAAGTTATTCAATTTAATAATATTAATATGAATATTAGATTTAATAATATTAATAATATTAATATTAATATTTTAATGTTAATGTTGGGATTAATAATGTTTTTTTTGTGTGCTATTATTATTAATTTGGTCCATAGGATTAATTTATTATTAGATGTTGATTTGTACTCCTATTTGATATTTTTTTATTTATTTACTTTACCTTTTTATACTTCTTTTATAAATATAGTATTGGGCCCATGGTATTTGGCCTATGGTATTAATAATAATTTGTCCCATGGTATTTGGCCCATAAGATTACCTTAAATAAAACCTTTTTTTTGAGTTTTTGTAAATATAAAGAGGTTTATGGAGTAAATATAAAAGGAAGTTTATTTATTTACCATACCTCCGGAGTAAGTAGAAAAAGAGGTTTTATTTATTTACCATACCTCTAGTTTATTTATATTTATATTTATTTATATTTACCTTTTTTATAAATATGGTATTTGGCCCATAGGCCTTTAGTTTATTTACCATACCTCTAATTTATTTATATTTTTATTTATTTACCATATTTTTTTTAGTGTTTGTAAACCTCTTCATATTTTGATAAATTTATTTTTTAATGAATTTTTAATTGCTTATTTATATGATTTTCTAAATTATTGTTTAAGCCAACATTATTGAGATTTTATTTTTAAAACTTTCTCTAGTTTTTGTTATTTTGGCTTCAGACACACATCGCAGTCATACTGGATTGTAAAATGCGCCTCTCGGCTCAATAAGAACCATTGAGCAAATCAATCAATACTGATAGAGGTGACTAAAAAGACCCTGAAACTCAATTACTTCCCCCAAAAAATTTCCTTTATAAACCTTTTTTATTTTTTAAACCTTTCATTAAATCCATATAAAAATCTCTCTTTTATTAGAAATTTTCAACAAATATTAGTCACTATTTAAAGAAATATTATTTAATATACTTTCATTAAATCGATATAAAAATATCACTTTTATTAGAAATTTTCAACAAATATTAATCAATACATAAAAAATATTATTTAATATGCCAAAATTTTATAAAGAGTTTGATCAAATCCTTTAAATAGAATTACTTAGTTAAAAGTTATGGATAAATTTACCATATCAATAACTTTTCAAACATTCAAACCTGGACGAATACGATGACAACTGTAGGGTTTTCAATTCACCCATGTTCCACCAACGCGGCAACAGCTCAAGGTGAACGTGCGTGTGGACTGGTCCCTCTGATTGTCCCAGCAGAGACTCTCCTAGGTGGAAGCTCAGTAAATACTAAGCAGTTCTGCACTTTAGTTACACAGAAAAAAAACTTAGTTCTTCTCAATTATAATAAGATTGTCAACTTTATAACAAAATGAGAATAAGGTTGTCATTTTTCAAAACACTATTACCTTTTTACATTTATATTAACCAACTCAGTTAACAAAATGATAATAAGGTTGTCATTTTTACATTGATATTAACCTTTTAAATTACAGTAATGTTGAAACACTTTGGTTAATATCAATTATAATAAGATTGTAATTTTTACATTGCTTTTAATTAACAAAATTATAGCAGAATATGTTTTTAGTTTTGAATAAAATATCAAAAAACCTCTACTCAAAATCCAATAAACCATATTAATTTCAGTGAATATCATATATATATATATATATTCTTTCAAAAATGCGCGTAATTTTTATCCCAAAACATAGTTACAGCTGCTGTCATAAGACAGAATGAAAGGGTAAAACAATTCCAGCTACAGGAGAAAACATCCAAATTAAAACAGCATACGGTCATATTAAAACAGAAAGCAAGCGACCAAGTTTTTAGTAGGAATGTTTGATAGTACCTTTCCTCTCCTTGGAACGAAAACAAAATAGGTGAGTGAGGTATTGCAAGAAGAAGAGCTGGCTAGAGCATATTATCCAAAGAAAAATGGTATGGCTTGCTTTAGGTAAGACGACAGCGTTATGAGCTGCAGTTTATTTCCACTACGAGACCAAACAATTTAACAATTCAGCTCAACCATTTTGTTTTAAATTAACCCCCTCTGTACAGTGTATTTGGTATTCAGGTAATTACTTCTAGAAATTAGTGGATACTGGAGGGCTTGACGTTTCAGATTATTTCCAATCTGGGTCCAATCAATTTAACAATTTCAGTCGTAAAATCAACCGCATGGTACATGAAATTTTCTTCTAATCAAGTATTTCCAACTATTGTTGGAGGGCATGAATTCTCTCGCAATTTTCTCTTCCTCGCTTTTGGCATGAAGTCTCTGCTCTACCATTTCCTTAGATTATCCTCCTTGTTTGGGATTTCCTATCAGCAATTATTGGAGGGCATGTAGTCTCTGGAAATTCTCTTTACCATCTTTTGGCATGAAGTCTCTCGAAATTTTTTGGTTTATTTATATAATTATTAAAACTTATTTGTTAAGCCGACATTTATTTTTTATTTTTATTATTTTAATTTAAAATTTGAGCCGACATTAAGGACGTGACAAACCTGACATCGGGGTCATACTGGGCTGTAGATGCGCCTCTCGGCGCAATAACCAAGAAAACATTTATTATTCTACAGACAATCATCCATTCTCCTTTGCATTTGTTTTGTTTTGTTTTTTGTTTTTTTGTATTTTTGTTTTGTTTTTGTTTTGTTTTTTTTTTCTAATTTAGACTATTTCTATTATATTATCCAGGGAAAAACATTACATATCTCTTTCTCCAGATTTGGCAAGCTAGTTACAGAGGGAAGTATCAGGAGTTTGAAAACAAAATATGGATTGCCCTGGATAGAGAAACCAGTCCTCATGTAGTAAAAATTAGGAGCTGCCCAGAATGGGAAACCAACATACATAGTTTTGAAACTGAAACTGAAACATAATAGAGCAAGATTCCAAAATATGTTCAAACTAGAGAGTGCTATTAGAAAACTAAAGTGAGAGAAGAACACCCAGTATTTGAAATTAAGGTGGACCTTCATTCTTCTTGCTGGGGTTGGGGTCTTCCTCCTCGATCCTGCAAACATAGAAAGAATCCTCATCCTCCATGCTCAGCGTGTGGGCAGGAGTTTGATTCCGTGGCGGCATCTAAGCTTCTAGCTGATTGGAGGCGGCAATAAGATGACTGATGTCCTCTTCCTTGCCTCCTGCATTGTTACTAGAACTTCGACCACTGCTGGAATCCGAATTGCTGTTGGTGCAATGGCCGCTGTTGGAGGCATTATGAATGGGCAGAGCTTTCATCTTGCGAGAAATGAAGGTCGGCTCGGACTGAAGAGTAGACTTGCGCAGGTGTTTCTTGGGCCTACTTCCAGAGGAAGTAGGCGGGGAAACTGGGAGCTGAAAGGATAGCTGAGTAGAAAGGTTGACGAGGTCGAGCCTGATCAGCTCCTCCCATCCTACAGAAAGGTTTAATTCCCTGCCCATGGTAGTTGACAGAGGGGGTCTGGAGGGGAGGCCGTGGCTGCCAGCCCTTCTACATTACATACGATGACACCTAGGCATGACAAGCAAGGAAGCAGAAGCACGGGGCAGGGAGGGGAAGCTCGATAGAGCAGTAGAGGAACTGCCTTTACCTAAAATCGCCGAGGGATGACTGTAACAGGACTGAGCTGGGCCAAGAGCCGAGGATTGAAACAAAAAGCAGGAGGCGAGCACATATATTTGAAAGGAGAGCCGAATGGAGGCCTAAGGAGCGCTGTGAATAGGCTTAATAACCATGGTAGTAGAACCGAGAACCGTTAATTCTCTGCAGCAGGAGGATGACGCAAAGAAGCTGGCAGGGAACGAAATTAAGGTTGGCATGCTCGCGCATTTAACGTCGGGCGGGCAGCCATGTGCGGGCGCGTGGGGAGGAAATTTGCCCCGCCACATGGTGTTGAAGTTTGCAACAAGAAATAGTGAAGGAGGCATCCTAAAACATCATGCTTGATCCTAGTTGGAAAATAATCACCTAAACTAGGTGGGGCCCACACAGGCTATTTTAGGTGTATGTCTATTTTTAGACATGGTGAGCATATTCTATAAGTTGCAGGATGCTATTTGTAGATGGTTGGTCAAATGTGAAAAATAGATGAAATTATAATTTTAGAATATTGGGCGAAGTCTATTTATAGAGCGCTGATCTAAAAATAGATGCATGTTGATTATTATTAGCTCTTAATAATAATCATACTCTAAACAACAACTTATTCTCTTGGAGCACTTCAGTTCAGTGCACAGATGTGGCACATCAGTTGACAGAAGGAATTACGCAATTCCTAAGGGTTTACTGGAGCTAATGCATGGAGGACTCAGTTAGAACTCAAGTGGCAGCATTATCCATATGACACAAGCTTGGAAGAAGTAGCTTAGAGTTGTATTCGCCTTTAACTCGCTAGGATTTACTGAGCTAGTTGTATCTAATCTAATCAATGATACACTAGTGAGAGTGGAGTGAATTAATTAGTTAATTAATTCACAAATAATAACTCATTAATCAACTGAACAATACAACAGTTAACTACAGTGCATGTCAGATCCAGTGGAGACCCATTGCAGAGATAGGTGAAAGGGAAAGATGGACTATCTGTTGTGACCATAGTGATGCATGAATTGCATCTATATATACATTGGAGTTTCCAATGATAATAACGCAATCAAGGAGAGTGGGATTACATCGAATTGGTCTTTGTAATCAGATTGGATTGCGCAGTGGAGGCAGGCTAGCAAGAGGGCAGAGATTGGTGCATGGATTTGCAGATTTATTCTATGTTAGTGTGTATGACGATTGTACTGTACTGAGAGCTTGATGTACTAAGCTTTGAATGATATTGTTACATGATCTTTATGTTACATAATATATAGTTGGGGTTTTTAGCTTTAGGCTTTCCCGGTTAAAAACTGTGTTATGTGCGATTGAATATTTTTGTTTATGCTTCACATGTGTGTGCAATTAATTTTTCTGCAAAAGATTAACAAGTGGAATAGATTTAGTGTCTTGCATAAAGTTAATTCGTGTGAGATCAGGTGGATCTAGGAAATATGCATGCTTAGTGAATATAATTTCTACATGGTATCAGAGCATTTTTGATTGAATATTGCAATTGTGAAGTGAGTTTGTGCTGGTGGAAAATTCGAATTTGCTGCAGGAGTTTCTTGGTGCGATAGTTGAGTATACATTGAAATGTCTTTCAATGGGTTGCGGTTGGAGTGTGCACTTGAGGGAAACTCTAACTACATAGCCTAGAAGGACAGGATGGAGGCAGTTCTTGAAGATAATGGCTTGAAGGAATTCATCGAGAGAGATGTTCTTAAGCCCACTTCGGCGGATGCTGTAGTACTTGACGCATGGAAAAATAAAGTAGCAAGGACGAGGAGGATTATATTGGAAGGTGTGAGAGACCATATTGTCTCAAGCCTTCATGGGAAAGCCACTCCATATGCTATGTGGAAGGCTTTGACAGATTTGTTCCAAAGCAGAAGCGACCAGAGGAAGTTGGCGCTTAAAGACAAGCTTAGAAAAATAAAAATGGAGAAGAATCTTTATAGATTTGAAGTAGATGGGATTTCTATGGAGCTTCCTACTGTTGGGAAGTGCAAGAAAGACATGTAATTGAAGCTTGAGAGGGAGCAGGATTTTCATGCAGGTAAGAGTGAACCTCGAGATGTGGAGCAGCCACAAGATGAGGATCATGGAGTGGGAGCAACCACTCATGTAGAGAAATTTTGAGCCAGATGGGCAGAGGGAGTGCATGCAACTATACCACTAGGTGAGAGGTGGGGCGACATGCATGAGTAATCCCAAGAGGAGATTTTTGGGCAGGATTCATTGAGATGGTGTGGATCTCATGAATTGAACCTGGCTACGAGGAGCCCACAGAGCAGCAGTAGCATGATCGGTGGATTGATGTAGGTAGATCAAAGTGACAGTGTCAGATATTGGAGTGCGGTTCAGAGTTGACAGCAAGTGCAGAGTGCATGGGTGCAGAGTTCAACAACACAGTGGTTCCTGAAGACATGTGCAGTAATTAAGCAGAAGTCAAATACTTTGATGACATATGCATTATTCTGATTGAGTTGTTTGGAGCCTTTCAGTTTCGGAAGTGTTGCAGCAAGAATTGCAGGGCGAATGCATGGAGTTTCATGTCGCATGCAAAGACAATCCTTTCTTGTTGAGAGGGAGTGTTGAAGTTTGCAACAAGAAATAGTGAAGGAGGCATCCTGAAACATCATCCTTGATCCTAGTTGGAAAATAATCACCTAAAATAGGTGGGGCCCACACAGGCTATTTTTAGGTGTATGTCTATTTTTAGACATGGTGAGCATATTCTATAAGTTGCAGGATGCTATTTGTAGATGGTTGGTCAAATGTGAAAAATAGATGAAATTATATTTTTAGAATATTTGGCGAAGTCTATTTATAGAGCGCTGATATAAAAATAGATGCATATCGATTATTATTAGCTCTTAATAATAATCAGACTCTAAACAACAACTTATTCTCTTGGAGCACTTCAGTTCAGTGCACAGATGTGGCACATCAACTGACAGAAGGAGTTACGCAATTCCTAAGGGTTTACTGGAGCTAATGCATGGAGGACTCAGTTAGAACTCAAGTGGCAGAGTTATGACACAGTTGGAAGAAGTATTCATGGAGTTGTATTCAGTTTAACTCAGTTAGACTCAGTTGAGCTAGTTGTATCTAATCTAACTGAATGATACACTAGTGAGAGTGGAGTGAATTAATTAGTTAATTAATTCACAAATATTAACTCATTAATCAACTGAACAATACAACAGTTAACTACAGTGCATGTCAGATCCAGTGGAGACCCAGTGCAAAGATAGGTGAAAGGGAAAGATGGACTATTTTTTGTGACTATAGTGATGCATGAATTGCATCTATATATACATTGGATTTTCCAATGATAATAACGTAGTCAAGGAGAGTGGGATTACATCGAATTGGTCTTTTTAATCAGCTTGGATTGCGTAGTGGAGGGAGGCTAGCAGGAGGGCAGAGATTGGTGCATGGATTTGCAAATTTCTTCTATGTTAGTGTGTATGGCGATTGTACTGTACTGAGAGCTTGATGTACTAAGCTTTGTATGAGATTGTTACATGATATCCATGTTACATAATATATAGTTTGGGTTTTCAGCTTTAAGCTTTCTCGGTTAAAAACTGTGTTATGTGCGATTGAATATTTTTGTTTATGCTTCACATGTGTGTGCAATTAATTTTTCCGTAAAAGATTAACAAGTGGAATAGATTCAGTATCTTGCATAAAGTTAAATAGTGTGAGATCAGGTGGATCTAGGACATATGCATGCTTAGTGCATATAATTTCTACACATGGTGCCCAAGTGGCCCATCCTTTCACAACAAGGCACCCGCTTCAAGGGAAAGCCTTTGCATTTGTTACAAGAATTACATACAGGGATTACTTACGCTTGACATCAATACTAACTCAAATATATGCATATAATTGTCAGAAAATGCCCAGCCATGGGGTATAGAAATCCCTCCCAGGTTTCTTTCTTCATTCACTGGAAAAAAGATACATTATTGGCCCAATATTCAACATAGGCTCTAATTCTTGGTCCTATTACACACACTCGACCTTTGTCTTCAGTCCTATCCTTCCACTAATGCCCGTAGGTTGACAATGCTTCATTAAAACCTTGAAATGAAAACTAATTTAGTTTTTATCCTATGACAATATTTCTCCCCTATAACCTCTCATGCCTAATTCATTCTTTTAATATTCAATGATTAACTGACATGCCTCTACTATCCCTAATGAAGAGATCAAATCTCTTTTTATTTTTATTTTCCCTAATTATCATATTCAAATTTTGGTCTAAACATAGATTTAATTACATCAAATGATTAAGTTCCTCAACAAATATCAAGATGCCTCTTGGAAGCTTTGTGCTTCGAAGGCTCAATGGTTTGGAAGCTGAAAGCTCTTGTATCAGAATCCCAAGGTAGAAAATTTTATGACCTCCTAGATCCAAAAATTTATAGTGTAATTGGTCACCCATTTCCTCATGTCGCTGCTCTCCTTGCCTATGTTGATGTCACATTTACTTTTCGAGGTTTACAAACCCTATGTTATTCTTGTCCACTTTCCTTGTTGATGCAAAACTCTACAGTTAGATGTACATTATTGTTTATTTTCATTTTTCTCTTGTTGTACCTTTTCTTGGTAATATTATTCATTAACATTCACAACTCGTCTATTTATTCATCTATTTTTGTCCTTGATTTCCTACATGAACTTTGTCCAACTATTGTCTCTTTCAAAGTGTTTGAGACATCTAATAGTCTACTCCATCCTTCTTGTTCCTCCACAGAAACCTTGTTGGCTTGAGTTTCAAAATTCTTACATTGAACGAGTTTATTACATCAAACAATTTCCATATTTTGTTGTTCATTATCACTCTTTGGTAACTCACCATACTCTCCTTTAACATACAAGTAATTTTTTGACTCCTCTAGTACACAAACCCTTGAGTTCTCCTTGGCCATTACTTGAGTTATTTCATTTTATTCTAAGACATCTTCATGGGATGTACTTCTTTGCTCTAGAAAAACTTATCTGTCTTGGCTTTCATCTTTTCTCTTTATACAATTTTCATTATTACTTTGGAACCCATTTTGTCTACCGCTCGTTTATAGTCTTCATTTACTCTTAGATTGTTCATTCCATTTTCCAAAAAATCAACTCTACTACAAAAACCTTAATATATTTCATGTCGTCTCCAACAATCTTCAAATCTGCTATGGAATTCTCTTTCTCTCCTCTTATGTCTTCCCTTTCTAAATCAAGGAGACCAATACCCTTATGCTTATCTACTTCTGTATCATAATATTTGTATTCAACTTCATCCAATTGGTCTTAAGACTGAATTTTTCCTCCATTGAATAGTACATCTACAAGCTTCTTCTACTGCAATAACTCGAAACTATCTTCAATCAAGAGGCATTCTTCATCATATATGACCTTGAAACCTATATCAATATCCATGAAAACTGTAGAATAGTATCCATCTTCATCTTCTTTGTAATATGCATGCATAAACAAATTATTAGTTGGCATAATCTCTAATGCATTATTATCCAAGAGACACTTTTCAAGTTCTTTATCTTCCTCATAGTATACATCCATTTCCTTTGTCGTCAGGAGTTCTACCACAATTCCATGGATTGTACTTTTCTTGGTATGTCCTTCATGAGACAACTCTCTATCTTCAATACCTCCATTCTCATCAGCTCCTTCATCTTCATCTTCGCCAATGATAGGTCCATGTTTTTCTTCACATATGCAAACATTCATCTCTGCTGCCTTGAGCTATTTGTTCTTCAATTAAGCATTGAATCTATGCTCCGACTTCACTTTCAACTTGTGCCATTTCAATTTTATCTACATCCTCCATCCATACCTTTGGTATTCCTCATTTTTTTGTTGCATCTTCATTAGTACATTCAATTGTACTTTTATCTCAATGAGTTCCCTATCAAAATCTCAATGAGTTCCCTATCTCAATGAGTTCCCTATTCAATTGTGCGACTGCAAGTTTGGAGCCCCCCCTAGTGGGGGTTCGGGGGAAGCGCCCACGAAGCTAAAAATAGATGAAAATTGCCTTGTAAAATATTTTAATATCGTATTCAATTTAGGCCATTCATTAAGCTGATGATATGACACTAGAAGTTATGTTCATTTAGGTTTTTTTCCCTAGAAGGAAACCCTCTATTTATATGAGAGAAATTGTCTTGTGGTTGGGTATTACTATTCTAAACAACAAAGAGAGAGGATATTATGTGAGAAAGAAAAGGAAATTACAATGGATATTTTTTAGGTTGTATCTCTTCATTTTGCTAGATAATATAAAAGGAAGGACTAGTTGTTTCTCCATGGACGTAGCGCAAAATGGGTGAACCACGTATACTTGTGTCTCTTTTGTTCTATGCATTTTTGTATTTATGTTTTCATAATATTTTGTGTATTTCAATGCTCCGTTAACTGATTTATAACAATTGGTATCAGCGCTGAACCCATTTAGCAGTTGGTTCTATTTCTTCATACAGATGCTCCGACTGGTTTAACACACGACTATTGGAACTAGCAAACATATCTTTGAGGGGGTCTCTGTAGAGGCCTGTAAGACCCTCATTCCCTGCTTCACAGGAACTCTAGCCAGATGGTGGGAACTAGAATCCTCTCCTGCTTTAATAAAGAAGATGGAAGAAGAGGTTATTAAAGATGAAAATGGAGATGTGGAATTTCATCCAGATGGCAGACCCATCAACAACATGATTGGTGCTCTCACAACACTAATCCAACAAAATTTTTGTGGAGATGAACCAGCCATCTCAGACCAAAATGAGTTGATACTGATGAATTTAAAGTGCAGAAATATTAATCAGTATGAAGATTTCCATCGGGATTGGATTCAAAGAATATTCCTGGTGAAGGACCCTAATGTAGAAATTAGCTGAATAAATCACTTATTCAATGAAGATTAACCCGATCATACATCAATTTCGAATTGCATGCATAACACATAACCTTCTTCTACAATTAATTGTCACATGCGGAAATAATATAGAAGCAATCTCACATCAAATCAATCAATACACATTAACTCAGTATGTATGGGGAAAGCCTATAGCTGAAAACCCCCCAGCTATTGTGTATATTATAATGGAGAAATCATGTACATAGTACAAAAACTCTTCACAAGCTCTCATGCACTACCTCCCATGCTACACACTATCAAGATAGATCTAGCAAATCACTTGCTCCAATCCTTAGCCACTTGATAGCCAACCTTGATTTCGTATTTCAAAGCTATGGGATGGCCTCTTTATATAGATAAACCACCAGCCTAAACTTTGCAATACTCATAGCTCACTCCACCTATCTATGTGTTGCAAATAGCAACAGTATAGTTACAACTGATAGCTAACTCTACCCTTTCATCTATCTCTTTCACTGGTCTTCACTGAACTGATCATGCACTGTAGTGAACTGAAGTGTTCTTGAGTTGACTAATGAGTTAATATTTAATGAATTAAATAATATTTAATTTACTCCACTCATATCTAGTTGATTAGTTAGTTAACTAATCCCAACTAGTTCAACTAAAACAAACAGAACACAACTCCACTATCTGTCCCGTTAACTCCTCCAAAACTCCTGCCACTGAAGTCTAACTGAAGCCAACCATGCAAGATGCCATCAAACCCTAGGAACCTCGTGATTCCTTGTGTCAGTTGCATGAGCCACCTCCATGACTCAAACTGAAGTGCGCCAAGAGAGTAAACTGCTGTTTATAGTCAAAATATTATTAAGGGTAAATAATATTTGACTTCCATATTTTTAGGAGATCAGTCTAAAAATAGCCTGGGTCCTAAAAATTAGGGTCTCATCTATTTTAACCGACATGTCGCATACTCCAAGAATCTCCAAGTAGAATTCCCAAATTATGCTCCGTATGTCTAAAAATAGACATAGTCTAAAAATAGACTTTGCGCCAGAATTTGCCTGCGGGCCCACTTAGTGAAGGCGACTTCATTTCACTAAGCTCCATCATCTTGCTGCATTCTCAACACTCCCTCTCAGCAAGATATGGATTGTCTGCAATCCCTATCCTGCCTCTGTGGAATTCGAACTTGCTCCTGGTGAGCGCCTTCGTCAGGATGTCGGCATCCTGATCCTCCGTGGGAACATATGAAAGCATCATGATCCTCCGCTGAACACAATCTCTGATGTGATGGTACTTGATGTCGATATGTTTGGACCTATCATGAAAAACTGGATTAGCCGAGAGCTTGATGCAGCTCTGGTTATCACAGTAGATCACTGTAGGCTCCAAATGCAACCTGAACAAACCTGCGAGGATCTTCCTCATCCAAATAGCCTCACATGCAGCCAAGCTTGCTGCCATGTACTCGGCCTCTGCTGAACTGAGTGCCACGGATCTCTGCTTTCTGCTGTACCAGGAAACTGTTGTCGACCCAATGCTGAAAACTCCTCCAGAAGTGCTCTTCCGGTCCGTTGGACTCCCTGCCCAATCTGCATCAGTGAAGCCAGAAAGCTTTGCTCCATCCTCCTGTTTGTACCATAGACCATATCCCGATGTGCCTCTGATATAGCGCAATACATGCTTGCCCGCCTTCCAAAAGAGCTTGGTAGGCTTAACCATAGCTTGCGAAAGCTGGTTAACAGCATAGCATATATCGGGTCGAGTATTGACCAGATACATCAACGACCCCACCAACTGTCGATAGACAGTGGCATCCACTACCTCCTCCGAAGTAGCATCTCCCTTCCTCCAACCTCCAGGAAGAGGGGTATCAACAGGCTTGCAGCCTTGCATGTTGAACCTCTCCAGAATCTCCCGAGCATACTTGCCCTGAGAAACAAACAGTCCTCCACTGCGCTGCCAAATCTCCAATCCCAGGAAATAATGAAGGATGCCCAGGTCCTTCATCTCAAACTCTCGTGCAAGATCCTCCTTGCATGAAAGTATCAACTGCTCGTCGCCAGTCAAAATCAGATCATCTACATACAGTACGATGATCAACGGCTTCCCCTCCACCACAATCTGGTACAGGTTTGGATCCGCCTCACTCTTGGAGAATCCAAGCCCGGTGAAGTAACTGTCTATCCGAGTGTACCAAGCACGAGGTGCTTGCTTCAGCCCGTACAGTGCTCTCTTGAGTCGGCACACATGCGACTCACTGCTGAAGATCTCAAAACCTTCAGGCTGCTCTATGTACACTTCTTCCTCTATAACTCCATTGAGGAACGCAGTCTTCACATCCATCTGATGAATGTGCCACCCCATCTGCGCTGAGAGAGCAAGGATCGTCCGTATGGAAGAGTACCTTGCGACAGGTGCAAAAGTCTCCTCATAGTCAATCCCCTCGATCTGTGAGAAGCCACGTGCGACAAATCTCGCCTTGTACTTCTCCACACTCCCGTCAGCCGCCTGCTTCACTTTGTAGATCCATCGCGAACCTACAACTGATTTCCCAACCGGTCTTGGGACAATCTCCCATACACTGTTCCTGATGATCGAATCATATTCTTCGATCATGGCATCAACCCATGCGGGTTCCTCCACAGCTTCCTCAAAAGAGGATGGCTCTGTCACAACACATTGACTCATAAGAGCCATGTATCCAGTGTACCGATCCGGTGACTGTCTCTGTCTGCGCTGTGCTGTAGGTGGTCCTACAACCTTCTCTGCATCCCGAGCCAGTCGCTCGGCTTCTGTAGTGCGCATGCGCCCTCTGATGGTTGGCGCTGCCTGGGTGGTTTCTTCCACCTCTTGAACCTCCTCTTGTGGCTGATCCACATCCGGAAGCTCCTCCTTAGGAACTAACAGCTCCTCATCTGCATGCAAGTGTAGCTCCCTCTCAAGCGAACAGTGCATGGCTTTCTCCTCCTGAAATTTTATATCCCGTCGCACAACAGTCTTGCGACTGTCTGGCACATACACCCGATAGTTGTGAGGTGTATCAGTGTACCCCACAAATATTCCAACTTCAGCAGTTGGATCCAGCTTCCTTCTTGCATCCTTCGTCACATGCATGTAGACAGGAGATCCGAAAATCCGCAAATGGGAAATATCGGGCCTCTTGCCAGAATAAGCCTCCTCTGGTGTACTCATGCCAAGAACCTTGTGAGGACAACGGTTCTGCACATACACTGCTGTATTGCATGCCTCAGCCCACAAGTGAAGGGGTAGGCCCTGATCATGCAACATCGCCGTGCAGCACCCACGATCGTTCTGTTCTTCCGCTCAGCCACCCCGTTCTGCTGTGGGTTATGGGGTGCGATGAGCTCTCTCCGAATCCCTTCTGCGCTGCAGAACTCCTTGAATTCGGCCGAGATGAATTCACCACCGTTATCACTCCTTAGAGCAATCACCTTCTTCCCCGACTCCTTCTCGACCAGTGCTTTAAACTCACAGAACTTCGCGAATGTATCGCTCTTCTTCTGCATGAAGAAGATCCAGCACTTTCGAGAGAAATCATCTACAAAGATCACATAATACCTGTGCTTTGCTGTCGAAGCAACTGAGAAAGGACCACACACGTCTGTGTGAACTCTCTCAAGGATCGTCGTGGCGCGACTATCCTTCTCGTGAAAGGTGGCTTTCACATACTTTCCTAAAGTACACCCCTTGCACTGATCTGACTGCGCAAGGGTGCCCTTAGGAAGTCCAGTAGAAATCTGCTGCAGAATCTTCAAAGCTCCATGGTGAAGATGGCCCAATCTCCTGTGCCATGGTTCGCCCTCATCATCCCGGCTCACCACATCTCCAGCCTTGCATGCCATAGCTGCGCAGTCATCTACCTGCAACTGATAAAGGTTCTGAGTTCGAACCCCTGTCTTCCGGGTCTCTCCAGTAGTCTTACTGCGCAGGAAGGCTTTTCCTTCGCTGAAGACCACATCATACCCCTTATCCTCCAACATCGCTACTGAAATCGGGTTCTTCTTCAATCCAGGTACATGCATGACATCCTTCAGTACAAAGGGTTTACCAGACTCCCTCTGAAAGGATATGGTACCGATACCAGTCGCACTGTATCTACCATCATCGCCCATCTCGATGTGCACACCCAAATCTTTGTTCTCCAGATCTGAGAACAACTCCTGATCTCCCGTCATATGAAATGACGCACCGCTGTCCAAGAACCACACCGATCCCAGCATACTTGAAACTAAGCATGCAATCAGTGAAACTTTGACAGCCACCCCCACACTTCCCAGCTCATCTCTGCACTGAGTGAACTTCGTGAGGTATTTGGCGATGCTGTCGCCCTTCTCCATCTTGATGTTCCTGAGCTTTTCTTTGAGCACCAGCTTCCTTTGGTCACTCTTACTCTGGAATAGATCCGTCAAAGCTTTCCACATTAAATATGGAGTAGCCTTACCATGAAGGCTGGATACAATATGATCCTTGACGCCCTCCAACAGGATCCTTCGACATTTCGCGATCTTCTTTTGCCATGCATCGACCAAAGCTGCATCGGTGGGCTTTGGGACATCCGCATCCACGAACTCCTTCAGACCATTGTCTTCTAACACTGCTTCCATTCGATCCTTCCATGCAACATAATTCGAACTGCCTTCAAGAGCATATTCGAGTCGCAAACCGTTGAAAGAATACATCTTCAACACCGGCACCAAGAAAACCAACCTTCTGCAAAATTCGAATTCCAAACTCCAAGCTCTATCGCTTCCGATCTATACTTGAAAACAAATTATTTCCAAATCAGAGATTGACTGCAAAGGGCATTCACGAGATCTTTCACCTTACAAAGAAGGATGAATATTCCGGAGGCTACCTGGCCCGCATGCAGACTCTGTCCGAGGAAATAAGTTTGCAATCACCGTAATAGACTTCGACAATTAACCTGGCTCCGATACCATGTAGAAATTAGCTGAATAAATCACTTATTCACTGAAGATTAACCTGGTCATATATCAATTTCGAATTGCATACATAACACATAACCTTCTTCTGCAATTAATTGTCACATGCGGAAATAACAGAAGCAATCTCACATCAATTCAATCACACATTAACTCAGTATGTATGGGGAAAGCCTATAGCTGAAAACCCCGCAGCTATTGTGTATATTATAATGGAGAAATCATGTAACAATCATAGTACAAAAACTCTTCCCAAGCTCTCATGCACTACCTCCCATGCTACACACTATCAAGCTAGATCTAGCAAATCACTTGCTCCAATCCTTAGCCACTTGATAGCCAACCTTGATTGCGTATTTTAATGCTAGGTAATGGCCTCCTTATATAGATAAACCACCAGCCTAAACTTTGCAATACTCATAGCTTACTCCACCTATCTATGTGTTGCAAATAGCAACAGTATAGTTACAACTGATAGCTAACTCTACCCTTTCATCTATCTCTTTCACTGGTCTCCACTGAACTGATCATGCATTGTAGTGAACTGAAGTGTTCTTGAGTTGACTAATGAGTTAATATTTAGTAAATTAAATATTATTTAATTTACTCCACTCATATCTAGTTGATTAGTTAGTTAACTAATCCCAACTAGTTCAACTAAAACAAGCAGAACACAACTCCACTACTTGTCCCGTTAACTCCTCCAAAACTCCTGCCACTGAAGTCTAACTGAAGCCAACCATGCAAGATGCCATCAAACCCTAGGAACCACGTGATTCCTTGTGTCGGTTGCATGAGCCACCTCCATGACTCAAACTGAAGTGCGCCAAGAGAGTAAACTGCTGTTTATAGTCAAAATATTATTAAGGGTAAATAATATTTGACTTCTATATTTTTAGGAGATCAGTCTAAAAATAGCCCGGGTCCTAAAAATAAGGGTCTCATCTATTTTTACCGACATGTCGCATACTTTAAGAATCTCCAAGTAGAATTCCCAAATTATGCTCTGTATGTCTAAAAATAGACATAGTCTAAAAATAGACTTTGCGCCAGAATTTGCCTGCGGGCCCACTTAGTGAAGGCGACTTCATTTCACTAAGCTCCATCATCTTGCTGCATTCTCAACACCTTAAGAACTTGTTATGGAAACAAGTTTATTTGGCAGCCTTACCTTCCAAGCTTGTAGATATTTTGAAGTTGCAAGAAGCATTCCAGTTGCCACTAGAAAGTTATTTATGGGGTAAAATGTATAATATAATAACCAAAGTTTTGATTTCTCTCTGTACTAGTTCAAATATTCATAAGTCCATTGACAAACTTAACAGATTGCCTGGTACAAAATCATTTTGCAGTAAGTATGGCATTACTGCCGATGACCCTTTGGTCAAAAGAAGAAAATCAAAGAAGAAGGCCAAAAATACTTACAGAAGAACTCAGCCGTACACCTATCACATGTCTTCCAAGAAGATCTCTGAGTTGAAAGCTCAGAAAGCCAGGAGAAAGCCATACAGAAAACCTGCTAGAAAGGGGTATTATAAATATACTCCTAAGACTCATTATTATGATGTTGATGATATCTGTCCTAAAGATAAGAAATTAGAACGGATGAAGGGTATCACTTGCTGGATTTGTGGAAAGCCAGGACATACTTCAAATCTGTGTCTTGAGGCCAAAGAATCTAAGAAAAACTTGGGAAAGAAATCCCAGCAGAAATACAAAGGAAAGGGTCAGACTTCACCTACCACAATCAAGACAGAACCTCAGTGTAAGATCCGTAATTCCCCTTTCCATAAAACAGAAAATTGTCACAAATTGCTGATGCAACAAGCACAAGAGGATTCCTCTTCCGTCTCCTCTATTGAGTATTCTTCTTCTGAATATGAAAATGAAGAAGTCCATGCTTATTGTCAGTGTAGTGATTCTGAAAATTGTCATTGTGAATGTTCTTCTTCAGAATCTGGTTTTTCCTCTGACAATGATATTGCAGAAGAATTTTCAGGAAAACTAAAAGTTCTCATGGCTCAAACTGATGAAGATGAGCTTAAAGTTTTTGCACAGATACGAGCCATGGAAGATGGAGATTTGAAGACACGATTGCTTGATGCATATATGCAATCTTCTAGTTCATCCTCCAGTTCTAAAACTGGTAAGAAGTTGTTATTTGTTGATGCTTCTTATGAGAAAAACACGCGCAGTTATCTCCGTCAACAACAGGATTGCAAAGTTTGCGCACTCACTTTGGGGGAGGTGAGTAAGGAGATACACTGCATGAAAACAGAAATATCTGCCTTGAAGACCAGAATTTCAGAGCTTGAGAAAAGTAAACAGGTTCAAGCCTCTCCTATTTATTCTCCTATTTATTCAGGCAGAATAACAAACTATACTCTACACAATGCTCCTAAACAAACTGAAGAAGTTGAAGTTACAGAGGGACATCCTGATCCTACCATGGGAATAAGAGATATGCATTTACTTGCTATTCAATATCAACAACATCACATCAAAATCAAAGTCTGGTTAAAAGGAAAGATGTTTGATTTGATAGCATTACTTGATTCTGGATTAGATGTTAATATGTTTTCTAAAAAGGCTATTCCTTCTCAATATTGGGTCGCTGCTACCCGCAAGCTCACGGGACTAGGTAAAATTACTCTTGAATATGAAGTACCCAAAGCTGCAGTCTGTTTTGAATCTAAATGTGTCACATTGAAGTTTGCTGTTGGTGACATACCAGTTGATTGCATTCTTGGAAATGTGTTTTTGGCTGCAGTTGAGCCTCACGGATCAATGAGGTTCCCAAATAAGAAAGCTAGATACTTCATAACTGTCAAAGGTAAAAGATTTAATTTGCCTTATGTTTCTAACACTCGAGTTTCTACCATGGTACAGGCCATGCAGTTGGAGCTGCAGAAAGCAGAAAATAGTCTTTCAGAACTCAAAGAACATAAGAGTATTCTTAGTATTGAGCAACAATTGAGTTCTGTAGTAGTTCAGAAGCATATCTCTGAACTTCAAAAACAATTTGAAGAACAGTGCTGTTCTGAAGAACCCAATGCATTATGGCACAAAAAACAACATTGTGTTGAGCTACCCTACAAAGAAGAATATGAGGGTAAGCCCTGTAAATCTAGAGCCATTCCTATGAGCAAAGAATATCGCAGGCTCTGTGAAAAGGATATTGATCAGCTTCTAAGCAGAAAGATGATAAGGGAGTCTAGCAGCCCTTGGAACTGCTATGGCTTCTATGTAAATAAAATAAGTGAACAGATTTGAGGCATTCCCAGATTGGTTATCAATTACAAGCCTCTGAACTATGTACTGGCTGACGATACCTACCCAATTCCTCATAAAGGAGATCTGCTAAGTAGGATCGCAGGAGCCAAGGTATTTTCCAAGTTCGACCTCAAGTCAGGATTTTGGCAAGTGGCTATAGTAGAAAAAGATAAATTCAAGACAGATTTTAGTGTCCCTGCTGGTCACTATGAATGGAACGTGATGCCCTTCGGCCTAAAGCATGCACCTTCAAAGTTCCAGAAGGTAATGGACTCTGTGTTTAAACCTTATGCTGAATGGTTGTTGGCTTATATAGATGATATCCTGATTTTCTCTAAAAATCTTCAAGAACATTTCAGACATTTAAATAATTTTATGAGATTGGTCAAAAAGAATGGTCTGGTACTAAGTAAAAAGAAAATGGAATTATGCCAGACAAAGATAAAGTTTTTAGAGCACACCATTGAAAATGGCCAAATTGCTTTACAGTCTCATGCACTTGAATTTGCAGACAAATTTCCTGATGAGATTTTAGATAAGACACAGTTACAGAGATTTTTAGGGTGTCTTAATTATGTAAGCAATTTCTATCCAAAATGTGCCATACATAGATCTCTGTTGAATCAGAGATTAAGAAAGAATCCTCAGCCTTGGACAGAAGAACATTCAGAAGCATTCCGACAAATCAAAGCCAAGGTGAAGAATCTCCCTATTTTATATGTTGCAGAAGATTCTTATTTCAAAATTGTTGAATTTTATGCCACAAACATTGGTTGGGGAGGTGTATTAAAACAAAGATCAAGTAAAGACAGCAGCAAAAAAGAGGAACAAGTTGTTCAGTTTGCCTCTGGAGTATGGAGTAAAGCTGAAAGAAAATACTCCACCATTGAACAAGAGGTAAAGGCAGCTTGAAACTGCATATGTAAGTTTTCCATTCACTTGGTCAATAGGCATTTTCTACTAAGAACTGATGCACAAGCTTTGGCTAAGGTCTTAACTAAGACTATTAAAAATCCAGAAGACGCCAAGTTTGCAAGATGGCAGGCTTACTTTACCAACTTTGATTTCAAAGTTGAGCATATTAAGGGAATTCATAATTGTCTGCCTGATTTCCTTAGTAGAGAATATATACAGCACATCCAGCAACAAGAACAAGATGATGATCCCGAAGAGGAAGAAGAAGCACATGTAATGGTCATTATTACTGAATGGGATCATGCCCATCAAAGAGAAACACTCAGACATATATTTGATGATGAATCATGGGCAGTCTACAAAGAAAAGTGGAGGCCAACATGGCAGCTCCGCAATACAAAAGTCCTAGATGCAGACTTGCAGAATCACTCAGATATCCAGCATCTAGTACCTGAGAGAAGAGTACATCCGAAATGAAGCAGATGGATTCATGACATGATGTACTCCACTTCCATGTCAGCTTCAGAAGAGGCTGAAAGATCTTTATCACAAAATTTTTGTGATCTCACTGTTATCTGTACTGGCGGCAGTGATAGAACAAGAATCTATTACAAATCATATGCCATAAACAGAACACGGTGGCCAGGACATAATTGGTCAGAGCACTTCCAAATGTGGCCAGGTAATAATCCTGACTTAATTTTTCCTGACACTGTGTATAATTTTGTAGGGTATAAAAGGCATTGGTGGAATCTGGTAAACAAAGATGGTCGTAATGAGACACATTACACCAAATTAAAGTTTGGTTCCACATGGATAAACCAAGCACAGCTTACAACCGCCCTGGCTACATGATTGGTGGTTTGATTATGGATTAAGCGCATACAACATGGATCCTCATTATTATGAATCCTATTTCCATAACCGATGCAATGAATGTTTGGAAAGCAGAATAGGAGAATGTTTTCATTATCCTTGCCAGACTGTTGGAGAATTAGGACAACTGGAATATAAGCTATTTAATTCTGTCCTAGAATCTCACATGAAAATGCATCACCAGTGGTTGGTGTTAACAAAAATTAAACACCAAATAATCTTAAATAAGCCAATGATTGTATGCCGGATTTATACAAAGGCATGGGATGATAATATCTACCCAAGATTGAGATTCCCCGGTATCAAAATCTTGGAGGACAGCAATAATGAAGCCAGTACAAGTGGTTCACGGGAGCTACACTAAATCAAAAGCATTCCCTGTGTAAGTGGTACCCAGTCACGGGTCTTTTCCCAAGGGCTTTTCACCTGTTTGTAAAAGCATCCTCCATGTATATAATAATTGATGTTTCCTCGTGGGCCTTGTACATAAAAGACATCCACTGTGTATCCCACACACTTCACATGTTAGTGTCGGATGGAAGAATCTCGGTGCGGATGTCACTTCGGTGTTACCCGAAAGCCATGATTCTCCTCCACGTGTCAATAATCCGATGGACCGATCGAATGTTTGTCCCCCCTCATTTCCTATATATAGAGGGTTAAGGCTCATTCTTTGGCATTCGCATTCAGAGAGTCTAGAGTCTAGAGTCATTTGAGTTTTGAGTTTAAGTCGAGCCGAAGCTCCCTGCTCTGCATCTGCGCAAAGTCTCGCGATCTGCTTGCATCACGGTGCTAAGACTCAAGTCCTTAGGTGATCAGAGAAGCCTGCGTGTCTATGTGCTCAGCATAGGCAAGAACCTAAAGTGGCCTGATCATAGATTGAGTCTATAAAGTCTGTTTATGTATTGTGAGTTTTAGAAAAGAACTCTGAGACAGAGTCTGCAATTGGCCAGGAAGCCTCCAGTATCGCTCGCTCATTCACTGAGTAGTTAATCTGGTAAATGCCACTGTAGTCCATCTCTGGAAAGAGATCTTTCTGAGTCCATTGTAATCTGATCTCTATTGTAAAATCATTTCTGAAAAATCAATAAAGAGAGAAAGTTTCGTTCCGCATATTAAGAACTGTAACTCTGAGCTTTATGAATGTCCACTGAGGTAGTATTGTGTTTTTAAGATCGCCGAAAGTTTGCCAGAGGTTCGCGAAATCATCGAGGGACACGGAGTAGGCCAGAAAAGGTGAAGGGAAGCCGCAGAGAGAGCCGATTGAAGTGTGAACGTGATAGTAAGTTCGTGTATGGGTTCGCATAAGGGTCTCTTAAATAAACAAGAAGATACTCAGTAAGCCAGTCTGCCTGTTGAACATTGTGCAGTGCAAACCTGTGTGAGAGGTTCCTGCAGTGAAAACTACCAAATTAATATCAATCATTAAAAGCCTCAAGTATTTTATCACATTGACTACTTTTTGTTTTGTTTTGTTTTGTTTTTTTTTTTTTTGGTGTAATATTCATCTTGTGATTTTTATTAATAGTAACAAAGAGAAGAATTACGTTTGATATACTTTAAAAGACTCTATATTTTATTAATAGTTTTTGTTTTTGTTTTTTAATGAAAATAAAATAAATTAGTAAAAAATTGAATATATCAAACTCATAAATATTTGGCATCTAAGAAACAAAGACACGTAACTTGCACAAAAATTTCGACACATAAACAGGGTGCAAATTGCACAAAAATCTAAAAACCCACACTGCGTAAGGGTGTTTCACCTTCATTTTTTCAAATGTCCATGCCTCCATATATCTTTGTGTTATAGTTTTCCTACAACTCTACCATGTTTGAGATTTCTTTTCAACCTTTACTTTTAGTATTTTACTTATCCTTGGAGTCGTTTTCTTGATTTACCCATTATTGTAGCCCCAACCTTCAATTATTTACTTTGTTTTAAGAATGTGGGTTTAATGCATAAAGTTATTTGTTTAAACTCATATGAAATCACATTTTGAGATGAAAAACATTGTTAAGAAATAATATTTGGTTAGCTTATTAACAAGGGAATTCAATATTCCATTATACATTCAAATATTTATCGTAATTAATGTTTGTCAAATTGCAATAATTTATGTGTATTTAATACCAGCATAGATCCATCTAAAACATGGATCTAACATGAGCCGAAAGGGATCAAATTTCTTTTGTTGCAAACTTATTTTAGAATACAAAAATTTGTTATTCTTTAAATTTCACTTTTGATTGTTATAGAGATTACATAACACGTGTATTGAAACATTTTATATTAATTCATATTAAATTATTTTATTCATAACTCACATTGGATATTTGATTCTATCATACATTAAAATATTTTCTTTTAAATTTTTTTTCTATATATAGATTTATATAAAGTTGATATCACTTATTAAAATATTTTTTAAAAACGTAAGGTTTAAACATCTTACTCACATATTTTTTTTACTTCTAATTACTCTACATGATATTAGGTCATATGGACAACTAATTAAAAATGCATAGCATATATATATTTTTTCATTTTTATTATAGCCGACATTGTTTTTCTATTTAGAGAATATTTTATTTTTATTTTATGAGGAATGAACATACTTAATGTAGCCTTCACACTGGGATGTAGAAACAATATAGATGCAGTTTAACCACATATCTACCAAGGGCCTTGAGAGATCCAATATCAAACTTTTTTTTAAAATTACATGTCAATTAATACATTTTACTGCTTCATAAATTTGTGATTAATATAGTTTTATGTGGTAATTTTTCATTGTTTAAATTGTATAATTTTATATTTTATCATTATTAATATTTTATATTAAAAATTGAATTAGTCACACATTTTCCTCTTATTAAAAAGTAACTACTCTACATTACCTTCAATTAAGTTTTCCTTTCAAGCTAAGGTTAACACACACACATATATATATACACACTTTCTCTAGAGAGAGAAAATCCATGCTGAAATATATTAGTTAATATGGATATTCAAACACTTTCTTTAAGTTCTATATATATATTTTATTTCTATAAAGTTGTATAAAATTATAATATCAACCCTTAATTGTTGTGTTAATAGATTTTTAATTGTTTAAATTATTTTTATTATTTTTTGAGGACGTAACATACTTACACATCTCCCTTGTACTAGATTCTAGAATGAGCCTTTTGGCTCAATTATAATATCAACACTTAATTGTTGGGTTAATAGATTTTTAATTGTTTAAATTAATTTTATTATTTTTTGAGGACGTGACATACCTAACATCTCCCTCATATTGGATTGTAGTAAAAATTTGTTCGGGATTAGTGTTAATAGTTAAACTTTAAGATTTTATATGAATGTATTAAAATTGGATTATCATTATAAAATGATTTAAGTTTTAAATTGTGTGATAGAGATTCAAGTTTATGGACCCTAGGGTTTGTAGAAGTTTAAGGAATAAAGTTGATCTAGATTGGATATTACATTATTTTTCATTTATATTAATGTTTTAAGGGTGCAAAAATTGAAAGAATCAATTTATAGGAGTAATTTTTATCAACAGAACCTAGTTTGGATAATTGGAGTCTAAAACCTTTTGGGGCTAGTTGGAGACCTTAAATGATGTTTTTGGGGATTAAAAGTCTCTCTTAAGTGTTATACATGTGATGCTATTTTACAATTTAAAAACTTTCTAATGGCACAGGAATCACTTCAATTCGGTTTTTGATGTAAAAGTTATGCTTCTCGAAAGTTGACCTATCATGATTGAATATCATAGTTCAAGAGGATGCTACATAAGCCCCCCTTACTTATTGAAAATGGGATAGCCACATGGGGACCATGAAGAAGATTCTAGAAGGGTAATTTGTAAATCTAGTTGAGAGTTGAAGGAGTCAATCTTAACCCCTAATTGGATATCATGTTATGTTATATAATTAGGCCACTACAAGAAAAATGGGTTCTATTATATTTGCTTTCATTTTATTCCATAGTTGAATAGAATAACTGAAAGTGGATAGAGAGAGAACATAGTAGGTGGGGTTTGCATTTTGTGGTATCTCGCGGGCCATAATTCTCAGGAAACTCCATATAGAGTGCTTTCTCCTTTGTATTTTCCTAAGTTCCATTCTAAACAAAAGAGAATAGAGCAACCTCATCTTCTAGTTGGGTATTCTCTCGAAAGGGTTTCATAGATCATATCTTGGTGTTCTTTGTGATTGTGCTTGTTTGTATTTCATTATTCTATATATTTCCTCATTTTATTTTTTGTGTGCATAAATAACAAAATAATAATAACATATTTAGAATAAAAAAGGAATTAACCCTTTTTAGTATATATTTTAGTTTATTTTCACAGATTTGTTGTGACAAACTATCTAGTGGAATGTTGATGATAATATGAAGATCATATTGTATTAGAGCAGGTTTATTTCGGTATTTTGTGGAAATTTATAGGGATTAGATCGATTTAACCAAAAAAGTCATAAAATTCTAGCCATGGTTGATGAATTGGGTTATGATAACCCACAAGATCTAACAGAGGAGAGGTTTGCACGACTATAAGTGTAATTCACAGATATGAATTGTAACGTGAACCTCCTAATGACAGACATAACTAATAAGCTTAAGTTGTTTGGAGAAGATGGAAGTTCCAACTTAGAGGTTAGATCAAAGGGAAAATTAGGGGACCATGACGACCCAGAGAAGGACTCTAGGAAATCTGAAAAAGAGAAAAAAAGTTCGGGTGTCATGAATTATATGAATGGAGTATGTTAGTGTTGTTGTGTTAAAACTCTTTAATATTATGCATTCAATGTTTTATGTGTGCTTAAGGGTTCAAGTTTTCTTGCAAATTATCAAGTCTCATGAGTGTTTTTCATGTCAAATTAGTGAACAACTTAACATAAAAAAAATCGTTGAACACTAGCAAATAAAGTACAGAACATCACCATACATAACATCAACACAGGTATTTGATGAAGGATTTCAGCCCTCTTGGGCTACATCTCCTTGGTCCAAATTCCATGGTTTGAACCTCTATATTATTCTCAAAATTTCAAATTGGCCTATTTAAAATGCTCTTTTTCTCTTGTAACCTACTCCAATGAGTCCAGAATGGCTCCAAATGGTCATCTAGCCTCTTTCTTCACCTGAATTGGTTGAAAACTTCAAAGGTTATGACCATTTACATTTTCCCCACTATATCAAGCCCTAAACTAGCTAATTGCAGCTAAATTGGCAGTATCCACCTAATTTGGGGTTCCGCTATATTAATGTGTCATTAGTGTTAAGTGGTATTTAGCGCTAATTAAGTGCAGTTTAGCGCAAATCTCACGCTTTAAACTAATCCTCACTTAATTCTGGATTATGCGCATATTAAACATGTTTAAGGTTAATAAATCACGGTTAATGGTTTAAACTCCGCTTTAACATTGGAGCTCCGTCGGTGGTCTTGGCGCGACGGTCATGTGGTTCGAGGGCTGACCCCTGATTTCCCCCGCCATAATACAATATTAAATTTAAATATATGTTGGTTCCCATGATTGTTAAGAACCAATGTGCAGGTAGGTCGGTAAGGTGTGGTGCTGTGTGGTGTGAGGTCGCTGGGTCGAACCCCGGTGCCTCCACTCGGACTTGACCAATTTTTTTATCCCGCTATACAACTTGGGGGTGGGGGAGCACGTGATGGCCCCAGGCTGCACCACGTGTCCTCACCCGGTTGGCCCGAAAATGCACCAATGAAATTTCACCACGTCACCCACAATTCAGACCAGTGCCATGTTGCCACTTGGCAGCTCACCATTCGCTGGAGAAAATGCCAAACAAATGACCTTGCATAGTCAACATGACACATCAGCAGTAAGAACTGTTGACTGGGCATCTGTCTTTCATTTTTTTTTTTTAAATTTCACTTGTTTAGTAAAGAGAATAAAACTCATTTCCAGGAGCATACAAAGACCATTTTTGGTGAAACAAAGTGCGTCAGATTCATAACGACGATCACCACATGGTCGTTCAGGTTCCGAGCCAATCTGAGAACTTTGATTTTTTTGCATAAAATTGAGCCACATACAATATAATCGGTGAACCACATGGCGAGGTAGCTGGATGAATGATACCTTTATTCAAAAAATATTGGATTTTCTTCTTGATTTCTGTAGTTTCCATTATCGACATGTGATACATGCCAATGTTAGGGAGTGGAACATCCTAATGCAGTTGTATCTCATGTTGGATTCCCCTCTTGGGAGGTAACCCCTTTGGCTCTTGAAACATATCACCATGCTGACTTACGACATCAAACAAATCATATTTTAATTTATCATCACAACCTTCAAAAGATTCAAAATCCTTATCATTCTTTTGTTTGATCATAAGAAGCACAAAGTTTTTGCTTGAGTTTACTAGTCTCTTCATTTGCCCAACATTAACCAAAGAGAGGTTTATCTTTTTGCGATGAGCTCTCACAATATATTCCACCCCATATTTGAACAAGTGGTACTTGTTCTCATGGTGATAGAAGAATGCTTTCTTGTCATAGAGATATGGGCTACCCAAAAATTCCAGATATGTCAAGCAATACAACATCTAACTCAACTTCATCAATAAAGTTTGTGGTAATGGAAAACCGGAAAATGCATTTTATTGTAACTTGTAAATTTGTATCTTTGGTTATCCAACCCAATGGGTATGGCTTATGATGAGGTAAGGTTTCAAGATTCAGCTTCTTGAATAAGTCTTCAAATATTAAGTTCGCGTGAGACCCACTATCAAATAGTGTGTCAATTTTTGTATGCTTTGAGATCACTTTTACATGAAACAAATCTATTCTTGTTTCTTCATTTGGAGTGTTATTGTGACAATTTGAGGAACTATTACTTTATATGGCTTCTTTTCCCTTTGTAACCATGGCTACAATTTTAGTCTCATCTCCTGAAACAAATCCAAGATCTTGCTGTGTGGTAGAAGTTGTCTTTTGTTTCGCCTTATTGTTGATTTCTTAGGCCTCAATTCTGGATGAAGTTTCCAACAGTGGGCTTCACCATGCACCTCTTTGGAACAATGAGTAGATGTGGTTTTCTCCCCTTCTTTCTTAATGGATGAATTCTTATTTTTTTTACCCTTGAAACCCTTATATTTTTCACCACCCTTGAATGATTTCTTTTACCCTCATCTTGTACATTTTTCCCTCTTGCCTCAAGGTCTGTAGTTTGCACACAAACCTCATCTAGACTAGTGGGGTTAAACATGAGGATGGTATATTTCAGGTAACTATGCAAACCACCTATGTACTTCAGAAAAGTTTCTTGGCTATGCAAATCAACTCCTAACATAAGAGCTCTTATCCTAAGTTCGTGAGTGTAATTTTGCAAAATTTGGCCTTTCAATTGTCTAAAATTTTTCCAACTCATAATAGATTTTTGCATGTAAGCTAAAGGATAGACCTTCCTTTTAATGGAAGAAATAAAATTTGACCAAGACATTGAGATCTTACCGTGTTTCTTAAAATCTTCTTATGTATTTTCTTCCCAACATACAAGTGTTGAACCCTCCATTCTCAAGGAAGCCAATTGAATCTTTATGTCATCTTCTTGAAGGTTATGAATTCTGCAATAAACCTCAAATTAACGAATCCAATTATCCAGCTTCTCTGCATTCACTTCGCCACTATACATTAGAAGCTAAAATTTAACATCAAGTTTAAGTAAGGGTGATTTACTAGCTCCTTTTGAAGTATGTGTATGCATAGATGGAAGAGTTGTGGTAGTGGAAGATGATGATGAGGAAGGTGAAGATGGTGGTGAGGATGATGGTGGAGTGGATGGTGGCTTCTTAACATCTCCATGGCCTCCTCCTTCTAGAGAACCCTCTCCTATTGTAGGCCTTGAACTCTCTCGTTGCATCCTTAAATACCTCTCCTCATAGAGGACTTTAACCATCTCAGTCATATCAAAGAATGCCTTTTTGAATGCTCTATCATCTTCTTTCATGATAGGTTCTTCTTCATGAGACATTCTGACTGAAGATTCAACTTCAACTTGAGGATGTGCTGGTATTGAAGACTTTGGAAACTTTTGCCTTCTTCCTCTTGATCCAACTGCAGGGCTCTCAACCAACTTCCCTTCTCCTCTTTTGAGTTTTAACCTTGTAAGCATAACAAAAACTTGCAAACAATTAGATCCCTTCTTTCACAACAAAACCTAAAGAACTTGAGCTATGATACCAAAAATGATTTTAATGGAGTATGTTAGTGTTGTTGTGCTAATTACTCTTTTAGATTATGCATTCAATGTTTTATGTGTGATTAAGGGTTCAAGTTCTCTTAAAAATTATTAAGTCTCATGAGTTTTTTTCATGTCAATTTAGTGAACAATTTAACAAAAAAAAATGGCTGAACAACAGAAAATAAATTATAAAACATCACCATACATAACATCATCACATGTATTTGATGAAGGAGTTCACCGCTCTTGGGCTACATCTCCTTGGTCCATCTTCCATGGCTTGGGCCTCTATATTATGCTAAAATTGTCAATTTGACCTATTTAAAACGATCTTTTTCTCCTGTAACCTGCTCCAATGAGTCCAAAATGGCTCAAAATGGTCATCTAGCCTCTTTTTGCACCTAAATTAGTCAAAAATTTCAAAATTTATGACCATTTACATTTTCCCCACTATTTCACGCCCTAAAATAGCTAACTGCAGCTAAACTGGAAATCTTCGCCGAATTTGGGGGTCTGCTATATTAATCCGTCATTAGTGCTACGAGGTAGTTAGCGCTAGTTAAGTGCAGTTTAGCATAAATCCTGCGCTTTAAACTAATCTGAACTTAATTATGGATTAGGCGCATATTAAACATGTTTAAGGTTAATAAATCATGGTTAATGGTTGAAACTCCACATTAATGTTGGAGCTTTGTTGCTGGTCTTGGTGTGTCGATCATGTGGTTCGAAGTCTGACCCCCGCCTTCCCCCACCATAATACAATATTAAATTTAAATATATATGGGTTCCTATGATTGTTAAGAACCAATGTGTAGGCAGGGCGGTAATGCATGGCGCTATGTGGTGGGAGGTCGCAGGGTCAAATGTTGATGCCTCCACCTGGACTTGACCAAAAATTTTATCCCTCTATACAACTTTGGGGGGGGGGGGGCACATGGTGGCCCCAGGTTGCACCACGTGTCCTCACCCGGTTGGCTCGAAAATGTACCAATCAAATTTCACCACGTCACCCACAATTCATACCAGTGCCATGCTGCCCTTTAGCAACTCACCATTCACCAGATAAAATGCCAAACAAATGACCCTCCATATTCATCATGCCACGTCAATAGTACAGACTACTGACTGGGAATATTTCTGTCATTTTTTTTTGGGCTGTTTAGTAAAGCGAACATAACTCGTTTCTGGGAGCATACAAAGACCATTTTTTCATGAAACGAAGTGCACCAGATTCAGAATGGCGAGCACTACGTGATCGTTCAAGTTTCGAGCCAATGTGAGAAATTTTATTTTTGAGCATAAAACTGAGCTCTTGATCAATGAACCACTCATAGTATCTCTTCAATATGTAAGTGAAGGTGGATATCAAGTTGTATCAAGGTGAGCTAGATTATTTGAAATTAAATCACTGGTTGCATAAGTTAGAGATTAATTTTAATGTTTACCATATATAGAAGGAACATAAAAGTTCATTTGCTCATTTTTAAATTAGAGTGTCGTGCCTTGAATTGGTGGGAAATCCACATGAAAACACTTAGGTCGGAGGGGGATCCTCCAATAACTGAGTGGGAGGATTTTCAAACTCTCATAGAGTCCCAATTCTACTATATTAGTTATGAATAGGGCCAATAGATCTTATGGCATTACTTCAGGTAGATACATGGGAGAAGTGTCGAGAAGTACACCACACAATTCAAGAAGAAGGAAATAATGTTGGGTATCTCCCCCAAGAACACAAATGTACTTCTCAAGTACCTAGGGTTTCTACAAAGCCATCAGTGGGAGCAAGTGATGTTGTTCAAACCCTAAAAGGTGGATGATGATTGTGCACATGAAAAATACTTGGAAAAAATGGGCAAAAGAAAGGGCAGTTAAGTCGTTCAAAGTAGAAGGAACATTGGAAAACGTACAAGGAGGGGAATAAGAAGTGCAAAGGAGGAAAGGATAATAAGACAATAGCCACAACACCCTAGTGCAAATATCCTAGCAGATAGTGCAACCACTACAATATTGATGGTGAGACAAAGGAGAAGTGATGGAAATTGCATCCATATACAAACTTGGTGAATTAAAAGAAGAATATGAAGAATAAAAATATCATAGGCATAAATTCAAGAAATTAGGTGGAAATCAACTCGATTGTGGAGTTTTAGGAGGTTAAAGGGATAACATCTGTTATCAAAAAATTACACTTGATTGGCTACTAATCAAACAACTCTATGTAACTGTTTCAAACCAGCTTTTGACTGAAGCTTAGCCTATTTAGTCTGAGAGGGCTCTCTCAAAGGGGTTTATGATATTTGATTATGATAGTACTAGATGGCTAACTCTATTGAAAATGTAATTTTTTTTTTTTTTTTTTTTTTTGGTATTTGCAGGTTGAAAAGAATGCAAGCTTGCTACCATTGGGCTTATGGAGTCAAAAATTAGTAGATTAAGTGGCAAGGTTTCTTGACATGGAAGCTGAGGCAGATAGGGGTCTTTAACAAAGGCAATTCACTCATAAAACATAGGAAAACACATTCATCTCATTACTAAAGGAAGTCAGAGCATAGAGTTATGAATTCTGAGTAATAGCAATGAAAACCACTGCAAGTAGAACAACATAAAATGTAGATCAATAAAACATTAGAAATCCCATGAGAATCTCAGGTCTGTCAAGAAGAAAACCACTTTGTATTACTGATACGAGTCAAAATACATAAAGCAGTAGTTTGGTGCAAAAAAGTCGTCAACTCCTTAGTCATTCGATGATTTTCCTTTAAATAGTCATTCTTACAGCAAGGATGATCTGCCTGATGGCTAGATTCATCGAATTCTTTCTTTGACACATCACATAACTGAAAAACATATATTCTAACAAGAAAATGACAGCTACACCCTAAAAAAAACATTTCCTAATAGGACTCAAACTCATATTTATTACATTAGTCTACCTTATCTTTGAAACAATTACATTTCAATTAAAAATAAGCATCACATGCTAGAAAATGCTATGATAGGTTCGTTATCACTTTTACATATTAAAAACTCTCCTAGACATGTGAAACAAAACCCTATTTTTCAGGAATGCAAGACCTTTATCTTCAACGACAGCTTTAGCTGACGAGCTGTCTCCACAACATTTCCTTCAAGTGATAAATGTTTGATGTTAAGGTCCCTTGACCTGTTAGAGGAGTCCATATGTCCAAAAATACCACTAGGATGCTTCAAAAGCTTCAAAATTAGCTCGCTACGAAAACATGACAGTTTCGTAGCGTTGAAAAGGAAGCTTTTGAACTAAAAAACTCTGCTCTTTTGTTGTTTCATGATGTCAACCTTGTCATGACACATCATCACCATTAAAATCCCTCCTTAAAAACTGCAAAAAGTGATTTTGGAATCAAATAGGCTGCTTCATAAATTTTCGTAGCATTTTCCTGGCTTTAAGCTTAGGAAATGCTACGAAACTGTGAAAAACTACAAAATTTCAAGATTTCAACACTGTCCCAAAAATTTGACCTCCAGTTGCAAAAACTTGGTCTTCAGCATGCCATGAAACTTCTGAAACATAATCAAACTCAACTTAATACCCTTGAGGTGTTTCCTCTTCATTAATGATTAGTTGAGAAATGGGCTCCTCAACCATAGTCATCTTCAAACCCTTCTTCTCCAATTCCTCATGAATCAGTTCCAGTTGTTCTTGAAGGTATTTGACTTGGTATTTTAGTGTCATATTCTTAGATTTCAAGTGCAGGTTAATTTTTATGACATGCTTCACCTCTCCTCTTAATCATTGAGTCCATTTGATCAATTGTTGTGTGTTGTCCAAGGTTTTTGACACAATAATGACTTGCTCTTCCCAAATTTCTTTCATCTTCTCAAACTGTACCTTCTGAACATTGTGTTTCCTTGCCTCTTTCTTCAAGTCTGATATTTCATCATTTTCGAGCTTCAACTTCTCTTTAAGAACTTCAATCTCTATTTTTTCAATGATCTTCTCTTTGCCCTTTTTTTTCTTGATGACTAGATCTTCTTTTGCAGGTGATGAGAGGTCAATGATGCTTAGTGATGGCTGGACAGTTTTAGTGATCTTCTAAGCCTCTTTGTTGCTTTCTAAGATCTTTTTGGCATGTATTATCATTGGTTTTCTAGCTTGAAACATGAATCCTGCATATTCTCCTTCAAACTCTAACTTATTTCTGTTTTGGCTTTCTTTAGCTTCTTTCCTCCCTCATCTATATCTTTAGCTTGGACTATGGGGGTTTCTTCAATATCAATAGCATGCAGAATGTCTTCTAAGTTACCCTTAGCCACTGTTTGGCTTCTTGTAACCCTCTTGTTGCCATGTTTACTCACTATTGGATTTTGTTTTGCAGGTGTAACTTTGGGTGCATCAACTTTCTGCAATGGCTCTGTCTCCATCAACACTGGCTCAATTTGCTCTGACATTGAGGGTGATGGTATATATCTAGGTTTAGGATTTATTTTAGGAGTGATGGCATCTATTTCAAAACCATTGATGAATAGAAAAGATGACCAGTCTTTGCCTAATCTCTGTAACTCTTCTAATACTAGCAACTTGATTAAACCATGATGAAAGAGTGAGGTTTCATTTCCTTCAGATTTAGATTGAAATTTGTCTGACATTTTAGCTAAGCTTTTGTTTAAGTGAAAAGGTAGATCAAGAGACCTCTTACTAACAAAATGTAGCAGAAGCCTAAGATGGTAGGATTAAACCACATGATGCCTCCCTTCATAGGTGAAGTACTTTTGAATGATTAGCAGCAGCTTTGAGTAGTTGTCGTTCATGTAGCTCCTTGGGATGGCATTTGTGAAATCAATCTCACTATACTCTTGCTTGATAAATTCCTTACAGTCTTGCATGGTGAACTTGAAGCCTTTGAACCATTGTTCTCCTCCTCTAGGGATTCCTGTTGCTGCTGCAATGGTCTCTGGAGTTACAGTGAGGTTCAACACCCCCACCTTTGAATTTTTCCCATTGAAACTGATGGCAAACTCCTTAGAAACCTGCACATGGCACCCTTGCAATCTTTGGAAAAACTGAAAACACCCTGTTCTTCTGAAAACTTCTAAGGTAGTTGGGTCTTCATTAATCAAATTCATGTATGATGGCTCATATCTGAGGCAATTTCCACCTTTTTTAGTCTTCCTCTTTGCAACCATGGTGATTTTATATTTTCTCTGCCTCGCTTGATTAGTGACACTTGCAAACTTTGAAAATGCCAGCAAACAGCTTGGCTTAGTGAAACATCTCTCCAAAACTTAGTAGCATGCAAAGATGGAGCAGAGAATGAAAACTGAATCAATTGGGTAATGTTTTAAACTTTTTATGACAACCCATGTCTTAATCATGACTCATACATGCTAAAAACAGTAATAATGACTTTAGCCATGACCATTGTACCTTGATTTAACCCTAACTGAATCGAATGGCATCTACCCTAACACTTCTAATCATTGACTGACACCTAGCACTGAATTTGAAAAGACAGACATAAATACCTCCTTTCGTAGCGTAGTTAGTTCAATTCCTGGCAGTTTCTCTATGAAACTATCAACATTTTCGCTACGAAACTATCAGCAGTTTCGTAGCAAAAACTGCCTTTTACTCTGTATTTCGCTACGAAAACAAGAAATATTGGATAAAGTGACCTTTTTGAATTTAAAAGCTTGGGAAATGGAATATGTCAGCAAATTATGATTGATGGGACATGATATGACTTGAATGGGAGTGGGTTTGGACCCTAAGATAGGCTAATATGAAAAATTTAAATTTTCCTAATGAACTCTATGACCATACCTTTGACAAATGAAATTCTAAGACTATGTCAAATGATGTTTCAATTTTTCTGAGTGATAACAGTGGCTCCACTTGGGATGGTGTGCCCCTATGGTACACCAAAGAACTTGTAGTTCTAGTGCTATCCATCTTCTTGAAAACAAAAACTCTAAAATTTGCCAAGCTTTCCTTCAAAATATAATGGCCTTCACCTCAGGCTCAAGCTTCATGATCATCTTGTCTTTATTAGCAGAAAAAACACATAAAAATGGAATATGTATAATGGAATGAAAGATTAATACAACTTAAGAGAAATAATGCTTCAAAAACCTGCCATTGACAGACCCTCCAACACAAGGTTTTCCATCCATCTCTTGTAGTATGTAAGTGTTGTTTCCATGAAATGCAACCACTATAAATGGACCTTTCCAAATATTGTCAAACTTACCATGTTTCCATTCTCTTCAATCCTGGCCTCCCACTTCAATACCACATCCTGAATCTGAAAGTTTTCCTCTTTGACCTTCCTGTCAAATGTCTTATTAATTCTGTTTTGAGATTGTTGATTATTGTTGTAGATTTCCTCCCTTTTTTCTTGCAAAACTATCAACTGATTTACCCTCCTCTGAATTGCATTTGGCTCTTCCTCTAATCCTTGCAGCAACTTCATGACAGGTACTCCCAAGTATGTAGGAAAAATGGCTTCAGCCCCATACACCAAACTCATTAGGGGAAGTTCCTATTGACCTTTTTGTGCACACTCTATCAACCCACATAACATACTTCAGCTTCACATTCCATGACTTCTTATTTTCCTGCAACACCTTCTTAATAATCCTCACATCTCTTGTTAGAAGATTCAGCAATACCATTACCTTATGGATAGTATGCAGGAGAGTGTCCAAGTGTAATGTGATATTGATGACAAAAACTGATCAACTTCTTGGATTTGAATGCCTGTGCATTGTCAGTGATGATCTTCATAGGGCAGCCAAACCTAGACAATATATTATTTTCCAAAAATGAAATGATAATTGAATCATTTGCTTGCCTAGTTGGGGTTGCTTCAATCCACTTGGTGAAATAATCAGTTGCTGTCAAGATCCAGTGATGCTGGCCTGAAGATGATGGATGAATCTCGCCAATAAAATCTAGCCTCCATTGTTGGAAATGTGCCTCAACATAGATAGGCATCAAGGGTAAAGGAACAAGCTTCTTCTTACCATAAAAAATCTGGCATTCATGGCAGGAAACAATCTTTTTGTAGACATCTTTGAACATTATAGGCCAGTGGTACTCTGATCTAAGAATCTTGTTTGCTGTGGCCTTCTGATAATTATGACCTCCAAAATCTCCTTTGTGAAACTCCTCAATCACTTTCTCAACTTCTTCTTCCAGCAAACAATTCAAAAGAATACCATCGACATCTTTCCAATACAAATTTTTATCTATGATGCAATACCTCAAGGATTTTAGCTTCACAAAACTTACCTTAGACTTTGTCAATTCAGCAGGAGATCTATGATGATGTAAGACAAAGAAAATGTCTCTATACCAGTTAGAAATGATGTACTTCTCTTCAATGGGAATCAGATCTTCATCTTCATCTGATATCTCTGAAATTTATTCAATTAAATTCATATCAAGACAGTCAAAATTGGACTGTGCCATCAGCTTTGCTAGCCCCTGACCCTTCACCAATTTTGTAGGTTTGATTTCTATATCATATTCCAAAAATTTAGCAATCCAATTCCCTCTCTTACCATTAGGATGAGCTTGAGTCAATATGTCCTTCACAACAACATTAGGAACAAATGTTATGACATGAGAATGCAAAATGTAAATTCTGAAATATTTGATGGCTTTGATCAAAGCATAAGTCTGTTTCTCTAGGATATTGTACTTCAACTCTGAATTAGATAAGGTCCTGCTAAAAAATGAAATAGGTTGCTCAGTACCTTGCTGTCCTTTCTGCAACAAAACTCCAGCAATTGTATTTTCTGGTGCAAATGTAAAAACCAGAAATTATTTTGAAAAATCCGGGCTGATCAACACTGGTGCTTGAGTGAGTGCCTTCTTGATATCCTCAAATGAATTCTTTTCTTCCACTGTCCATTTGATGTCAGATCCTTTCTTCAACATCTTGGTTATGTCTTTGACGATCTCTGCAAAATTTGGAATAAACCTCCTCACAAAATTCACCCTCCCAAGGAAAGACTGAATTTCCTTCCTGCTTGTAGGAAGATCCACTTTTTGAATGTCATTGAACTTGTTTGGATCAATCTTAATCCCATATTTAGATATAATATGCCCAAGTAACTTCCATGAAGTCAGAGAAACAATGCTTTTAGTGGGATTGAGAGAAATTCCAAACCTTCTACATTTCAAAAGAAATTTCTCTAGATGCTTCAAGTGGTCTTCCTCTCTCCTTGAGAAATTTTTTATGTCATCCAGATAGACAACCACAAACTTATCCTTCTCCTCAACAAAGGAAATGTCCATTTCTCTTTGAAAGGATGCTCCTGCATTCATCAGACCAAAGGGCATCTTGGCATACATGAATGTGTACCATGGTGTGGTAAAGGCAGTTTTCTCTTGATCTTCTGGATGTACAAGTATCTGATTGTACCCTGAAAAACCATCCAGCATTGACATCCTTTGGGAACCAACAATGTTCTACAAAATTTGGTCCATCTTTGGGAGAGGGTAGTTGTCCTTTAGAGAAGCTTTGTTCAAATTTCTGAAGTCTATGCAGATTCTAATTTCTCCACTCATTTTCTCTGACTGGAACCAAGTTTGGAAGGAATTTTGAGAATCTGATTGGAACAATAATTTTGACATCAAAGAGTTTCTTGATTTCCTTCTCAATCCGAGGCATGAGAAGTGGATTAATCCTCCTCAACTTCTGTTTGAAAGGCTTTTCATTTTCTTTAATAGGAATGGTATTCTGAATAATAGTAGGATCACACTTCTTCAAATCAACATAATTCCATGCAAAAACATCCATGAACCTTTTCATCATCTCAATATATTTATGTTTCATATCTGCAGAAAGAAACTTAGAAAGTTTGATCATTTTTGGCAAAGCTACTGTACCAAGGTTACAACTCTCCACCTCTTCATCATCAGCTTGTATCCTTGGAGACTTGAACACATCATTTTGGTCAAAAATCTTTTCAAGTGGGATGAGACCTTTGGGTATGGAGTTTTTCTTCAGCTGCAACATTTTAGAACCACCTTTGATTTCAACAAGCATTTTTTTCTGGTCTACTTGTGTGTTTTCAAACTCCTCTTTTAACTCTATGAAGTTTTTGGTTTCTTGGTCATCCTCAAAAAATTGCTAATGGATGATATTGTCAGGGATATCAGGCCTATGGGGAAATTGAACCTCATATATTTCAGTGGAATGTGTAGGGATAACAAATAGACTTGCAGAGAAAGCTAGGGAATCAACTACTGAATTTTGGTCCCTAGTCTTCACAATAAAGAAATTTTCTTGAAAATTATCTAACATCTCCATGATCAAATTTATGTATGCTCTCATTCTCACATCCTTTGTTTGATATACACCCTCAACTTGTTTAATCACTAATTCAGAATCTCCACAAACATAAATATTTTGGGTACCTAATCTTTTCAAAATTTCTAAACCCAAAAACAAAGATTCATACTTAGCCATGTTATTCGTGCAATCAAAGTTCAGTTTGAAAGAAAAGAATTTACTTTCATCCTCTAGAGTTTTGATCAAAATTCCTGCTCCAACCCCCTCTCTTCCTACTGATCCATCAAAGTGTAACAACCACCAACCTTCTGCCTTTTCCTCTCTGATTTGTTGATTTTCTGCCTGCTAATTTTCTGCTTGTTGGTTTTTTGCTTTCTTCTCATATTCTGCTTCATCAATCAATTCATTTAAAAGTATAGCAGATCATAATTTAGTATCAACAACATAGATTGAGAAATTTTGAGGTTTGTACTTACTACTTACCATATAAGCCATCCTTGCTTCTCTGTGTAGTCTCCTTTGCTCACCAAAAACATGAATGGTGGCATAAGTTAGGTCCATTTTCATAGTGCCTTTGATCTTTGCTGCCCATGACCTTGATAGCAGCATGCCAAAATTGGGTGGAATGTCTGCTACCACAATGTCCATTACCACTGTCTTGGCAGCGACTTGTGTGAGGCCAACAACAACATCCTTTATTAAAGCAATGCATTGAACTCTTTTTGAATCAAAGGAAAACAAATCTTTATATGGCCTAGTGATTTCTAATCCCATCATTTCCATGATCACTTTAGGCATGAGGTTATGAGAGGCCCCTGAATCAAACATGGCATTGTGTAATGTCATGTCATGAATGCCAAGACTGACTTAGAAAGGAGGTACCTCTTCATTCTGCTCATCTTCCAATCTTGGTCCCAAATAGATGGTTGGATTATCTTCTTGTAAATTAAGGATGTCAAAGGCTCCTGGTTGGGAATTCAACATTTTTACAATTTTAATTTTGTATTCATTCACCTTAAGAATTTCTCAAAAAGGGACTGGGATCTTGAGCTTGGAGATCTCATTCTCCAAACTGAAAACAGAAGAAATTTTTTCAGTTTCTTTGACAGGAGGAGGAGGTGGTGGATATTTTCTAACTTCAGCAGCTTTAGGGGCATCTTTCTTTGGTTGTGTTTTGTTTGAAATAATTGGAACATTTCTGTTTCTAAGGTTGTATTGCTTCTGCATCTCAAATATTGCATGTTGATATCCTTTAAGGTAATCAGATGGTTCTTCACCCTTGTTTGCATCATGATCCGACTCATCATGCTCTTCCTTAGTAAAAAATATTCTAGTCATGTCTTCATACAAACAATGAATGGATTCTTCTGGAATCTCAGGCTGATCCTCTTCATCAACTAAATTTTTCTAAAAAGGAGGCCTTAATGGAGCGTCAGATTGATTTATGTTTTACCTAGCTCTCTGCTGATTTTGAGGTCTCCTGAATTGAGAATTTCTAAACTGAGGTTCATGTTGTGCAGAAGGTGCAGAGATATTCCCAAGGGCAAGCATATCCATCAATTTTTCCATTATCTTCATCATGGAGTCAAATTTGTCATCAGAGGTGGAAGGTTTGTCTTCTTCTTTCAATTTTGTCCTTCCCATCTTGGATATTCTGGATGCTATCATATTGACCTCCACCTTCACAACATCATTTTTCATTTCAGCTAGTGAAGGGGATTCTCTTTCTCTGAGCAGGATAGAAAAGTCATAGTCAAATGCCTTAGCATAGCGCATTTGAGCTAATCCTGGTGGAGGCTTAAGATGGGCAGGGATGGAGTCATAAAATTTATTGAATCTCTTGGAGAAATTTTGGACAGATTCATCAACATCTCTTTTCAAACTGTTATACTCAGTGAGGGCTTGTACACGGTTGGTTCTATTTCCCCACTTTCTCAATAAGCTATCTTCAAATTCATTCCAATTATGCAGGCTTCCTGGTGTAAGGGCTTTGAACCACTTCCTGACTTCACCAGTAAAGCTCTGAGGAAACAATCTCACCTTGACATCCTCATGGTCAACCTCCTCCCTGTCTATGAAGTCATTGAATTGATCTACATGCTCTTCAGTTGTAATCTCTTCATCACTTCCCCAAGTTTTGATTCTAGCAGAATATTTGCTAGGAAGGGCATTAAGGGAAGCTAGAAGAACAAGAGGGGCATACCTAGCAGGTGGAACAACAGGTGGAGGTGGCACATTTCCTGCCATGAAGACTGGAACTGTGGTAGTTTTAGGGACAACTACAATAGAGGAAGAAGGACTTTTAGGAGGTGGGCTGGTTGGTCTTTGTTGTCCAGTTACAATTGAACTCCAGTCAGGTAGAGGGACACCAGATTTTCTTCTAAGAAATATTTCAAATGGGTCTAGTTTCTTCAACCTATCCAAAGACTCTCTCTCTAACAATAACTCTGAAGTGACTGCTTCCCAAAACTCTTCTTTATCCTTTTGTATCACTAAGGATGAGGTATCAATACCTCTTCTATGTAGGTTTAAGACAATTTAAATCTATTATTTTTCATTTTCATACCTAAACAAGACTTCATGAATATAATCATCAAACCTTTTATCTTCAGGACTTCTTAAAACTTCAGAGGACAAGAATTTTGTATGTAATGGTGTACCTGATTATGCATAACTTCCTTGAATACCTCTAGAAATTGTGTTTGGATTATCCACAATTGTAGGTGGATCTGGGTTAGGATTAATCCTCGTATATCTCCTTTTCAAAGCCACCTTTGAACATGAGAATTTTGAATGGATTCACCAAGGTATTTGCAGCCTCGAACAACTTCTGAGCTCTTGCTACCTTCAGGAGTTTAGCTTCAAAATTTTAGGAAAAGTATATCTTCAGGCTCTCGAGAGACGCACCAAATGTTATCACAAAATTCCTTTTGATTTGCTGCTGATCATACAACTCTATGTAACTGTTTCAAACCAGATTTTGACTGAAAATTATCCTCTTCAATTTGAGAGGGCCCTCTCAAAGGGGTTTATGATATTTGATAATGATAGTACTAGATGGCTAACTCTATTGAAAACGTAATTTTTTTTTTTTTTGGTATTTGCAGGTTGAAAAGAATGCAAGCTTGCTACCATTGGGCTTATGGAGTCAAAAATTAGTAGATTAAGTGGCAAGGTTTCTTGACATGGAAGCTGAGGCAGATAAGGGTCTTTAACAAAGGCAATTCACCCATAAAACATAGGAAAACACATTCATCTCATTACTAAAGGAAGTCAGAGCATAGAGTTATGAATTTTGAGTAATAGCAATGAAATATATTGCAAGTAGAAAAACATAAAACGTACATCAATAAAAAATTAGAAACCCCATGAGAATCTCAGGTCTGTCAAGAAGAAAACCACTCTGTATTACTGATATGAGTCAAAATACATAAAGCAACAGTTTGGTGCAAAAAATTCTCCAACCCCTTACTCATTCAATGATTTTCATTTAAATAGACATTCTTATAGCAAGGATGATCTGCCTGATGGATAGATTCATCGAATTCTTCCTTTGACACATCACATAACTGAAAAACATATTTTCTAACAAGAAAATGACAGCTACACCCTAAAAAAAACATTTCCTAATAGGACTCAAACTCCTATTTATTACATCAGTCTACCTTATCTTTGAAACAGTTACATTTCAGTTACAAATAAGAATCACATGCTCGAAAAGGCTATGATAGGTTCATTACCAGTTTTACATATTAAAAAATCTCCTAGACATGTGGAACAAAACCCTATTTTTCAGGAATGCAAGACCTTTATCTTCAACAAGAGCTTTAGTTGATGAGCTGTCTCCACACCACTTCCTTCAAGTGATAAATGTTTGATGTTAAGGTCCCTTGACCTGTTGGAGGAGTCTAGCTGTCCAAAAATACCATTATGATGCTTCAAAACCTTCAAAAGTAGCTCGCTACGAAAACAGGACAATTTCGTAGCGAGCTTTTGTAGCATTGAAAAATAAGCTTTTGAACTCAAAGACTATGCTCTTTTTCTATTTCATGATGTCAACCTTGTCATGAGACATCATCACCATTAAAATCCCTGCTTAAAAACCACAAAAAATTATTTTGGAATCAAATAGGCTACTACAAAAATTTTCGTAGCGTTTTCCTAGCTTTAAGCCTAGGAAACACTACGAAACTGTGAAAAACTGCAAAATTTCCAGATTTTAACACTGTCCCAAAAATTTGACCTCCAGCTGCAAAAACTCAGCCTTCATCATGCCATGAAACTTTTGAAACATAATCAAACTCAACTTAATACCCTTGAGGTGTTTCCTCTTCATTAATGATTAGTTGAGCAATGGGCTCCTCAACCACTGTCATCTTCAAACCCTTCTTCTCCAATTCTTCATGAATCAGTTCTAGTTGTTCTTGAAGGTCTTTGACTTGGTATTTTAGTGTCCTATTCTTAGATTTCATGTGCACGTTCATTTTTCTGATATGCTTCACCTCTCCTCTCAATGGTTGAGAACATTTGATCAATTGATGTGTGTTGTCCAAGGTTTTTGACACACTAATGACCCGCTCTTCCCAAATTTCTTTCATCTTCTCAAAATGTACCTTCTGAACATTGTGTTTCCTTGCCTCTTTCTTCAAGACTGATATTTCATCATTTTCCAGCTTCAACTGCTCTTTAAGGACTTCAATCTCTATTTTTTCAATGATCTTCTCTTTGCCCTTCTTTTGCTTGATGTCCAGATCTTTGTTTGCAGGTGATGAGAGGTCAATGATGCTTTCTGATGGCTGGAAAGTTCCAGTGACCTTCTGAGCCTCTTTTTTGCTTTCTAAGATCTTTTTGGCATGTCTTGTCGTTGGTTTTCTAGCTTGAAACATGAATCCTGCATCTTCACCTTCAAACTCTAACTTCTTAGCTTTTTTGGCTTTCTAAGCTTCTTTCCTCCCTCATCTATATCTTCAACTTGGACTATGAGGGTTTCTTCAATATCAATAGCAGGTAGAGTGTCTTCTAAGTTACCCTTAGCCACTATTTGGCTTCTTGTAACCCTCTTGCTGCCATTTTTTCTCACTGTTGGCTTTTGTTTTGCAGGTGTAACTTTGGGTGTGTCAGCTTTCTGCAATGGCTCTGTCTCCATCATCACTGGCTCAATTTTCTCTACCACTGAGGGTGATGGTATATCTGTAGGTTTAGGAGTTATTTTAGGAGTGATGACATCTATTTCAAAACCACTGATGAAAAGAAAAGACGACCAGTCTCTGCCTACTCTCTTTAACTCTTCTAATACCAGCAACTTGATTAAACCATGATGAAAGAGTGAGGTTTCATTTCCTTCAGATTTAGCTTGAAATTTGTTTGACATTTTAGCTAAGCTGCTGTGTAAGTAAAAAGGTATATCAAGAGACCTCTTACCAAAAAATTGTAGCAGAAGCCTAATATGGTAGGAGTAAACCATATGATACCTCCCTTCACAGGTGAAGTACTTTTGAATGCTTAGCAACAGCTTTGAGAAGTTGTCTTTCATGTAGCTCCTTGGGATGGCATTTTTGAGATCAATCTCACTATGCTCTTGCTTGATAAATTTCTTACAGTCCTGCACGGTGAACTTGAAGCCTTTGAACCATTGTTCTCCTCCTCTAGAGATTCCCGTTGTTGCTGCAACGGTCTCTGGAGTTATAGTGAGGTTCAACATCCCCACATTTGAAGCTATCCCATTGAAACTGATGGCATACTCCTTAGAAACCTGAACATGGCACCCTTGCAATCTTTGGAAAAACTGCAAACACCCCGTTCTTCTAAAAACTTCTAAGGCAGTTGGGTATTCATTAATAAAATTCATGTCTGATGGATCATATCTAAGGCAATTTCCACCTTTGTTAGTCTTCCTCTTTGGAGCCATGGTGATTTTATACTTTCTTTGCCTCGCTTGCTTAGTGACACCTGAAAACTTTGAAAATGCTAGCAACCATCTTGGCTTAGTGAAACAACTCTCCATAACTCAGTAGCATGAAAAGATGGAGCAGAGAATGACAAATGACTCAATTGGGTAATGTTTTAAAGTTTCGATGATAGCCCATGGCTTAATCATGACTCATACATGCTAAAAACAATAATAATGATTTCTGCCATGACCATTGTACCTTGATTTAACCCTAACTGACTAATCATTGACTGAAACCTAGCACCACGTTTGAAAAGTCAAATAGAAGTATCTCTTTTCGTAGTGTAGTTAGTTCAATTCCTAGTAGTTTCGCTACGAAACTATCAACAGTTTAGTAGCGAAAACTGCCTTTTTACTGTGTATTTCACTACGAAACTAAAAAATCTTGGATAAAGTGACATTTTCGAATTTAAAAGCTTGGAAAATGGAATATGTCAGCAAATGATGACCGATGGGACATGATATGACTTGAATGCGAGTGGGTTTGGCCCTTAGGATAGGCTAATATGAAATATTTAATTTTTCCTAATGAACTCTATGACCATACCTTTGACAAATGAACTTCTAAGACTATGTCAAATGATGTTTCACTTTTTCTGAGTGATAACAACATCCATGAGGGAAGTGGAGCACGAGATCCAATTGTTTTCAGAATCTTCATTACCAAAAATTGAGCTATATAGGTAGTTCATTCAAGAAGAAAATGAGATGAAGTAGTTGTATAAATTATTGGAGTGGGTGTTATTCGAAAAAGTACCTCACCATGTGGGTCACCCATCCTAATTGTGCCAAAGAAGGATGTGACTTGGTGAATGTAAATTGATTATAGGGTGTTAAAAAAATTACACTAAAAAATAGGTGCCCCCTACCTAGGAGGGATGACTTGTTCGACAAATTGAAACAAGAAAAATACTTCATCAAGATGGATTTCAAATCAGGGTATCACTAGGTTTGAGTCAAAGGAGAAGATACTTATAAGACCGCCTTCAAAATTGGAAAAGGATTGTATGAGTGGTTAGTCATGCCATTTGGTCTATGCAATGCACCAAATACAATTTTTAGGTTAATGAATGATGTACTACACCCTTATCTAGATTCATTTATTATTGTTTATTTGGATTATATATTGATTTATAGTGCTACTTGGAAGAAGCACATCTTACACTTGATGTAGGTGCTAGAGACTTTGAAGAAGCATAAACTGTTGGAAAATATCAAGAAATGTGAGTTTGGTGTATTTATTCTATGTGAGTGGTGGAGGTGACTTCAAGATAGATATTTCCAAGATGGAGGCCATCATTAAGTGGTTGGTGCCTACAAATGTTTCAAACGTCATGAGTTTCATTGGGGAAAAACAATACCTGAGGAAATGCATAGCCTCATTTTCAATAGTAGCTGCCCCACTCCGTGCCATAATAATGAGTGGTAATTTTTTCTAGTAAGAGAAGGGTTAACAAAATTCCTTTGAATATTTGAATAAGAAAATCACTCAAGCATTGTTTCTTGCATTACCAAACTTGCTACAACCCTTTCAAAGTTGAGATGGATGTGATTGGGTATGATGTGGGACTGGTCTTGATTTAAGGAGGAAGGAATGTATGTTACCATTATGGATTATTTCATGGGGAGGTTCTCAACTACCCTACCTATGAAAATAAGCTATATGCCTTGGTGCAAGCTTTCCAAAATTGGAAACTATATCTAATGGTAAAGGAGATACACATCCACACAAATAATTAGCTACTATAATATCTACATGCCTAAAGTAAATTACAATAAACCAAACATCACAAATGGAAGGGGTTTTTACAACCGTTCCATTTAGTGATCAATGATATGAAGGTCAACAAAAACAATTTGGATGACATAATTTCAGGGCTTCCCAAATAAAACATCGCAATTTTAGGAAATGTGATGCACATCGAGTCTCTGACCCATGATGCATACAAAAATGCATAAATAGAGGACGAGGAATTTAGGTAGGTGTATTAACAACTACATGACAAGAGTCATGTGGATGATGGTGACAACACAATTGAATACCATACCCATAAAGAGTTACTCTACAAACTAGGAAAGCTATGTGTTCTTAAATTTTTGTAGTTATAGTTTATTAGAGAGGCCCACACCTCGAATGTTGTAGGTCATTTTGGTGTTGGGAAGAAAATTTGTAATTTACAAAGGCATGTGTACTAATGCGGGATACAAGAAGATGTATGTAGGTTCATTAGAGGATTTATACTTCATTGTACTAGCAAGCCTAGTAATAGGAAATAGGGTCTATAGAATTCCTTACCTTTACCACCTTGTTCTAGGGAAAGCATTTCCATGGATTTTGTGGGAGCTTTACCAAATACTAGGAAGGGGCATGAATACCTATATGTGTTAGTTGGAAGGTTTAGTAAGATGTGTGTTCTCATGCCCCATGAAAATATTATTAGGGGAAAGAAGCAACACAATTATTTTTTGGACAAGTCTGGGTGCACTTTGGTATGCCAAGGAGCATCATTTGAAACAAGACACCATATTTCTTAGTGCATTTTGGACTGTGTTGTGGGAGAACATGGACACAAAATTGAATATGTATAAAACATTCCATCCACAAATATATGGGAAAACAAAATTAGTCGAATGGAATTTGATACAACATTTGAATGGTAACAATCAAAAGAATCCAAATACTTGGGACAAAAATATGGTCTAAATACAACACTTCTATAATAGATTAATCCACACTTCAAATGACAAGTCACCATTTTACACATTCAATTTTAGATGTTGTATATGGGACGGAAGGAGGAGTGAGGGAAGATTTCAAAAGGGATGATTTAATGTATAAGAAAATTTTTAGACTATAATATAGATCCATTTACAGGTATGGGAGGCATTGAAGAAGGCATAAGAAAAATGGAAGGCTAGACATGATTAGCACAAGATAAAGAGGTAATTCATAGTGGGAGATAAACTATGGTTACAATTCAACAAGGAGAGGCTATAGGGTCCTGGTAAGAAAATAAAGGCTTTCTTATATGGGAAAGAATTCCTATGGACTTAGTCTATCCCCATACATATGCATTTACTCAATGGTGAATGTTGAAAATCTCAAATTCTATGAGCCTTCCATGTTGGATAAGGAGGAGGAGAAAGCACTACCTTCCATAGAGGATTTAACACCAACTGCTTAGATAGAGTTGATGGAGGATTCAATTTTGCATAATAGTTCCAAAAATACAAACAAGGGAATCATAACCTTTGGTAGATTGGGTTGAAAGGACAACTTTCAAGAAAGGTTAAATGGTACTCTAGGTAGGGGAAAAACTTGCTCGCCTCATTAAATAAAATATTATGGGGAACAATATCCTCCAAAAATGAGGAGTTATGATCTAAATGGAATCATTGTATTATTTTTCATCTATCTTGATGCTTTTAGAGAGGAAAAATTGAAGGAATCAAATTACGGGAGTAGTTTTAGCAGTGGGACCCACTTTGGAGAATTAGGGTCTGAAACCTTTTGGGACCAATATGCAGACTTAAATGACATTTTTTGGGGGTAAAACTTTCTGATATAATTTTTTGATCCCATGCCACTATTATACACTCAAAGACCTTCCGGAAGGCATACAAATAATTTAAATCAGAGTTTGGATGCAAAAGGTATGCCTCTCGAAAGTTGAAATATCGTGATTTACTGCCATAATTCAAGAGGTTGCCACATCAACCCTATTACTCATGTAAAATGGGATAGCCATAGGAGGACTATGAATAATATTTTAGAAGGGTCAAAGTTGTAACTCTAATTGAGAGTTTAATGAGTCAACCCCTAGTTGGCTATTGTTATAGCATCATTTCTCACCTTGACATGATTCATGATTGCTTCATGGCTTTATGGGCACCCATTCCTACAGACTTGGAAAAATTCACTTAAAAACAGTGGAAAATCCTCCATACGCGACTATGCCCGTGTTTTTCCGCGTGTATACGCGAGTACAACTAGACTTTTCCGCGTATGCCATTTTAATGATTAAAAAATATATAAAAATCCCTAATTTCGCGCTCGGTTGATGGTTACTCAGGTAGTTCAACCACCCCAGCCCGTGGCCAACTGTTTCCAACTGCTGAAACTACTTGGAGGGACTATAAAAAGACCTCATATGTATGGCCTAAGGGAGGGAGAGAATTATTATTATTATACTCTGTTGGTTCCCTATCCAAGTCTGATTCCCCGTGCCTCCTGCACTTTCCCAGTTCATTTCAGGAAACCCTTGTTTTCTTGAGATACACATCCCTTTATATGTTATCTCGTATGCACTCATTTGGAAGGAGTCTTAGCGAGGCAAGGGCTGGACGGATCCGGACGACGGTCTGCGAAGGCCTTGGAAGGATCGGGTGATCTCTCCACTTACTTTTGTACGTACTATTTTTATAATACAGAAGTATCATGCTGTTCCCGAAGTAAACGTGTTAGTGTATGCTTTAATGTATGAAGAATATTTGTTATACAAGCATTCATGATGATTTATTTAATGTTTTATATGAATCTCACTAACATATAGAGTAGAAATATACTCAGAGAATTTTGTCCTTTGTGCCGGGTTTCTTCTGTACTTCATGAGGAAGCATTGCTGGTGTGGAGTTTGAACTCCACGTGGATCTACTTCAAACGTAGGACCAACGGGTAAACCTCTCATTCTACTCGATTTCGTTTTTATGAATGTGCATGATCGTGTGAGTCTCTATTAAGTAGTACGCCCCTGCTCTGTGGAGGTTGAATCCCAACCAACCTCTAGGGTGTTAAATCCCCGAAACAGAACTGGCGACTCCGCTGGGGATCACATTTTTGTGATTCTCCTGTTGGGTTGTTTCAGCTGTTTGGTAGGTTGCCAACAGTTTCTTCTGGATTCTCTCGTCTTTTACAAATAAGCTTTTCTTCGCAATGCTTGAAGTTTTTCTGATACCTTTCTTCCGTGCTACTTTTTATTTTTCATTATCTTTTGTATACGCAGCTTTGTTTGCACACAGTCATACCCGCGAGTTTGTGTAAAAGGATCCGCGTATACGCGAGTTTCCCTATACACAGACGCGTATACACGCTGGTTGCATAACCGCAAGGTCGCGTATACCTAGGCAGATTTTGAAATTTTAGGATTCTGGAGTTTTTGGTCCTTTCTGGCTGTGGAGGCCTGTGTTTACAGTGTCTCTGTACTTACTGGAGTGTAAAGGAAGTGGTTTCAAGTCTTGTTTCTCTTTCGTTTGTTCGAAAACTAATCTTTTTGGCAAAGTGTTCTTGCTGGTGCTAGCACTCCTGGATTGAGTTCCAAGATCGCTTTCTAAGCATTCTTGGCTGTTCTGCTTTATCAGAACAGAGAGCTTCTGCTCACTGACTCGCTCCTATCTTTGTGTTGTGCTTTGCATTGCGTTCTTTGCTTTGTTTTCGATTGGTTTTCTTGAGTTTCATAGGCTAGGGTTTTGTTGCAATTTTCGAAGATCTTTTCTTGTTTCTTTGGAGTTTTGTGTTGCAACGAATTTGCACTATTTCTCTTGGCTGTTAGATTGAGTTTTTGGTCTTCCATTGCTCTTATTGATCTTGCTATCATTAGCCTTATAAGGTTTGGGGGCATAGCCGAAGTTTATGCTTGAAATTCGGTCTCGTTTTGGCTTGGATTGGGATAGTTGTTCTTGGTTTTCTTGAAGCTCTTGTTCTATAAAACTAAAAAGTCCAAAAACATTTGTTTTGCTTTTTGTTTTTGCATATCAAAAACTCAAAAAACATTGTTTCTTGTTTTTGTTTTTGTTGTTGCCTTTTTCATTTTCGTTTGGTTTCATCTTTTGGAACTTTAGTGAAGTTTCTTGCTCCTAGTTTTTAGCTTGATTTTGAGGAGAGGGTGTCTTTGATTTCTTCTTCTTCTTGTTGAGTATTTTGGTGTCTTATATTGAGAGTTCTTGTTTGCAAGAATTTGCTTTCTGGATATCAAAAGATGAGTTAAAACTGAAGGAGCCTTTTTGGGAAATTTCACCTTGTTTCAAGGGACTTTCTGCATCTTAGAATTTACATGCTAGTGGTCATTTGCATTAGGTGCATTGAATCATTTAGTTAGCTTCTTAATTTTTGTGAGTGTGAGTTTGTAATTCGAAAAGAAAATACATTTTTAGTCTCGTAGAACTTACATAGAAATTGCTCTTCATCGAAAGACTAAGAACTGCATGTGCATGTAGTCAGGTTTTTATTAATTTCTTTTGCGTCAGAACATCATTGGTTTCAACTCCATATCCTTGTGACTTAATACAACAGCCCTTAAAAATAAGCGATTTAATCTAAAATCAACTAGCAAGTTTTATTAAGTGTCAATCACCAACTAGATAGGTTGTAGGGCCTTGGAATAGGAGAGAGGAGAGTTAACTCTCTAAGGCCGCTCAAACAAACATAGAAGTTTATTAATTGAGCGAAATCCAACTCCGTGAGGTGGACTGGGAAAGCTCTCATCCGAGAGTCAAGCGCGAGGGGAAGTGAAGGTTAAGAAGAGGGATACCCCCCCTCCGATTAGTTGAATCTAACCTCAAGACCGTTCCGCCCAGCTTCTGATACGGATTGGTGTCCATAGTTGCTGTTCCTAGGTTCCACACAGGTGACTGCGGGGGGGAATACCCGTGGTACCTGAGGCAGACGTCGCATCACTTTCAGCAGTACTTCTGGGGGGTGCCCTTGCGAAGCTTGGGTGCTTGAGCCGGCAAAGGCTGTTGTCAGGAGGTCGGCGTAATTGTTTCTGATACCTTCGCTAGTTGTTCTGGGCCCTAATCATCCCAGACTGCTTTCGGAAGGCCCTATACTTCGCTTTCCTGTATTTTGGTGTCCGGTCCTCATCACTCGGAGCGGAAATACTTGGAGGCTGTTTGCTTGCTGTTTCTCAGGGTTTTTGATTTTAGTGTGTGCTCTTTGCTCCTAGCTTGCCTAGATTTTCACTTTTCTTGAGTCTAATATAATAAATCTGTAAAAGTGGCTAATCAAGCGCCTCGACGTTCGAGGAGAGTCCGGGGGTTATCTCCCGAGAGTGCAGAGCCTTCTTCAAGAAGGCGTAGGAGCGATCTAGCAGGTGGTTTTCACCTCGTAGAGTCTGACGCTGTGGAGAGAGATCCTCCACTTAGGTCTGAAGGTTTCGTTGCTGATTCCGGTGTCGGTTCCGAGAGGAGCGTTCCGCTCACCTCGAGAGTATTGTTTCCTCAGGAGGAAGATTTTCAGATAGAAGATATACCTGAGCCTGCAGCTACAGGTCCATCTCCTCTTCCTCTTGATCATCCGTTTGTTATTCAGTACGTCGGACCGGAGTCTGAGAGACCGCCGGATCTTCCATATCTTTCTTATCTTTCGATGGCCACGACTGGGAATGCGGCTTCTACCGTGAGTGCTGCGGGCATTCAGACCCCTGCTTCTGTCGAGGCAGGGGGCACTCTTGCTCTATCTTCGAGTGCTTCTAGCACTGCTATGTTTGGCTCTGGGTTCACCTAAGCATATGCTTCTCAATCTGGTCCCTTTGTTTCAGGGATGTCCATTGCTGGAAATCCCTCTTTTTCCTTTACCGCCGGTGCAGCTGGATCTACGCCCATGTCCAACATGGCTAGTGGATCAGCTTCTTTTCAGGGTTTCCCCTTTGGGACCGGGCATATTCCTAGTCCCAATCCTTCTTTAGGGTCGTTTCCTTTTACGTCCCAGACCCAAAGTTTCAATCCTTGGGCTCAGGGGCCAAGTTCGACTGCTTTTATGGGGTGGAATCCTATGTTTGTAACGTCGGGGGCAGGGAATCAGTTCATCGCGAGTCATCCAGGGAATGCTTCTTTCCCTGCATCGAGTACTTATCAGTCTTTTTATCCTCTATCTAATGCATGGAACTCCTACCAGGGGCTTACATATTCAGTCAATACTTCAGCGGGGGGAACTAGTCTGGGTCTTGGTAACTCGGCGTGGGGAGGAGGTTATTCTCCGTTTTCTACGGGTCCTTTCTGGCAGCCTGGTGCCTCATCAAATCCAGGCTATTCTTTTCAGAATGTGGGAAATCCATCCCATCAAGGATGGAATTCTCAGGCTCCGCCACGATTACCATTTCTGGCAACGTTAAACTTTCCAGACTTGGTGAAGTTAACTAATGACCCGATTCGGTATAGTCCGGGCTGGCCTCCGGTTCCAACCAAACTTCCTTCAGACATTCCTAAGTTTGAAGGTAAGAACGGTGAAGATCCGGCGGACCACGTCACCACATTCCATTTATGGTGCTCTTCCAACTCTCTGATCGACGATTCGATTAGATTGAGATTATTTCAGCGCACATTAACTGGGAATGCAGCTAAGTGGTATATAGAGCTCACTGGGGGCAGTTTCGCCACATTTGGAGAACTGGCTGTCACTTTTCTTAAGCATTTCCAGTTGCCCGTCAGATATGAGGCTGGGACCGAACTCCTGGCTAATTTTAAGCAGGATGAGGCAACTCACATTTCTGATCATATTCAGGAATGGAGGAGAAGGAAGAGGCTTATCAAAGCCCATATTCCAGGTGAGTTCCTTCTCGAGTGGTTTTTGAAATCGCTTTAGTCAGATATTTCAAAGGATGTATCCATGTCAGGGGTATATTCCGAGGAGCAGGCCATCTTTAGGGCCCAGCAGTTAGAGTTGATCTATTCTCAGTCTGGCATGCTTTACAAGTATTTGCCCAATGCTCCTCGCTCCAAATTGGATCTATCGAAACCCAAACCCGGTCCGCATGGTGACGGACTTGTCGGATCGGTCAGTAGTAGTGCAGCCAGCCTGCTTTCTCAATTGCAGCAGTTGTCTTTACAATCTGCTTCTTCTGGTCAGGCTGTGCCTGCTGATTCATCACCTTCCCAGTCTTTGTCCATTAATGCTGTCCAATCTTCTGAACCCAAAGGAAATCAACAGTCCGATGGGAAGAAGAAGGGACGTAATAACAAGAAGAAGGGCAAGAATGGGAAGGGCAATGCAAATAAGACCAACGAGCGTGTTGGTGAAGGGCAAAAGGAGAAAAATAAAGTTAAGTTTCCGTGCAAGCTTTGTGCTGAAGACCATCTCACGCATCTTTGCCCGAAAATTCAGGATGCTCAGCGCCTGTTATCTCAGCAAGGTTCTTCTAGTTCCCAGGCTATGCTAACAAACCCTTTTCCCCAAGGGCAGCAATTAATTGCTGGCACGAATCAAAATCCTGGGGCTTCCTCTGGAGGTCCTCAGGAAGGGGAAATTCCATCGAATATCTTTATGATGAGTGCTCACGTGGATGTCGCTACGAGATCCCGTGATTATGGCGAAGAGGAATCTTCGAAAGCTAAGGAAGTTCCTGATGCTACTGAGCCGCTTCATATCACGAAGCCAACTGTCGAGTCTATGCCTCGGATACCGAAGGCATCCTCTAAGCGGTCAACGATTAATCCGAACATGAGGGCTGCCCAGAACTACTCGATTGTAGAAGATCTGGCGCAGAGTCCTTGTGCTATGTCAACTTTAGAGGTACTCCAGTCTTGTCCGGCTCAGCGCAGTGCTTTGCTCACTGCCATTGGAGCTATAGATCCGAAAAATTCTCTTCTGATTACCTTTGATATGAAGAATTTTAAGAAGAGACTTCCTCATCATATGGCCTTTCATATTAAATCATCGTATCGGAAGACTAATATCTTTCGCACGGTCGTTGATGAGGGTGCTTCTACTTGCGTGATGTCTCTCGCATGCTGGAAGACACTAGGATCTCCCAAAGCTGTTCCATCTAGCACTATTCTTACTGCATTCGATGGCCATTCTCATAGGCCCCATGGTATTGTCCCGGCTTTGCCCATCTATGTTGGGGGAAAAACTGTTAACATAGAGGTTGAGGTAGTAGATGCAGCCTTGGACTACAACCTTCTGTTGGGGAGGAACTGGATATATGATATGGATGCCATTGCATCCTCACTATTTCGGATAGTATGTTTCCCCCACGAAGGGAGGATAGTTACGGTAGATCAACTGGACTGTCCTCCTGTAGACCTGGATGCGCCTCCTGACTCATCTGTCCCTAAGTTGGACAATACTAAGGCGCCTATCGAGAATCTGGGAGTTGGAATGTATTCTTCTCTGATGGGATCTTTTGATCTTCCTCCTCCTAAGGTGTCTATCAATGCTATTTCATCCTCCAAGGCTCCCCTTCGAAGAGAGTTCTTTCGAACTCATTATTTTTCGGACCCTTGGACCTTACCTTCCCCAACTGCCACTTTGGAGGAAGGGCAAGTGGGTGGAATGGCATTCCCGATTTCTGCACCTGAGATTGCATATCAGTCTGTTGTTGACACTGCAGAGTCTGATCCAGCTCCTCTTTCGCCGGAAGAGTTGGATGGTGATGTGGCTCCGGCTTGGACGCTTACTTCTTCTTCCGCCCAGGATTGTCTAGATACCACTCTTCCATCTGAAGAGGCCATCCTGGAAGCAATGACAGGTATAGAGAGACCGTGGGATGACTTGCATCATCGGTCTTACTTCCTACCCGACTTGAGCGAAGTCGAAGCTAGTTTTCCAAGTCCTCAGTCTCCTGGACCTGTTCACCCAGTCTTGAGCCCCTTAGCACCAGCACAGGTTTATGCTGAAGGGAACATGGCTGTGATCTCTCCGACTATCTCGGTGAACATCTCCAGGAATCCCAACATTATCGAGAACGTTTTCATTGGAGCTGAATGTTCCCGTGAAGAAGTTCAAATCTATACCGAGCTCTTCAAAGAGTATAGGGATGTTTTTGCTTGGTCTTATGAGGAAATGCTTGGCATAGACCCATCTATCGTCCAGCATGAGATCAAGACGTATGAAAACGCTAAGCCGGTCAGGCAAAAACTTCGTCCGGTTAATCCTAGGAAGGCAGCAGCTATCAAAGCTGAAGTTGAAAAGCCGCTTAAGGCGGGATTCATTTTCCCAGTTCCTCTGACTGAATGGGTTTCAAACCCCGTTCCTGTTGATAAAAAGCAAGGAACAATTCGAGTGTGCATCGATTTCAGAGACCTGAATAAGGCGTGTCCTAAAGATAATTACCCCACACCCTTCATTGATCAGATTATTGACGAGTGTGCCGGTAACGAAATTTTCTCCTTCATGGACGGTTTTTCCGGTTATAATCAAATTACTATCCGTCCAGAAGATCAACATAAGACCGCATTTATTTGTCCCTGGGGTACGTTTGCATATAAGAAAATGCCTTTTGGTCTTAAAAATGCTGGAGCTACTTTTCAGCGGGCCATGTCTTATGCCTTCCACGACATCAAGAAAATCATCGAGGCATACTTAGATGATCTAGCTGCTCATTCTCGAAAGAGGATGGATCATCCAGGTCACCTCCGGCAAGTATTTGAAAGATGTCGTTTTTATAAAATTCGTTTGAATCCGAACAAGTGCGTTTTCGCGGTAACATCCGGTCGGCTGTTGGGATTTATCGTGTCTAGTGAAGGGATAAGGGTAGATCCATTCAAGGTTGAGGCAATACTTCGGTTGCCTCCCCCGTCTTCAATCCGTCAACTTCAAAGTCTCCAAGGGAAGTCTAACTTTCTTCGGAGGTTTATCGTTAACTATGCTGAGATTACAAAGGGATATATGAGACTGTTGAAGAAAGGAGTTCCTTTTCTTTGGGACGACTATGTTCAACGCTCATTCGATGCCTTGAAAAAGGCATTGACCTCTGCTCCTTTACTGAGTCCACCCGATTATAGCAGAGATTTTCTTTTGTATCTGGCTACAGCAGAATCTACCATTGGCATGGTTCTGGTTCAGGAGGATGATGCTCTGGCTGAGCATGTTATTTACTACCTTAGTCGAGGACTGGTAGGACCTGAACTGCGATACACCCCGATAGAAAAAATAGCCTTAGCAGCAGTTCATGCTGTGCAGCGACTCCGGCATTATATTATTCTTCGCAAAACTTATGTCTTGGCAGCTGCCAATCCATTTCAGTTTGTCCTCAGCAGGCGAGTGATCGGGGGCAAATATAATAGATGGATTGTGATTTTACAGGAATTTGATCTAGAGTTCATGTCTGCCAAATCCAAGAAGTCATTAGTTTTTGCGGAATTGATCTCCGAGTTGCCTTGTGGAGAGGAGATGATCTATGATGAGTCCTTTCCGGACGAACACTTGTTTTTGATCTCTCCACAAGATCCTTGGTATGGGGATATCATCGTGTATCTCCAGACTGCGAAGTTTCCCTCTTCTTTTTCGAAAGATGAGCGTCGTAAGCTACGTCACTTAGCTAAAAGTTATCTGATTATTGGTGATGCTTTGTACCGTCGAGGGGTTGATTCAATCCTAAGACGTTGCTTAACTTTTGAAGAAGCTGAGGCTGTGCTTAATGATTCTCACGGTGGAGCTTGTGGGGGTCATTTATCAGGGCTTGCTACAGCCCAAAAGATTTTGCGTGCTGGCTACTTCTGGCCCTCGATTTTCAAAGATTGTATTGAATCGGTCAAGAAGTGTCATCCTTGTCAGGTGTATACTCGGAAAATGCGCGCTCATCCAGCTCCGCTTTTTCCAGTCGTTACTGTCAGACCCTTTACAAAGTGGGGTATGGATTATACTACTTGTAACCCGCCTCCGGCAAAAGGTCACAAGTACATTATCGTAGCAGTAGACTACTTTACGAAGTGGGTCGAAGCTATGCCTACTTTTGGGAACGATGGTGAGACTGCAGCTCTTTTCTTCTTCAACCAAGTTATCGCTCGTTTCGATATACCTAGAGAGATTGTCACTGACCATGGCAGTCACTTTCAGAACAGTATGATGGCTGAGTTGGCTCTTAAATTGGGTTTCCGGCAGGAGCATTCATCTCCATATTATCCTCAGGCCAATGGCCAGGTGGAAGCCGTGAATAAGTCCTTGAAGACAATTCTTCAACGGACGATTGACAAACATAGATCCAACTAGCACATTATGCTATATCCTGCACTCTGGGCATACAGGACGTCAGTTAAAACTGCAACTGGCTTTACTCCGTTTCAGTTAGTCCACGGGGTGGAATCCGTATTTCCCATTGAATGCGAGATTCCTTCCCTTAAATTAGCTGTTGAGCTTCTTCCTGACACTTCTAGTCTGGCAGAGCGGCTTCTTCATCTGGAACATCTTGATGAGCAACGTCGAGATGCCGCCACGTTGAACGAAGCGCATAAAAACCGAGTCAAAGTCCAGTACGATAAGGCGGTTAAGCCTAGGGTCTTTTCCGAAGGTGACCTTGTTTTGGTCTATGCCCAAGAAAAAGATGCCTTGGGGGCAGGAAAGTTTAAGTCGATGTGGTATGGCCCCTATATCGTCAAAAAGGTCCTTAAGAAAGGAGCGTATACCTTGGTTGACTTCGAAGGGAATGAGTTGCCGGAGCCCCAAAATGGGCTCTATTTGAAGAAGTACTATGCCTAGGCTTTGGCCTGGAATTTTGCTTTGTATATAGTAGTTTTTTGTCTTGTACATATCTGTTTGATTTTCGATTTTTGATGAGATGGTGATGTTTTTGATCTGCTTTGGCAGGTTGTGTTGATGTCATGAGTCATTTTGGTTTCACCGATGGTGCCAGTAGACACACCCGGAACTTAGCTTCCGCGGCTTGGGTTCTTCACTATCCTTCCGGTCAGCTGTTGGTATCAAGAGGGGTCTGCATTGGTCCTGCTTCCAATAACGTAGCAGAATACACTGTAGTCATTCATCTACTCTCGGAGGCAATATCTTTGGGTGTTGATTCGTTGGTAGTTTTCTTGGACTCCCAGCTGGTGGTGTCGCAGCTGAACAACACTTATCGGGTACGAGATCCAGTTTTATTACGATTGTTCTTGAGGGTACGTTTGTTACAAAGGTCATTTCAATTTTTAACATTCATTCATATTCCTCGAGCTGACAATTGGTTTGCTGACTCATTGGCTAATCAAGCTTTAGATTGGCATATTAATCATTCAATACAATAATTTCTAATTATCAAAAACATCATACATTTGATACATTTATCACATCACATCAAATATCGTTGTATATATATCATCGGTATGTCAAAAAACTTTACAAAATTTTGGATCCATCAATGCCGTACAAAACTTGGGCTTATGCCCCATCATGTTCAGTCTCAAAAAATATACAGTCATCTAATCTGTAAAATCTATCTACTCCTGAGGACCCTGCCCAGCGTTCCTATAGAACATCACTACAGTGGCCACACGGCGGAACAGTCTAACCCAGTCACGGGGCACTCCTACAACCCGTCTCTGGACGGCTTCTGGCAAGTCTTCCACAGCAGCCAGAGGAATTTGGCGGGTCAGTCCCTCCAAGTTTCTCTGTACGGCCTGGAGGGTCCTGTCAGAATCCGCTGTCTCTGCTTCACCTCTGCGGCGCTTGTGACGTGCTAGGCCCTCAGGACGCACTGGTCCAACATCTGAAACATGATCATTTTTTCATTTGTCAGTCATTATGAATCCAATCCAAAAACATGTTTGTTTTTCATTTTTCATATATATTTGAAAAATCCAAAAAAATCATATAAGTTAAAATTTTTGAAAAAACTTACCGACTGCTCCCCATGCTGCACCGGGTGGAAGTACTAGATCTGGATCTCCTCGGAAATCCATCCCGGCATAGGGGTAGTCATCTACTGCGATGATCTGTTCTCTCCACCATAAGAAGAACTCATCGTCCTAGGTAGTTCGGGGTACCTCGCTGCCCCCCAGTCTCTTCATCATGTCTGCCCAACGGGCGATTCTTGGGTCCCGAGGGCTGCTGATAGTTGAGATGACTTTGGGTCTCAAAGCTAGAACTCTCTCGAAGAAGAATGTAGTCAAAATAGTTCCATAGCCAAAGTGTTTTGTATGTGTTTTGCGAATGGAGGTCAGTTGTTGTTTCATGTTCAGTAGCAGGGCAGTGCACCAATCATACACATGAATTAAGCACTCTACAGCTATGCTCATGTGCGTTCTGGACGCCTGATGCAGTGAGGCAGATCCTGCCACTCTGCCGATGGTGAACAGGAGGATCTTCATGTGCAAGTCCCTGATATCTCTGATTGCAATCTGTGTGCCAACTTTCTTGGAATTTTCTATGCAATAGATTTGGACATAGTCCTCCACGTTTAACCCTCCCAGGGGCCTTCCGTGCAGATCCACTGGGTCTCCCCTTCTGGAGAGTCCAGTGATGAAGTATATATCTTCCACTTCTATGCGTAGTGGCATTTGATCAATGATGAAACAATCCTGATCCGGTTCCCAATAATTTACAAGCATTTCAAGCAATCTCACATTACTTTTCATATTGGGCATTTTGAAAAATTTGAATAATCCACAGTTTCGGAGGACATTTTGTGTCGCGCGATCCTGCATGACCTCTTGGTCTATTGCATTGTGCTCACGTTCCCTCCAAGAGATAGTCATCCTGAAAAATTTCATTAAAATTTGCATTAGAAACTTCTTTTTGAGTTATGGACCTGCGCATACGCGACTTTTCCTGTGCACAGTCGCGTGTATACGCGGCTCCACTTCATTGAACCCGCGTATGCGCAGATACGCATTTTTTAAGAAGGGTTTCTAGGAAAAAATTCACTTAATTTTAATTTTTAAACGGACAAAATGATTAAACAGGATGAATAAGGAGCCTACCTCAAGTTTCGCTAAATTCTGACGGTCGGTTGTTCCTGATTTGATGAAACAAGTTTTTAGCTCCAAAGCTCTTTTTCCAAATCAGCTATGCAATAATGAACCAATTGAGAGGTAATTTGTGTATTTATGGCTAAAAAATTGAAAATTTTTGCAAAAATTTCCTTATGCTTATTTTTTCGATCTGTCTTATGCTGTATAACTTGATTGCTTGGAAGTGCCTAGTTTGGTATGTTTCAGGTACATTTTGACGATTTCGAGATTTTTCCCGGTTTTTTACCCATGGTTTCAGACTCTTCACGGCAGGTATATGATCTTCACTGGCATATAGGTTAGGGAATCACTTTCCGTTGCATCTTGCATTCTAGCCTCCATACTGATCACTTGCCTTAGGGTCGATCCCATCAGGTCATGAGCATTATACCTATTTCACTCGCCGATTTTTAGATCATGACTTGATGGTAGAGCCTTCCTTTACATGGGCTTCCTAGTTAGTTCCTCGCTATCATTTGTTGCCCATGCTGCTTTTTATGTAGGCTCGGGAGTCCTCTGTAGTCCCGCCATGTATTTTGTGTTGAAGCTTCATTCTTCTTCTTCATCACTTATCATTTTTCTGGCTTATACCCTAGAGGCTCCCTGGTGTCGTTAAGTTGTATTACTGCATTGCATATTGGCTACTTGTTTATCCTGGCCCTTAGCCGGCTTCATTTGGACTCGATGTTTAAGCCAACTTTTGACCTTGACTTTCTGTACAAGTTAACCATTGCATGCACTTAGCTATCACGACTTGACACCTTTGTACCCATGGATGGAACGTTCCTCTGAGTATCACTGACCAGTTTTCGCCACCTTGCATTGAGCATAGGATTGTTCCTTTCCCAGGAACTAGTGCATCTGCTTTCTTGATACTCGTTCTGTCCATTGTACCATAGAATTCTTTTATTCTTTTTCAGGCTTATTATGAAAAGACAAAAAAATCAAATATAACAAAAAGAGCGGGAACGGGATGTATCTTCGTTATTTTGATGGCAGTACAGAGTCAGTTTGTCGCCCTTGAACAAAGCACATATACTTATATATATTTCTTTCATTTGGGATGGTTCTAGTTTGACCTAGGTTCAGCCTTTACCATGTTTCACTTGTCAGTTCTCCCCCGGTTGGTTATCTCTTCCAATCATATGGAGAGTTTGTTTTGCCTCCTGCAAGACAGACTTATACAGTGTCACTTTTTACTGCCATGGTCATCACAGAGTCGTGCTTTTGTTCAAGGGAAGTCTAGCCTGAGTCGGCCATTCTGCGGTGTTTCTTGACTCATTATTCAGTCGGCCTTCCCGGTCTTGTCAGTATCATGTTCTATCACATCAGATGTTTTGATCTTCTGCTCGTGCTGGTTTGAGAAGGTCTCCATTGACTTCTTGCCGGCGGGTTTGTCTCTTATCGACTACGACACATTGCTCTCAGAGCAAGCCTAGAGCCGCACCTTGGGCCTATTTCCATCATTGATAGGTGACCTCGTGCTCAGAATTTGATCATCATCATGGGTCTTTGACTGAGTGGTTTCCCTTGTGTTCGACGTCAGCACACATTATCACACTTGGGATTCGCGCAGTACCTGGATTTCCATTTGACCCTATCGGTGGATTTCTCGCCTCTGTGTCAGCTTTCATTATTGGTTGGTTCAGAGGGTTTCTTCCGTGCGCTAGCTTCATCTTGTGCACGTCTGAAACGTACTTCGGTTTTGGTTCCATCACTCTACTTCGTCCGATTCCTTCCACCGTAACGTCTGCTACACTCGTTGCTTCGGATCGATGGGATGCCTTAATGCCTTCCTTCAAAGAAGGTATCTCCCCATCGACCCACTTCACATTGCTCCTGGGAACAAGATCTGGTAGAGTCTTTTGCTTCGCATCTTAGGTTTGCACTACCGCGGCGTACTCTTCGTTACTTCATGTTGGGGGATTCATCATTGCCTCCTGATTGGTAGATTCTTTCAAGTGTTCGACTTCAACTCATTCATTCACACTTGTTAGATTGTACTGGGGCACCTTGACGCTCATTATCATTATCGGTGAGTTGTCTCGCGTTGGTTAACGGGAAACATCATTGCCCGGTAATCCAACGATTTCTCACATGGTCGACTTCAGCTCATTTATTCCCAGTGTGTAGAATTGTGCCGTTGAGATCGGTGAAGACCTCGGGTTGCATCAGCATTTCTCCGTTCACTGTTGACAGTTCTCTCAGTTTCTGCCAGTGTTGCCGTCCACCCTTATATGTTGCAGTTCAGCACAGCAGCATCTTATATGTTGATCCCCGAGTTGCGTGATTGTACCGTTTGATCCGCCTCTTATGATCCGGCACTTGGAGATTCAAGCATTTGATCGTACATCCGCTTGCACTATCTTTGATCACTTTCTTAGTATGTGATATATTTGGACATTGATACAGATTTGGGCTTCCGGCCCTGCCATGATTTATTTGTGTGGTTTCAGTTTGGTTATACTTGTATACATGTTGGATCTATTCAAAAGATTTCTCTATATATATGATGTATTTGATCGAGCATGGGTATACGCCGCATGTGTTGACTTCTCTGCTTCTTTCTTATTGGTTTTCGTGTGCTGAAATCGGTGAAGTCTCTGTCCTTGCGGTTCTTTCTATGTGCATAATACATTTCGGCCATCATGTACCCCTTCTCGACCCTTTTTCATATTATTAGGGGTGATTCCGTTATAGCATCATTTCTCACCTTGACATGATTCATCAGTTTGGGCAGCCAGGCACCCATTCCGTACTCTGGACAAATTCACTTAAAAACAGTGTAAAATCCCCCATACGCGACTATGCCCGTACTTTTCCGCGTGTATACGCGAGTCCAGCTAGACTTTTCCGCGTATGCCATTAAAATGATTAAAAAATATATAAAAAATCCCTAATTTCGCGCCGGGTTGATGGTTACTCAGGTAGTTCAACCACCCCAGCCCGTGGCCAACTGTTTCCAACTGCTGAAACTACTTGGAGGGACTATAAAAAGACCTCATATGTATGGCCTAAGGGAGAGAGAGAATTATTATTATTATACTCTGCTGGTTCCCTATCCAAGTCTGATTCCCCGTGCCTCCTGCACTTTCCCAGTTCATTTCAGGAAACCCTTGTTTCCTTGAGATACACATCCCTTTATATGTTATCTCGTATGCACTTATTTGGAAGGAGTCTTAGCGAGGCAAGGGCTGGACGGATCCGGACGACGGTCTGCGAAGGCCTTGGAAGGATCAGGTGATCTCTCCACTTACTTTTGTACGTACTATTTTTATAATACAGAAGTATCATGCTGTTCCCGAAATAAACGTGTTAGTGTATGCTTTAATGTATGAAGAATATTTGTTATACAAGTATTCATGATGATTTATTTAATGTTTTATATGAATCTCACTAACATATAGAGTAGAAATATACTGTACAACTTGTCCTTTGTGCTGGTTTCTTCTTGTATTTCAGGTGAAGGAGGAAGGACGGTTGCAGGGAGTTTGAACTCCACGTGGATCTACCTCAAACGTAGGACCAACGGGTAAACCTCTCATTCTGCTCTATTTCGTTTTTATGAATGTGCATGATCGTGTGAGTCTCTGTTAAGTAGTACGCCCCTGCTCTGTGGAGGTTGAATCCCAACCAACCTCTAGGGTGTTAAATCCCCGAAACAGCTATTAATTCGTGCTACAACCGATCAAGTAGGAGGAAAAGGGGTGCCATTCTATGTATGTTTTAATCCATAATAGAGAAAAATAATTGAGTGCAGATAAAGAGAGAGAGTAAGAAAAAGGGGTTTTGAGTTTTGTAGCAATCCATTGTCCATAGGTCTAATAAAACTCGATGGGTAGTGCTTTCTCCTTTGTATTTGCATCATTTACTTTCCAGAATAAAGAGAGCATAAGAACCTCACCTTCTAGTATGATTTTCTCCCAAAAGGGTTTCCCAAAGAATATCTTTGTGTTCTTTGTGAGTGGTGTGTGTTTGTGCTTCACTATTCTCTATTTTTATGCAGCTTATGTATTGCATGCATAAATAGAAAAATATAAATAACAAATTTGGAATCTAAAAGGAATTAATCCTATAGAGAATATATTTCTGTCTATTTTCATAATTTTTTTGTGACAATCTATCCCATGGAACATCCATGACAATTTAAAAATTAACATAAAAAGAGATTGATGTTCCTATGTTCATTGTAAGAATTCATCCTTTTTTTCATTTTTTTGGGTTTAGATCTCGTTGAAGGGTTTATGTTTGCTAATAGTTGTGTTTCATTCTCTGATTGATAAGCTTCTTTTTATTATTTTTCCATGAAATTTTAAAGGATGAGAAATCATGGTTTATGGTAAGAAAACCTATATTTACCTCCTAGAAACCACAAAAATATCAAGCCCTTTACTTGTTTTTTTTGTGTGAATTGGATATTTCTATTAACAAAAAGGCGAATAATTACATCATGGAGAGATGGTGCAAGAAACATGCATCAGTAACCAAACCCATAATGATTTTAAACAAGCTGAACTTTGGAGTTGCTGGTATGTGCAGTTTTACAAAACTTTATAAGTATAAACATAAATATAAGCCCCCAAAGTGGTGTGTAATCGATATTTTCCAGAGGGGCACATTACATTTAAAAAAAATTGAGCTACACTGTAGCATCATGCTAGTGGTAGAACTTAGGGACCTCGTGGGCCTAGAAACACAGTGATAAAGTATGTAGATAACAATGTGATAGAGGAAGCCCATGCCGAAAAAGAAAAACCTGTGAGGAGAAAAATTTAAGGTGTTTCCTCAGCCGAGTTGGCTTTGAGGCTAATTGGACTCTCCGATGTGCTACCTTCGATGATGGCTTCTTAGACAGGTCGATTGGTTGTAGCTCCCCCTGCTTCTCCTTTGAAAATTGGCGTAGCATCAACGCTGGCCATCCTCTTCTTAAACATAGTATAATGAGGTGAAACTCTGGTAACAAAATGACAACGGTGAACAACTCCCACATACAGCGTGAATTTCTCTATGAGAGTGTTAATATTATTTTCCAAAACATTGTTGCACTCCTGGTGATCTTGCATGGAGAGAGCCAACATAGTTTTGGTCTGCCAATGCATCTCGATAGTCTTGTTGAACATGTTCTCCCTAGCCCTCGTCAGGTCGGGGTATGGAATCCAATCGAGTTCTTTGTCGATCTCCTTTGTGACAGTGCGCTAGCGGGCCAACCTAGCTTGGTTTTCGAAATTGGCGACGCCTTGCAGCTTTCTGCACTACAGAATCTACCTTGGTAGTGGGAGTCATGCTTGGGGAAGACCAGTGCGAGGAATGAGATCCTCTACCACGTCTGCGACCTCTCCCCCACTGAGCAAAGGAATTGGCTCAGCGAGTGGACATACTAATGTGGGAATTGGAGTTGCAAGGCGTGCAGAGGCAGTGTGGAAAATGGCCAAAAGGAAATATTGTGGAGGAACAGAGAAAGGAGGGGATCTCAGAAGGAGCATTGAAGCAGAGCGATGCAAATGAGAAGAGGAGAAGGAATACATAGTCGAAGGTTGGAGTGGTCAGACGAGATGACGGGGAGTGGGGAATAATGAGCGCACGAGCGGGGTGCAGAGGGTGGTTGAGGTTCTAGGTGCACTAGAGTAAGGAGAGGCCATTTGGGAAGCTCGACATAACGCGCCTTGATCCTCTCATATGCCCTCTACAATGATCTCAGATGACGGTGGCTGATATCATGATTATTATCTTGGAAGGGGGTCCTGTTCACTTGAATTCTATCAGGTATGTCCAGGAAGTCCTTTCCCATGATAGCGACACACTCAACCTTTAACGTCCCCTGACCAAACTCGTCCCATGTTAATGAGAAGAGTCTTTGGGAATTATCCACACCAGAATTCGCCAGCCTGTCAACTAGTTGGTTACCTGTGTGTCTGAAAGCTTGGAAGGTTATTCCATTGGCACGATCAATATGAGCCTTAATCCAGTTTATAATTTTGCTGAGCCTCCAATTGTTAGAGACCTGCGTGGAATTTTTCCCATGTAAGAGATTTTTGCAAGCTTGGGCAGCGAGCCCTTTACTTGTTTTGATTTCTGGGTTGAATAGAGTTTTAACCTCTCTCAATCCCCCCTCCTTATTTGTTTTTCTTATTTGCAAGATTTAATTAGGGTTTCTTTGATGTTTTTATGCTAGAGGGAGGGATTTTAATGCTAAAGTGAAACTAAATTTTTTTCTTTCTCCCATGTAGGTGAAAACATTGTTCATGGAGGTAATGGAATAGTTGGTTAAGGGAAAACATGATTTTATAGGGGGTGATGGCTCCCTTGGTAGATGACCCTTCCACCTCCTTTCAAAGGTCCATGAAACTCCCTATGTAAGGCCTTCACATATCCCAAAGGGAGGCCCTTTTGGATCATTTAGGAGGCCCATATGTTTCTCTATAGGATATTACCATTATTCTACACATAGGCCACAAGAGGATCCAAGGGTCAAATAGATGCAGATGTTGTAGATAAATGGTTGAATCTATTTAAAGGTTACTTTTCGGTCCATAGTTTCTCTGATAGGGAGAAGATTATTTTTTCACTATTTAAGGTTACAACCCATGTCAAGGACTGGTGGGAAAATTATTGTGAGAAAAGGGCCAAGGAACCCTATCTATTTACAATCTCCCCCTCTTGGAACTATTTCCGAGACATTGTTAAGGAAAAATATTACCCTATGGGAAGCTATGAGGAGAAGTACATACAATGGACCACACTACAATAGTAAAGGGACCAAGATGTGAATGAGCTCATTATTACATTCGATGTTGGATCTCTAGCATTCCCAAGGATATCAAGGAGCCTTCGATCAAGTTTTTCTGGGCGAGTTTTTCTTTTATCATATTTTCTCGCTTTTTGTCGTTTCAATTATGTGAGTTTTTTTTGCTTATTTTTCTTCATGGTTGCTGGTATTTTATCTTATATTAGCTTGTACAAGTGTTGGTAACACAATTTTTATTTTTTGGAAGAGTGTTACTGCCTAGGGTAACACAGGTTTGTGTTCAACACCATTATTATAATGCATTTCTCAAAAGGAGAGGCAATGTTACTTCCTGCAAGTGTTGGAAATTAAACATCCTTGGAAAAAAGCATGGTCTTTCCCATGGTATTTGTTTATGGAAGTTAGACCAATGTCTATTTTATCTTGTCAAAGTTTCCCTCCAACAAATCCAAGGGATTTTCTTGGGGTATTAGCATGGAAATGAGGTTATAAGAGGACAAGGAAATGAAACAACTAGAGGATGCATTTGATGAGATATTCATGGTGTCTTTTTTGGAAAAGATGTGCACCAGGGTGCAAGGATGAGGCTCAAATTTATCTCCCAATTAAATATTTGAATGAGATCTATTAGATCTATTCATTGTTTGGTCTGTTACTTGAAGATTTAATGGTTTGGTAAAGGTTTGAAAGGCTTAACACATTGTTTTTATGTAGATCTTACTATGAGAGTGAGAAGATATGAAACATATGAGAAGAGAGGTTGTTTGAGATAGAGAATGTGTCTTCTCACTTGTTTATTGCATGGTATATGACTAACGACTCATGAATTGCAGAGATCTATTTGGCTGAGATGGTTGTGGAACTTAACTTACAACTATTTTTTATATGATTCTACAACACATTGTGTGGAGGGTTTTGCAGAGACTAACATCTGATTTATTAACATAATTTTTGACAGAGATCATATTTTCCAACTAGTGTATGTAGCAGCGAACTGATCGTAGGTTTTTTTTTAGTGTCTGTCATGACGGTTTTTCAATTGAATATGTTAACTTGTCTCTATACTATTGAATTAGAGAAGGATTTACATTGACCTATGGTAGAGACCTATATGCAAAGAATGCAATAGATTATTTTTTGCATCTACGGTGACCTATAAGTTGGACCTATACTTGTGTTCTTGATGACAGTGACTTGAATGATACTTAGTGAATTGAGATTAGTGTTTTACATAGAGTGTACAAATATTAGCGTGACAGGTTGTATTAAGAGATGGTTAATGTTGTTTTGAGATCCTAATGGTAGAATAATTGATTTTTCTCATGTGTGTGTAGTAAGAGAGTTGATATTGATGTCTATGACAAAGGTTTGGTAGTATGTGTAGAGATCAATGCTTTGTAGACAAATTTATGTGTATGTAGAGATATATGATAGAGTGTATGTAGGGACATATCTTATAATGATATTATTTGTCTGCTTTGGATCTTGCAGACATTGAGTATTAGATGCTTGAGACATCTTCAATATTGTGACACTTGCCTATGATGATGTTGTTTATCATTTGATGCTATAAAGTAGGACTTTGGTTGGTTTTTGAGAGTGGAAAAAGTTTTATAACACTTTATGATTTCAAGTGCCTATGTTAATGCTACTATTGGTATTGAGAAAAACTATTATATGAATAAATGTGTGGCAAAAATTGAGAATTAGTGAGCTAACAATAATGATTGCAGGATCTAAATGATTATGAACACAATTTAGGGTGTTTGCTTCTACTTTCCACCAACATAAGTTTTTATGGCTTAAATATTCATATTCAATATGTTGAGTTACTTTATGATATTGGTATTGGTTTATTGAATCTAAGTATTGATGAGTCAATGAGATGTTTTAAGGACCATTTTGGTTGCACATATGGAGTTATGGTTGCGCTAAGTTAATGTCTGGTTAATGAGGGATTCATACTTGTTTCTAAGAGGATTTTGGATTTTTTGAGATGTATTTTCATTCTTGATGGGTATGTTGTTGGTTGGTTCAAGTGTAGTTTAAGGTTTGGAATTTGATGAGAAAATAATTTCACTTGGTTGATGAGAAAAGAGTTTGATTTGGTATTTGACAACATTGTTGAAATTTGACTTGGTATTGATAGTGTCGATAAGCAAACAGATTGACTTGGTATTTAATAGAAAACATGAACTTGGTATAATAGTTTGATCAATTATTTTTTTCATAAAGGTTACTGGTATTCAATTATTTAGTAATTGAACATAATGGTTGATTTGTGTCCAGTTTGAAATTTAGATGAAACATGGCTTGTAAGTTTTGTGTTGGTTTTGAGTAAGGTGGATCTAGTGTGAAGGATTTTGAAACGTGGTCCACATAGGTACTGTGGGTTGAAGCCTTCAATGAGGGTGTGGCAAATTTCTTCTGGTAGTATCTGATAAACTTGATCAAGGAGTAGGAGCTTCCTTCCAGTCGAAGCTAGAGAAACTAGAGGAGGTGGTAACCTCTAGTAAATATGAGATTTCACACTGGTAAGTGTCTATGCCTACGCAAGATGTAAGAATATTTTATTAATAATAATAATAAGAAAAAATAATAACAATAATGGTTTTTTTCCCAATTGGGTTTGCTTTTAACAATTCAGTGTCTCTACCTGTTGATGTGTTGATGATGTGTTGCATTATATGGTTTACATGCTCTTATTTTTAATTTTTGTCATGGTTTATATAATATGCCTATATCCACAACTCATACTGTTGCTAATGAAATAATGGATAAGATAAATGTGAAAAATGAAAGCATAAATTAAGAAAAAAAATTTATTGGGCATGAAATATCGATTCACTCCCCCCCCTTTCAAAATTTTTAATAATTGGTATCATAGCTCAGATCCTTCAAAAGTAGCTTGATCACTAAAAGGAATATCCAACAAGATGAGTTGCCAGGATGGAGTTTTCTCTACCAAGCTTCCTTTGTTTAATGGAACAAACTTTGTATTTTGGAAATTTAGAATGAGATATTATTTGCAATCCCTTGGAGACGATGTTTGGGCAACAATCGAAACGAGATATCAATATCTGAGATGCATACCTACAAACGAAGTTGGAAAGAAACAATACGAGATTAATGCTAAAGCAGTAAATGCCATACTAGGAGGACATGAATAATATGAATTCATGAAAGTAACGCAACTCAACATCGCCAAAGAAATATGGGAAAAGAAAGTCAACAAATATGAAGGCGATTCAAAGGTAAAAAGTGATAAGTTATAGTCTTACAAAATGAAATATGATTCACTTAAACTGCATGAAGATGAAAGTATTGGATTTTTTTTCCTTAGATTATATGAAGTTGTAAACACTATGAAAGGTCTTGGTGATAAGCTGGAGGATTCTATGATATATGAGAATATTGTGAGATTAATAACCCCTAAGCTCAATGTCAAAGTTTCAACTACCGAGGAAATGCAATATTTGAGTCAACTATCATTCGAAAGACTCCATGGGATTTTGATATCTTACGAAATGAGAACAAAAGGGGATACATCAGAAAAAAAGGAATCTACCTTCAAAGATACATGCAAAGGAAAACAAAAGGAAGAGAATAAAGATACTAGCTACATTTTAGATGAAGAAGAGGAAAACTTTGTCAGGAAGTTTCAAGTGGGAACTGGAAAATTCAAAGGTAAAATTTCCTTTAAAGGCTTTTCTTCTATAAGAGTAGGTCATATGTCGCTAAATGTCCATATAAAGAAAATATTGATAAGATAGAGAAAGGAAAGAATGTATCTAAGAAAAGTGTCAAAAATGATTTTTCTACAAAGAAAATATTTTGTTCTAATGAAGATATGTCAAATGATTAGGTAGATGAAGATTCATACTCTTAAAATAGTTACAAAATTATTATGGCTCTTGAATATTAGTTGGCTAGTGAATAAGATAATTGTTGAAACTGATGATTTAATGAATGCATTGAAATAAATTGATATACTCAGCAATATAAACAAATATTTGGAAATTAAATAAATTAGTCGTGTTGAAGAAATAACCTTGTTAAAGACTCATATAGAATCAACTAAACAGGAGAGGGAGTCTTGATGAAACAGCTTCAAGAAAAAGAGAGGCACTGTGAGGAGTTAAATACAATATTATGACCCTAAGGGAAGATTATGAGAAAACAAAATCCGAATCATATTTGAATCTCAAATTTGAACCTTCACAGTCACATAACACAAATCAAGAAACTACGAGATGTATGCAGTATCATCTAAATACTCTATTTAATAGATCAACATGGTATTGAAATACTTGAATCAAAATCACATATAGGAAAACATAGAATTATTTGCATTAATATAAATAGAAGGATATTACAACTATAAGTGGTAGTTTATCTTGTAGAAGAGCTCCTTCAATTTGTTGAGTCATCCTTTCCTTGTCACAATATGCACCTCCAGTCACCATATGCATGAGATGATAACTACTTACTATAACAACATAAGGGTAGAATCACTCTCCAAAGGCAGCCATTCATTCACTAACCTTCTCATAGGAAAGAGGGTAAATATGTAGGAGAGAGAGGTAAGTTGGGAGTTCTTATCCAATTACCATTCTATGGCTTTAGATCCACCTTTGATGGAGAGATAGGATCAAAGGATAAGTGGTGAAAAATCCAACGTAGGGTAAGATATGATATGAATGTCAATCTAAGGTAATTAGTCAAAAACAATTATGGAAACTCCTAGAAGGTGAAGCTTCCATAATCTCGATCACTCCTAGAATTCTAGAAAAATTGCAGGTGCAAAGGAGGGATACCTGCTAGTGACCAACATTGGCCACATGGGAGAAAATTGTATGTCAACACACCCCAGTAGGCTTGCAGAGAGCATTGTTGTCAAACTAGCTCAGATAGGGCAGTTTAGGGTTGGAATTCTATGGGATTAAAGCTACATGATCAGGGCTTGTTGCAAGATGATGACAAGGGGAATAGGATGTTGATTGATGTCATTAGGAGGCTCACTTTGTTTGGATGTGACAAAATGGCCTATAACAAAATCCCCCCTAAAGTGTAAAGTCATAGATGGTGTATAATGACTGCACTAATTTACCTTATGAGAATTAGGTATCAAAGACAACTGATGAGCTTCATATATTACAATACAAGTATCATGACATCTGGATGCTAAGGAAGGCATACCCATACTCAGGTCATAAGCTAACATAACACGTGTAATGATCAAAAGATGCATCTATAGATGCAACTAATGGAATCATAACTGGATGACTGTCTATATGATCACGAACATCATACATTGTGATCTTTGTATAACTCCTGAAATCTCCGCCCGAATGGATGAAACTAGATCCAGGTTCTTCTATCTCGTACACACAACTAAATAATGTATGAGTTTGTCCATGTGAATCAATGAGATGGAGTTGAACATGGTAGACACCATCTGATTACCAGCCAATGATGTAAGTCATTAACAAACATGAGAGAAAACACTGATGATGTTAATTGATCTCAAGGTACTATGGTACAATCAGTATGGTGCGAGTAAATGAGTTGATGTTGAACACCGCACAAAATATTTTGATGTAAATCTGTCCTCGAGAGAGAGGAGAATTTCCATTGATGTATGCAAGCACCAAGGTACCAAAGGGGTGTTTCTAAGTTAACTTCCTGGATGATGTGATGATGTCGACAAGAAGTGACCCATTGTAGGAGGGCCTGGATGAATCCCCCATCAACGACACGAAATTAGTATCATGATTGAGACAAAAATGATTAGAATGATGCTGATATGGAATTGGATCAAGAAAGATATACATGAAATGAAGGCTTAAGAGTATTGTAGTAGAGATCAACTGATGGACTTCTCTTGAACACATAACGACACTGAATGGAGTTGGAAACATTGACCCAAAATTGAAACGGAGGATCTGAAAATGGTAAGATAACCAAAAGACAAGTAGATTACCCAATCGAATAGCCACATAGATGAAGTGGAAAGTGTCGTGTTTAAGAGAGACTCGCTACCATTTAGCAAAATAGAATTCCTCATTTTTCCAATTTCCCCAACAACACTGGTCAATGCTTATTTATTTTTTAACAAGCTTGAGGAGGTTAACATATGCTTGATCCATAAGTTCATACTTTGGATGAATCCCTCCAAGTATTTTTAACAAACCCTAAGAAGGAGTGGTTCAGACTTATCATGTTTGACAAGCCCATCAATGTTTGATGTTTTAATGAGTCTAGTGAAGGTAAAAATTGATATCTTTATCATGTTTAGAGAGTTTGAAAAAGAGGCAGAAAAACAAACTTGACATGTCCGTTTTCGTAGATAGCCTCTCGTGTCTGAAAGGGAAGAAAACAATACTCAATAGAACCTATTACCCATGTTCGACTAAGATATTCCTTTTTCGTAGTTAGTCTATCTCAGTCTAGAAAAGAGTTAAACTTATACTGAGTAGACGCATTTTAATGTTTTATGAGCTTGAAAGGACAAGTGCTTGCCAATATTTTCATATTTTGGGAGTCTGAAAAGAGTTGAAAGATGACTCCACCTAGAGGAATGAGTGGTATAAAGGGTAGCAACTAGTTCTGGGTGTGATGGAACTGCTAAAAACATGCAAAGGTGAAGAGACTGATTAATAAGACCACTCATCGCAACAATTCCTCGGGAAAGGATAAAAACCAAGTGACAACGTATGATTGACCAAGAAGATGGTGATGATAGAATGAAAAAACCAAGGCTCATCTAGTAGAAAAATGCTGATAAAAATGGAAATCACAAGAGTTAGGATGAAAATGGTTTCATTTTTACACAAGATCAAAGCATGGGAAACTATGCTTGAAATTATTTGAAGATAGTTTTAGTTTTTCACAAGCTTTAAACATGAGAAAAAATATGCTTGGAATTGGTTTCATTTTTACACAAGCTTGAAACATAGAAAAAAAAATATACTTGAGATAAGTTTGCATGCCCCCAGCATAATGACTCTATTCTAGGCACATTCCCCCCAAACTTCATTTCATTCACCTAAGTAGACTACTAGTGGCTAACAGGTGGATGGAATGAAGGTTCATTTACGAGATCAAGTGAAAGACTCGACTGGGAATTTACGAGATCTAATCAAAGACTCAAATTGGAAGGGGGTCTGTTTCATTTTTTAACAAGCTTGACACAGGAAAAGAACTATGCTCATAGAACTTGTTTCATTGATTAACGAGCTTGACACAAGTAAAGGAATTGTGCTTCGAAAATATTGTTTCAATTTTTAAGGAGCTTGAAACAAGAAAATGAACTTTTCTCTGGAGAACTTGTTTCATTTTTTAAGGATCTTGACATAAGAAAAGGAACTTTTCTACAGAGACCTTGTTTCATTTTTTAAGGAGCTTGGCATAAGAAAAGGAACTTTTCTACGAAGACCTTGTTTCATTTTTTAAGGAGCTTGACATAAGAAAAGGAACCTTGCTCCAAGGCCTCGATCATGGCCCATAAGAGGCCATGACTTCGAAGAGGATTTCATCATATGGGAGAACAACACTCTGGAAGGGATACATATTAGGGGATCTATTGGAAATATCAGGCTCTAATGCCCCCAGTAAATGGTGCACTATATCACTGACTAGATCATTAGTTTTTGTGGGCATGGAACATGTTACCACATAATTGATCTGTGGTGCAGAAGATCCTACTTGCACATAAGTACCATTTAGGGATGTTGGTTTATTGGGCGCCAAATTAGGACCAATGAAAAAAAGCTAGGCAATGGCCACGATTTTTTCTTTCATGAAGGAAACACATCACATGAAAGAGGGAAGAAACAAGAGCTCCAATGACATAGACATAGTCACTCCCATAGAGTAAATTAAAATCCAAAGGGCCTTGGACAACCATAAAATTTATATAGGTGATTTTTTCTCCAAAGTAATAGGAAAATTAGGAAGGATCCCTAATGGTTGACTAATTCCTCTATTAAAAGCCAACATATTCTGGAATGAGCACAAGTTGTGGAGAACCTAAAGCTTGCAAATTAGTTGAGGACAAAATACTAAATGATGTGACTTTGTCTATGATTGTGCAATGTAAGTGTATATTATAACCCTGTACTATGATCCGGAAGGGCACGTAAGAAAAAAGACAATATCCTATCAGTCAACTCAAATCAAAAGAAGTGAACATACTACTGGGAGGGGGTGTTGTGGGAATGAGAGAATTCCCCCATTGTGTTATGGGAACATGAGGATTCCCCCCATGTACTATGGTAATGGGAGGATTTCCCCCAGTTCATTGGAATCTGAAGAAAAGAGAAGAACCTGAGTGGTATGGGGTTCACTCTCTTCGAGAAAGGTATGATCAACTGAAGGTGGAATCGATTCAACCATTTTCTCAACCAATGGACAATCAGGAAGGAACTCATGGGATTCACATTTAGAGAGAGTGGGATTGACTATAGATGGATTCTGATCAGTCACTTCATAAACTAGTGGAGGATTGGGAGAAAGATTCTGGTAACCATTTGGAAGTCGTGGATGAGAAGTTGTAAAATTTTCCAACATTTTTTAGGCTTCATCTAGATAAAGAAAAAGGTGAATATGATGATTCCCTTCACATAACTTATAAGGAAATTTGAAATTACCATTTTTTTCATGGACCTTACTATCGCTAGTTGAGGGTTTATCACTAGAATGATCTCCAAAGGCTGATAGCAAATTTCGATGCTAGATTGTGGACCACATTTCTAATATCTTGGGAATACCAGGGAAATTTGTATGAGGATGATCACCCTTACATATATTTCAAGGGAATTTGAATTTATGGGGCTGATTGGAATATTTCTCGATACTAGTTGCATCAGTAGAAATGGTTTCTTGGTTGCCCCCTTGCTTATTTTTCTTCTTCCTCTTCATCCTTTTCTTCTTCTTATTAACTCTATGGTTACTAGAATCAAGAATTTAACCATACAAGGAGGAAGAAAGTGATAAATAAAAAATAGGCGAAGAAGAGAAAGGGTCAAATTTAGGATCAACATGAGGTTGATACTATTAAGGATGAGGAGAATTTGGTTTAGGAGAAGTTTGGACATTCAGATCCATAGGGGTAAAAAAAAACCAAACTAGAAAACCAATGGTAATTTGGGAAGGGACAACGTTTCCATATAAGGAGCACCAATATTTCCAAAAGAAGGAAAAGGAAAAGGATTCCCATTAGAGGGGTTTCCTTGATTGGTAGAATTAGTAAATGTTGCGATTAGTCTTAAGCTAAGATCTACTAAGGAGTTTTTCCATAGGGAGGATGTTATTCTGCAGTTAATTAATTGATTTTAGAAATTAACAACACAAGATAAAATAAAGGGGTAAACTAGGAAAAAGGTTTACCAAGAAACCATGAACTGCAATATATACCTTGGTGAACCAAGGAATTAACTTGTGTCAGCCAATCTCCCCTAATGATGTGTTCGAAGTATCATAGTATACGAGGTGGAAAACTCATTTACCTATGGATGGATAGCAACCTATTTGGGACTCCCATTATATACTTGACGGTATGTGGGATTTCAGTCCATAGTAGTGTTTTCTAATGCATAATCATTTTATGAGAGCATTACCATATACTTTTGATGCGTGGAGCACCATTCGATATACTCAAGGTATGTGGAGAACGATCCTATACACTTACGTATGTAGAACGAGATTTCACCCCTGAAATGAAACACTGGAAAACAATGACAAATCTTATGTTTAACGATGCCATAACACATCTCTAGCCTAGACCCCTATGTGTATCATTAAGTTTCAAATGTTCCTTAGTTTAATTTAAATTAATTTTAAAGTTTATCTTGAATTATGTATTGATTTCAAGGTTCAAAACTCAATGTCACCTGAACACACCTATTATGCAACTAATATGACAAAAATAACTCTTTTCATTTTTTATGAAAGCTATCTAGAGTAGGGAAGAGGTGCAAACAATGATGCAATAATTGGATATTCATCAAACAAGAGCTTCCTAACTATATATTTCAATTTCACTATTCCAATTCAATTCAAATCATTAAAATATTCCAAACCATGCAATGTAATATATGCATGATTCCTCTGAAAACTATGCAAATGTAATCTATGCACAATTTCCTTTCCTACTGTGAAAATGATAATTATAACTATAAAAATGTGATCTATGCAAGATAATTATTCAAATCAAACACAATAGGATTCCAATGAAATCAAATGTAATATGAGATTTCATGAATAAAGGAATCAAACTGAATTTGGGTGAAAATTCCAAAAATAAAAAGATATTTCACTCAAAGGCGATTAACACTCATATGCAATTCAGCCCTGCCACGATGATTGAGGGGGAATATTTTTCGCAAAGTGAAAGCAAACAAATGGAATTTCACACTCGAGAATACCAATTTTCACACAAAACCGTAGATGCAATGCATGGGATTTTTCTTTTCAACACACTTAATTTTCAAAATGAATAAAAATAATATGAAAATGCTCAATTACTGATTCAATAACACTTTTCAAAATGAGGACTCAAACAATAATTCATCCAAGCGATCAACAATCAAATAAAACAAGTTTTCAAGAAAACAAATGATAAGAATAAATAAAAATTGAAACCAATTCTTATCACAATTTCCTTTCCTACTGTGAAAATGATAATTATAACTATAAAAATGTGATCTATGCAAGATAATTATTCAAATCAAACACAATAGGATTCCAATGAAATCAAATGTAATATGAGATTTCATGAATAAAGGAATCAAACTGAATTTGGGTGAAAATTCCAAAAATAAAAAGATATTTCACTCAAAGGCGATTAACACTCATATGCAATTCAGCCCTGCCACGATGATTGAGGGGGAATATTTTTCGCAAAGTGAAAGCAAACAAATGGAATTTCACACTCGAGAATACCAATTTTCACACAAAACCGTAGATGCAATGCATGGGATTTTTCTTTTCAACACACTTAATTTTCAAAATGAATAAAAATAATATGAAAATGCTCAATTATTGATTCAATAACACTTTTCAAAATGAGGACTCAAACAATAATTCATCCAAGCGATCAACAATCAAATAAAACAAGTTTGCAAGAAAACAAATGATAAGAATAAATAAAAATTGAAACCAATTCTTATCAAAGGAAAACAAACACAATTGCAAACTGAAATGGGGTTTTAGAGAGAAAAGACATTGAAGATTCAATTAAAGTAAACTAGAAGTAGGCTGATTATACAGAGGCTAAAAAACCAAGGAAAATCTTATGCAAAAATAGGGACCAATGCCGGTGCACAGTGTTGAAGTTTGTAATAAGAAACAATGAAATTGGCATCCATAAACAACATGACGACACACGCACACTAGTGTGGGATCACAGGTCCAATCGATAGTCACACAGTGATGGGTCCAAGAAATAGTCACACAGTGATGGGCCTAAGCAATAGTCACATAGTGATGGGTCCAAGCGATAGTCACACAATGATGGGTCCTAGTGATATATTAGTGCGCCTAATTTATTTTTCCCTTAATTAAATTGGATAATAAATTGTAATATTATCTCAAAATCACTTATAATAGTTAACTGAGTGTGATAAAATCAATTAGCTCATGAATTTCGAGTTGAGGATGGTTAGTGAGGCATGCAGAGTGATTCTATTAGTTATGGAGTTCGAGTTGCAGTTAGTGCATTTTTTAATGCATGAGAAATCAGTTAACTCGATCTAGGTGAGTTAAAGTCAGTCTAACTAGTTGTAACTGATTGTAGCACTAGTGATAGGTAAAGTGAATCAATTCATATTTGATTCACATGCAATGATCTGTCAAGTGACTGATTATTTACTATTAATAGTTGCATGCATGTCAGTTCCAGTGGAGACCCAGTTGAGAAAAAGGTTAAAGGGAAGTTAACTATCAGTTGTGATATTAGAAAAATGCCCAGATGCAATTAAAGAACCATAGGATTCCCATGATACTCAGCGTAGTTAAGGAAAGCTAAAATTCATTGAGAATAGGGATTTCATTGCACATAAAATGCGTGAGGAAGGTAGGCTGAAGATAGGCTGAGAATTGGCTAAGTGTTGGACCATTTTTTCCCAGATCAGTGTGAGAGGATTGGAAAAGTGCAGGAGACTCTTTGAGAAGAGTGCATTGTAATTGTTTCATGATTCCTTGGTTGAATATGCAATAGAAGATAGAGGGGTTTTGAGCAGCAAGCTTTCCCCAGGAAAATTATTTGTGTTGTGTATTGATTTTCTTCTTTCTTTTACTTAGCGTGATTATGAGATCATGTATAGTTTCCGCGAATGAATTGTTAGAAGGATTCAATATCTTTCTTTAGAACATTGCATGATAGGATTGAATTCATGATATACATACTGTTTATATAATTTCTACATGGTATTAGAGCGCAAGAAATCACTATAGTGAAGAAGAAATTGAGTTTATGTTGAACATAATTTAAACTTGCAGATACTTTTGTTGGTGCAACAAGAGGATCAAGATGGATTTCAATGGCTTATCATTGGAATATGAACTCAAGGGAATTTATAATTATATTTCATGGAAAGAGGGAATGGAGGCAGTTCTGGAGGACAACAGGTTTAAATAATTCATTGAGAATGATATTCATAAGCCCGCAACAACAGACACCGCTCTTCTTGATGCTTGGAAAAATAAGGTAGCAAGGGCGAGGAGGATCTTATTAGAGGGAGTTTGAGATCACATTTTCTCAAGTCTCCATGGCAAAGTGAATCCATATTCAATGTGGAAGGCTTTGACATATATGTTTAGAATAGTAATGACCACAAAAAATGGGCACTGAAGGACAAGCTTAGAAAAATCAAAATTGAGAAAGGTGACACTATTCCGAAATATTTAGCCAAGTTTGTCCAATGGTGAGATGAGCTTGGGACCGTCAGAATTATTGTCTCAGATGATGACTTGGTGAGCCTAGCTCTTCTAGGCCTTCCTGAGAGTTGGCATAGTTATCAGGACTCTGTCAATGGGAGGGAGAAGTTGCCAGATTGGGAACGACTTTGGTCATATTTGGTACAAGAAGAATTTAGGTGGAATACCAAGGATGGATACTCATTTAAAGTAGATGATGAGGAAAATTGCGCCTTGGATGGTAAGGCAAAGAAGTGGAAGGGAAATAAATCCTATTCCAAATCTGAGACCGACGAAGAAGGAAAGGAGCGTGACATGTCCAGAGTGAAATTTTTTCACTGTCACGAGCATGGACATTATTCCACAAATTGTCCACAAATGAATAAGAACAACAAGAAGGCTTCAGGATCTACAGTGGGTGAGGCTTTGGTCTTGCAATTTGAGTTGGACTTCTCACTCATCGCATGCATGGTGTCTAGTGTGATGGGATCAGTGTGGTACTTGGATAGTGGTGCATCTTTCCATATGATGGGAGACAAAGAAATTTTCAGTAGCTTGGAGGAGAAGGACCTCCAGTTGCATATCAAAATGGGTGATGACAAAAGGTATAGTGCTACCGGGATTGGTACATTTGCTTTCTAGAGACAGTAAAGTAAACCCTTCTTATTAAAAAATGTCATGCATGTACCAGGCTTGAAGAAAAATTTAGTTTCAGTTGCAATGCTAGAGGATAGAGGTTATGATGTTGTTTTTAGTGAAGGGAAATCATTCCTTCGACACAAAGCCAAAGGAAAAGCCAAGAAAATTGGGATTTGTGTGAATAATATCTACAAAATTGATGTAGATGATTGCACATCATTGATTAGTAAAGTAGAAAAAGTGGTGAGCCGGGATGACGGTGAATTATGGCACAAAATATTGGGCCATCTAGACCACAGTGCTTTGAAGGACATGCATAAGATTTCTACGAGGCTTCCAAAGGGTACTCTTGCATAGATAGACACATGCAAGAGATGTACCATGGGGAAGTATGAGAAATCCATGCAATTGTCCCTTAAGAGGGAGCTTGATTTGCATGCAGATGAGGAAGTCTTGGTTCCAAAGGATGAACATCAATATGTGGAGTAGCCACATAAGGAGGATCATGGAGTGGCAGAAACCACTCATGCAGAGACCTCTAGGAGGGGGAAATTTTGAGCTAGATGGGTAGAGAGAGTACATGCAGCTATATCTCCAGGAGTGAGGTGGGGTGATGTGAAAAATTAATCCCAAGAAGAAATTTGTGCAGGGTTCATTGAGATGGTGTGTCTCATGGATCGAACCTGGCTACAAGGAGCCCATAGTACAATAGTACAAGGAAGGAATGGTTAGATTGATGCAGTCAGATGTCAAGAGGACAAAAATCAGAGTGATAGGTGTCAGATACCAGAGCGCAGATCAGAGTTGGAAGAAATGCAGAGTGTATGGATGTGGATGTCAGTAGCGTAGAGAGTCCAGTAAACATGTGCAGTAGCTAGCAGAAGTCATAAGATTTTGATGACAGCTGCATTATATGGATTCAGTTGTTTGGAGGCTATTTAGGTTCAAAAGTGTTGCATGCAAGGGTTGCATGTGTGAACAACACTAGAGAAGTGTTTCATGCAAGAGTTTCATGTGCGAACAACACTAGAGAAGGTTTCATGCAAGAATATTCCAAAGGTACCCAATCGGGATAGATTGATTCCTTTCTTATTGAGAGGGAGTGTTGAAGTTTGTAACAAGAAACAATGCAATTGGCATCCAGAAACAACATGATGGTACACACACTAGTGTGGGATCACAGGTCTAAGCAATAGTCACACGATGATGGGTCTAAGCGATAGTCACACAGTGATGGGTCCAAGCAATAGTCACACAGTGATGGGTCCTAGCAATACATTAGTGCATCTAATTTAATTTTCCCTTAATTAAATTGGACAATAAATTGTAATCTTATTTCAAAATCACTTGTAATAGTTAATTGAGTGTGATAAACTTAGTTATCTCATGAATTTCGAGTTGAGGGTGGTTGGTGAGGAATTCAGAGTGATTATATTAGTTATGGAGTTTAAGTTGCAGTTAGTGCATTATTTTAATGCATGAGAAATCAGTTAACTCAATCTAGGTGAGTTAAAGTTAGTCTAACTAGTTGTAACTCATTGTAGCACTAGTGAGAGGTAAAGTGAATTAAATCAGATTTGATTCACGTGAAATGATCTATTAAGTAATTGATGATTTACTATTAATATATGCATGCATGCCAGTTCCAGTGGAGACCCAGTTGAGACAAAGGTTAAGGGGAAGTTAACTATCAATTGTGATATTAGAAAACTGCCCAGATGCATTTAAAGCACCATAGGATTCCCATGATACTTAGCGTTTTTAGGAAGGCTGAAATTCCTTGAGAATAGGGATTTCACTCCACATAAACTGCGTGAGGAAGGCAGGTTGAAGACAGGCTGAGAATTGGCTAAGTTTTGGACAAATTTTGCCTAGATCAGTGTGATACGATTGGTAGAGTGCAGGAGTCTCTTGTGAGAAGAGTGCATTGTAATTGTTTCATGATTCCTTGGTTGAATATATAATAGAAGATAGAGGGGTTTTGAACAACAAGCTTTCCCCAGGAAACTTTCTGTGTTGTGTATTGATTTTCTTCTTTCTTTTACTTCGCATGATTATGTGATCATGTTTAATTTCCACAAATGAATTGTTAGAAGGATTCAGTATCTTTCTTTAGAACATTGCATGATTGGATTGAATTCATGATATACATACTGTTTGTATAATTTCTACACAGAGAGGGCACCAATGCTTTGTAATGCTGAGACAAGGTGGGCCACAATGAGGTGCAATGCTTTGTCAGAGGAACTGGGGGAGCATTGGGCTTGAACAAGAGGTTTCCAACACAGAAATTGCAAAAAATGTTGAGCGAAGCCACTTCCTAGGTTTTTTATTAGTTCAATGATGCAACAAAGTTCTGTCAAGGAAGTAATAAAACATAAAGGAAAAGGATAACCGCCAAGGGAATAATTCATTCCCCAGTATTGTTGCCAATTTGTTATAGAGTATTTACGATTGCAGACAAGGAAGCTCCCATAGGTTTGGTGTTTAACCTAGAACAACAGAGAGAAAATGGACCCAATGCTTTTCCTTAAAGTAAATAGATGACATTGATCAAGAGTTCATAAGTTTTTCTAAAAATTGAAAGTGCTCGAAAGTGTACTAAACTTGAGTGATTAAGTAGATCTCGTCTTCCAGATTCTGATGCCGTGAGTGGTTCGAAAAAATGATGTCGTAAGAGGGAGATATCACGTTTTGATCTATTTCACAAACAATAAAATTTTGTGACAGGTTTGACTGGGATGCCCAGTCAGCAAAAAAGGAATATTCCTAAGAATATTCCTTTTCTTAGAGCCAGTCAGAGGCTTCTAAGTGGCACTATGAGATTGGGTGATGAGTTGTACATTGTGTTTTTTGGTGGCCAATTGGAGGGTGACACGTGGCCAGCCCTGAGGCCACCACGTGTCCCTTGGAAGGTGTGTTAAAATTTTATGAGGTCCGCAGGGTTCAACCTCACGACCTCTGGCCTACGCGCAGATCTCTTCACCAACCGGGCTATACAATGTTACTTAACTCTATATGTGCACCGGCTCTATTTAAAGTTTCATGTTTTATGGAGCGGTGGTTGGGGACCTCTGGTGGACCCAACATGCTGGCGGCCCCATAGAAGTGTTCACATGTAACCATCACAATATATTTTATATCCAACCGTTGATAAGCCACAACACTTATCCCAACTTTTATGGTTATTAAAAATTATCACATGGCGGGGTTAAATGCGATAGTCGCGCCGATGGTCTCAGGTTACACAACCTCCAAACTTTGGTTCAAAAAGAAACTTACCACAGTTCGCCTGTAGTTCTGCTCGACGGTTAATACAACCATGGGGGTTTTAGGGTTTGGCATGTGGCCACCCCTCCCCTTAACGGTCAACATTAAATTTTATTGATAGGATTGGCGGTAAAGTTTAGCGCCCCCTTAATTTTTGGGTATTTGGCTGAATTCAACTGCAGATAAGTGTAGTTCACCAAATTTAGTGGAGGATTTCTAGGAGTGATTGGGAAAATGACTTGGAGGGTCAATTTTCGCCAAAATGGAGTGAATAGAAAATCAATATAGACTAATTGGAGCATTCTGGAGCCATTGGAGCAGAGAAAACAACCATTAGAGGCTTGTAAACACATTTATTTGCAAATTTTTGAGCATAATGAAAGATGGACATGCCATTGGGAGCTGGACCAGCAGATGTAGCCTAGGAGGGGTGAACTGCTTCATCATGCCTGCTGTGTAAATCTTATGTGTGGTTTTATTTCTATGTTATACACTGCTATTTAGTGTTATTCACTCTTATTTCATGCATCTAATTCACTAAAATCACTTAAATTTCATGGTTAAAATCCTCAATACTTAAGCAAACAAATGGAGACAAGTATGCACATATTTATTAACCAAAAAAAACACTTAGCACAACAAACTAATACAATCCTTTCAGATCAAAAAGAGGGAGGCCTACCTGGAAACTATCGCTCACTTCGATCCTTCTTTAGCTTGGAATCTTCAATTCCAGCTCCAACCGCCAAAATTTGAACCTGCACAGTTAGATAACACCAGCCAAAAAAATACAAGATGTATGCAGTATCATTTAAATACTCTATTCAATAGATCAACATGGTATTGAAATACATGAATCAAAATCACATATAGGAAAACATAGAATTATTTGCACTGATATAAATAGAAGGAGATTACAACCATAAGTGGTAGTTGATATTGTATAAGAGCTCCTCCAAGTTGGTGACTCGTCCTTTCCTTGTCACAATATGCACCTCCATTCACCCTATGCATGAGATGATAACTACTTACTGCAGCAGCATAAGGGCATAATTACTCTCCAAAGATAACCATTCATTCACTAACCTTATCATAGGAAAGAGGGTAAATATATATGAGAGAGTGGTAAGTTGGGAGTTCTTATCCAATTACCATTCTAGGGCTTTAGATCAACATTTGATGGAGGGATAAGATCAAATGATAAGTGGTGAAAACTACAAATTAGGGTAAGATAGGATCCGAATGTCAATCCTAGGTAAGTAGTTGAAACAAAATCTAGAAGCTCCTAGAAGGCGAATCTTCTGAAATCCTGATCATTCTCCCAGAATTATAGAACAAACACAGGTGCAAAGGAGGGCTACATGTTAGTGAACAACGCTGGCCACATATGAGAAAATTGTAGGTGAACGCACCCTACTAGGCTTACAGGGAGCATTGGTGCTCAAACTGGCTCAGATAGGGTAGTTTAGGGTTGGCATTTTGAGGGATGAAAGGTACATGCTTAGGGATTTGTGTAATATGATGACAAGGGAATATGATGTTTATTGATCCCATTGGGATGCTCACTTTGATTGGATGTGACAAAATGGCTTATAACAACTACATTATATATATTCTTTTGATGAAGATTATTTATGGTACTAATGTTGCATTTGGTAAAGCTATTGTGATCAGGATTGGTGATGAAGGAACGATACAGGTTTAGGGGATCAACTCTTATGTTTCTGATAGTTCATTGTTGGTATATTGGTTCCCTTATTAGTAGAAAAAGGAACATGAGCTCTACTTATCTGACATTGGTTTCTTGCGGACTATTGATGATGCCTATGTGGTGTTTGGGCCTATATGAAACTGTGTTGATGGGGTCTCATTTCTTATTATTGTTGTTTTTGTATTGATCATTTTTTTTACATTGCTTCTTTGATGCATTGCTTGCTGAAATCTTCATTGATGAAAAGGATATACATGGTGTTGTTACTATGCCATGTTATTTGGGTTGCTATTATGGAGTTTTCATTGTTGTTGTTGGTTTGTATGTGATATGTTGAAGTTGTACTACATGATTGTGAGGACTTAGATGCTAGAAAGGGTCTTCATTGTAACTACATCTATATGAGAGCTCCACATATCTTGTTGTTGAAATTATTGTTTATTGTTAAGATGTTGAGAATATACTTGTGCCATCATGCATGTAATTATGTTTGTTGATGGATGCCATGTATTGATAATGCATATGTATCATTATTGTCCCATGTTTTGGTGCACCAGTCATGAAGAGACCCATGTTGTTTAGCATGTATTGTGAATATTTCCAAATTCAAACATGTATTGGATATTAGGGATCAAATTAATGTCAAGTATATAACCCCATTTCTTTAGCTGATTGATGTAAACTTGGGTTTATCGATTCATTGGTTAATGATATCCATGCTTAGAGAAGAGGTCTATATCAATCATATGTACTTATGTACAACCATGTATTCGCTTCATAAAGCTTTGTAATTATATTGCATATCTCTAGAAGGTTCACTTTATGCTCAGGGGGAGAATGGTCAGTCTAAGAGGTTATGGTGTTGATCAAAGTTATATCTTGTAGTTGAGCTCCTTGTTTCACATCATGAAATCATATTTATAGTGTTGAAAATTTCAGGGGGAGTATTTATCTCAGCTTGCTTCTGCCCTTTGCCCTTGATGTCACATTAGAGAACTTTTAAGGTCTAAAATGGGCCTCCTAAGAAAAATGTACAACCAAAATAAACTTTATAAGAGTCAATAGGATTCAAGATGATGATGTCAACCATGGGGGGTGATTCACCATTATTGAGGGAAAAAAGTGAAAAGATTAAAAAATAATAAAATAATAAAACTACTTTTTCAACTTATCTCCCTAAGGTTTTACCCAAATTTCAGGTGGGAGTACTCGTTGGATGCAAAATTTATTTCCTCATCCAAGGAGTATCCATGTTGCATACTTTCGATGGACCCTCCTACACGAAAAATGGGAAATAATTGAAAACATGTGATTGCAAACACGTTTTTAAGGTATTTGTCATTTTTCGTGTAGGGTCCATTGAAAGTATGCAACATGGGTAGTCATTGGATGAGGAATCAAATTTTTCATCCAATGAGTGTTCCTGCTCAAAATTTGAGTAAACCCATAGGGAGATAAGTTGAAAATATGAGTTGAAAAAGTAGTTTTTTCTTTTTTTCCCTCTAAAATTTGATGATGTAATCTAATCTTATTTTATTATTTCCACTATTATTTTATAATTTTATTAGGAGGCCCATTTTAGACCTCAAAATTCCCCTAATTTGAAGGGGGAGAGAAGAACTTCATGTTTTGCAAGAGGTTTAAATCAAGTACAAAGGGGGATATTGTTATTGGCATTAATGTTAATCTAGATGTCAAATTGTCACATCATGTCATTACGGTTCTATCACACTATGACATTCTTGTCACATTATGTCATCTTGATTGAGTGTAGAAGGGATGTGCCTAGCTAGGTCATGGATGGAGGGTATTTCGTAATGGTTGTATAATATTTGTAGGTTTCTTGATGATTGCATAGGATCTGCAAAGGGTTACAAAAGGTTTGGAGCAGTTGAGGGAATATGGGAAAGGTTTATTGATGCTTGTAACTGAAATCCTAGGCAATACAATTGAGGAGACACAAGTGATTGATTGAATAATATTTGCTGATATTGTTGAGGTATTATTGAAGCCTTCTCAAGGATTGATAGGACCCACAAGTGTTGAAGAAGGAATGTTAGAAGTTGGAGAAAGTTTAAGTGAAGTTTGACTGAGATTTGACTGATTTTAAGGCTTGGAAACAAGGTAGCACAAGTTTTCCTTGATGGAAGAGTGTTACTACCTAGGGTAACATAGGTTTTGAATTTAATACCAACATTATAACACATTTCAAAAAAGGGGAGGCAACGTTACTGCCTCTAAGTGTTGAAAATTAAGAATCTTTTGGTAAAACCATGGATTTCCCAAGGTATTTGTGTCGGTTCAAGAAATGTCTATTTGATCTTGTCAAAGTTTCCCATAAAAAAAATTCATGGGATTTTCCTATGGTATTGGCAATACAAATAGGTTATAAGAGGAAAAATAGATCTAACAACTAGAGTGTGCATTTGATGAGCTATTCATGGTGATTTATTTTGGAAGAGGTGTGCACCAGGGCCCAAAGAGGAAGGCCAGATCAATATCCCAATGAGATATATGAATGATATATGTTAGATATGTTCATTTTTTGGTATATTACTTGAAATTTTTATGGTTTGGTAAAGGATTGAAAGGCTTAACACATTTGTTTTTTCATATCTAACTATGAGAGTTCAAATATCTGAAGCATATGAGAAGAGAGGTTGTATTAGACAAATCATGTGTCTTCTCACTTGTTTATTGCAATATCTATGACTACTGAATCATGAATTGAATATATTTGTTTGGTAAATATTATGTTAGCCTACTAGTATATGTAGAAATTAACTGATTGCAATTTTTTTATATTTTTGAGTGACTTTCATGAGGGTTTTTAATTGAATATGTTAACTTGTCTCTCTGCTGTTGAATTAGAGAAGGATCTACATTGACCTAGGGTAGAGACCTATATGCATAGAATGCAATGGATTGCTTTGCTGGAGTGACAATGACTTATATGTTGGACACATACTTGTGTTCTTGATGACAATGACTTGAATTATGCTTTCTGAATTGAGATTAGTGTTTTTCCTACAGTGCGTAAAGATTAGCATGATAGGATGTATTCAAAGATGATTAGTGTTGTGTTGCGATCCTAATGGTAGGAAATTTTATTTTTCTCATATGAATGCAGTAAGAGAGTTGTTATTGGTGTTTATGATAGAGAGTTGGTAGTATGTGCAGAGATTAGTGCTTTGCAGACAAAGTTATGTATATGCAGAGATCTATGACAAAGTGTATGCAAAGATATATTTTATAATGTTTTTATTTGTCTTCTTTCCATATTGAAAAGATTGAGTATTAGATGCTTGATACATATTCAATATTGTGACACTTACCTATGATGATGATGTTTATCATTTGATGCTAGAATGTAGGACTTTGGTTGCTTGTTCAAAGTGGAAAAAGTTTTATGACACTTTATGTTTTCAAGTGCCTATGTCGATGTTACTATTGGTATTAAGAATAGATATGATATGAATATATATGTATGGGATAAAATTGAGAATTAGTGTGTGAACAATAATGATTGTAGGATCTAAATGATTATGAAAAAAAATTAGTGTGTTTTCTGCTACTTGTCATTGGCATACTTTTTTATGGCTTAAATATTCATATTCAATATGTTGAGTTACTTTATGAAAATGGTGTTGGTTGATTGAATCTAAGTATTGATGAGTAAATGAGCATTTTTAAGGACAATTTTGGTTGAAAAAATTGAGTTATCGTTGCACTAAGTTAATGACTAGTTAATGAGGGATTTGTACTCGTCGCTAAGAGGGTTTGGGATTTGTTGAATGGTGTTTTGCTGCTTGAAGGGTATGTTGTTGGTTGATTTGAGTATAATGTAATATTTGGCATTTAATGAGAAAATAATCTGACTTGGTTGATGAGAAAAGAGTTGGATTTGGAATTTGAAAAATGTTGTTGAGATTTGGCTTGGTATTGATAGTGTTGATATGAAAATAGATTGGCTTGGTATTTGATAGAATTGATGAACTTGGTAAATCTTGTTGATCAATTATTTGTTTCAGAGAGGTTATTGGTATTCAATTATTTAGTGATTAAGCATAATGGTTGGTGTGGGTCCAATTTGAAAACTGGATGAAATGTGGCTTGCAAGTTTTGTGTTGGTTTTGAGTCAGGTGGATCCAGTGTGAAATATTCTTAAACGTAGTCCACAAAAGTACTGAGGGTTGAATCCTTCAGTGAGGGAGTGGAAAATTCCTTCTAATAGTAGCCAGTAAACTTAATCATGGAGTAGGAGATTCCTTCCAGTCGAAGTTGGAGAACTAGAGGAGGTGGTAAACTCTAGAAGGTAGGAGCCCGCACACTGGTAAGAATCCGTGCCAGTGCAAGATGTAAGAATATTTTCTTAATAATAAGAATACAAAGCAACACCAACAACAATTTTCTCCCAATCGAGTTTCCACCTAAGAATTTGGTGTCTCTATGTGTTGATGTGTTTATGATGCATTGAATTCTATGGTTTGCATGCTCTTATGTTTAATGTTGCTCATGGTTTATTGAATATACCTAGTTCTACAAATCATAATGATACTAATAAAATAATGGATGAGATAAATTTGAAAATTGAAAGCATAAATTAATTAAATTTTTATTGGAAATTAAACATTGATTCACTCCCCCTCTTAGTATTTCTAACAGAAATCTCTATCCTCATCCCTCATATACAAAAAATTCTCAATTTGGTAGTGAAACAAGGCTTCCCTAAGCCTTGGAAGCAAAACCTTATTGTGCCTATCTTTAAAACTCAAGATAAAAATATTCCCTCTAAATATATGACCATTATTATTAGCCACATTTTAACCAAGATGTGTAGCCTCATTTTTGAAAAGAAGATTAACCTTTGGTTTAAAATATATGGTAAAAGAGATAAATGGAAAGCTAGATTTATGATACATCACTCAACTATATACCATCTTGCTACTCTTACGATCATTGTAGAGGAATGTTGCAATAATAATATTGATCTCTTCTATTGTTTTGTTGACTTTACAAAAAATTTCAACATCGTACCGTAGGATAAGCTATGTAGGAGGCTAGAAGAGATAATTGTCCCTCTTGAGATGAGGGTTGTTGTAATTAGGCTATATGAGAATTTTATTGCTAAGCTCAGAGCCACTGAGGGTTGGTTGGAATAAATTATATGTAATATCGATGTTAAGCAAGTATGTCCCTTATCGCCTAACATTTTTGGCATTTACATTGATAAGCTAGAGGAGTGTTTGGAAGCTGCAGTATGTGACGACACTAGGATCACTAGTATGGTCATTATTGTTCTCCTTTATGTTGACAATATTATGATTTTAGCTAGGAGCCATGATGATCTTGACAAGAAACTTAGAATCCTCCAAGATGGGTATGACTATTAATACCGAAAATATTAAAGTCGTGATAACTAAATCCAAAAATATCAACTATGATAATTTCATTTATGATAATAACTACTTGGATAAAGTTTCCTCATACAAATTTTTGGGAATCGACATTCATCTTTAGCTTGGTTGGAAGTATAACATTGAGAAAAGAAGAACTGGGGTTGGGAAGCTTATTATGGGCTTGAAAACAATTATAAGTCGACATATATTTGGGCATGGAGTGAAAAAAAGTTCCTCTTTGAGACACTTGTCACCCCTAAAATTTTAAATGGATGCAAGGTTTGGGGATGCGGTATATTTATAAAATCGTGGAGGAAGATGGAGCTGATCCAAAAATAATTTATAATATATAACCTCAAGATTAAAGGAAATACTCCCTACCCTATCCTCTTGATTGAATCTAGCCTTTCCACCATTGAAATCATGGCTATGATTAGGTATCTCATGTATAGGAAGAAGCTATACAACATGGAAACCAAGAGGTATCCTAAAATTGCTTCTACCTCAATCCAAAATCCCCACCTCTGGTTCAAGCAAGGTTGGCATAAGGATACCTAGTTTTGTCTAGACTATTAGGGGTAAAGAAGGAGATCATCTTGAAGAATATGGATAGTATTAAAAATATTATTACTTCTTAATTTAGGGATAATATGTGGGACGATATGGAGTTAGAGGGAAAAAGGAATCTAAAATATTATAAGGAGGTGATCAACCCCAATCTTGAAAACCATAATGACTAGTGCTAAGAAGAAAATGAAATTTTCCAGGATAATAATTGATTCTCATGAGCTTCAAAGTGGAATTAAGTGTTGGTTTCTACCCAAAATACCTTGAGATGAAATATTTTGTCTCCTTTACAAGGCTAAGAGTGTTGAAGATGAAATTGAATTTCTTCCAGATTTCTTGACTCTTACTTACATCCATTTTAATTTTTAAAATATTTTTCACACTGCCAACCTCCTTGACTTGCTAAGTCAAAAAAACTATGGTGATCTAGGAACACTTCTCTCCCTTTTTTTCGGTCATAGAAATTGTTAGCGTAATAAGTCACTCCTTGAATGCTTGAGTAATCCTTACACATCATAGTTCATTTCAATTTTTAAAGGGGTTGCTTGAGTGGTGGGATGGATTTCTCAAATATTTTTAAATGATTTTATATTATTTAAGACATTCATATATTTGTCAAGCTGTGGCAAGTATAAATTGTGTGGATAAAAGGTAGTATAAGGAGCAGAGTACAAAAGTGGAAGAAAATGAATAGTTGGTACCTATTTCAGGGAATATTACTATCCTAAATCATTCACATAAATATGTTGATGACCTTTAACACAAAATTTGTTTATGTTAAGCAAAACAACATTAAGAAAAGAGGTTGCATGTATAAAGTATTCCACAAATCCTTTATGAAATCTTCACTGGCATGTTCTATTACACACATATAACTTGTAGAAAACTGAAAGCAGGTAATCTACTCTTAAATTCTTTAACAACTTCTCACTCACACTTCACTAGCTGCTACAATTTATATTTTAGAAGAAAATAACAAAGAAAAGAGACACACCACAGATTAGATGTTCCTTGAGTCAAAAAATCCTCCGGCATGAAGCAAAAAGGTTTTTTATTATATTCAATCTTTAGGTAAACTAACATCCAACCTGGAAATAGTATTTAAAAGTGCAATATATAGCAAGAGAGGAACCAACTCCATCCCTTCTAAAAATAAGGAAACATTATTTCTAATATAAAGTATGTGTCAAAAGACATTACATTCTTATCTCCTCGAAATCTAACAGAAAGGACAGATGGAGAAAGAAAAAGAGAAGAATTCTAGGCTGGAATGTTGAGTGTGCTGTCATGTTGCCCCTTTTTCTACTGAATTTTCTCCTTGTGTCTTGGGTATTTAATAACCATGTATCTTCATTTAATAATACCTCCAACAAACTCATAACCACCTCTCACCATTACTTGTATTATTCATTTGGTTATGGGTTCTTATCCATGCTTAACTAGCTCGGAAAAACTTGCTGATATGTGTCAAAATTCAGTTAAAACAGTTGTTGCCAGAAATTCCGGTAAAAACCTGTAACTGCGCAAAATATGGAATGCTACCGGAAATTTTGGTAGTGCCCTATTTCTTTTACAAAATACATAGAAAAAGGCTGAAAATTCCATGTTGACTTGTATTCCATGACACCTAGGCTGTTGTTCAAAATTTATAACTAATTAGCAAAAAGGGATTAGTAACAAAAATCTTTTTACCTTTCCTCTAAGTGTCCTGCAAGTTCAACCAGTTTATATAAATCAGTTTTTCTGTCAGAAACTGATGTTCTGGATTTGGTTGTTCTTGTAGTTGCCTCCTTGACAGTGTCTTCGTCCTCCTTATCACCCTTCTACGTTTTTATTCTTTTTGAGGGCTCTGAGTGCTTTTCTGAAGGGGATGGGTTCTTGCTTTTCTTCATGGATTTTTTTTTGTTTTCTTTGTCTTTGAACCTTCAAGATTCCCTTCAACATCAATAACTTCTGTCAATAGGCTTGGCTTGAGAAGAGCCTTGGATTTAAGTCTAAACTTATTGCTCTCTCTTGTGTGCCTCTTTCTAGTTCTAGCAATAGGTTTAGCTTCTTCTTTCTTCTTTTTGTTGTTTATTTCATATTCAGCATCCTTAAGGAGTTCTTCATCTGATGGTATAAGCTGATACTCCTTCTGTAAATTTTTCTGAATAGGTGCTTCCAGAATTTCCAGTAGCACCTGCTCTTGTGACATATCTGTTATTGCAGACCTCCCTCTTCTAGCTCTAGTATATCCATTTGGAAATGGAGGAACAGGGGGTACTATATTCATGGAAAGTGGAATGATTGTTGACGAGCTCTCTCATTTTTCCACCTTTATTTTAGTTTTGCCTACATAAACTCTCTTTCTTCCCTATGGCATTTTTATGAATGTTTTATTTCTAGGAATTTATTTTTGTTCTTCTCTTTGCAGGTTGAGGGTTTGACTGTGGAACTGGAGGTGTAGGTGAAATTTGGTCTGCCCTATAGAATAGAAAATTATCCCAAGTATGGTTTCTCTTTCTCAACTCTTCTTCAACCAGAACTTTTATCAAAGCTTGATGATACAAGTTGTACTCAGAAACATCATTATGGGTCTGAACCCTTGCTGACATCTTGGTCAGGATTTTCAACAAGAAAAATGGAAGATTCAATGTTTTCATCCCTGCAATATGAAAATGAAACCTCATGTGTTAGAGGAATACCACTATATACCTCCTTTCACATGTGAGGTATATATTGATAAGCTTGATTGCTTTTGCCCAATCATTCTTAAGGTAGCTGTTTGGGATGCCTTTTGTCCAGATTGGATCTCTATGATCATCCTTGAGGAAGATGTTGAGATCACCTCATGTGATAACTTGTCCCTTGAGCCACCTTTCCCCTTCTTGGGGAAGGTTAAAGGCTTCATCAATGGAGTCTTTAGAAACCTACAAAGTAAGGCCATAAAATTTAGCCTCCTGTCCATTAAGAGAGCTAGAAAACTCTAGAGAAAATCCTGAATGTAAGCGTCCTAACTTGGTGCAAAGAGGATACCATCCTGACTGCATAAACAAAGTTCTTATCCTTGGATTAGCATCAACCAAATCTGCACCCTATGGCTCTATTCGATTTATCTTACCACCTGTTTTAGTCATCTTCAGAAAAATAAATTACTATGTCTCCTGCAAATGATATGTGGTAGAATATGAAGAGTTTACCTTATAGGTGTGGCCTGTATTCTTCTCTGGAATCTTGTATGAAATCCAGACTTCTTCTCCAACTATAACTCTCAGCAAATTCGAATCCAACAACTCAAACTTCCAATGACAACATTCATGTTTTTCAAGTGGTTTTAAAACTAAATATTGGTTCACCACCCCATGCAAATCACCCTCCATCATTAAAAATATTCATGATCATGATGTTCATCATGTGACACACCATCACAACCTTTAGTTGGATGCGTTTTTAGTATGGGATCTCCAGATAGCTTATGGCAAGTGTCTTTGATGACATACAGTCACCTCCATAAACTGTGTTTTTGATTGACCGGAGTTTCCGGTAGCAGTGTTGTGTAGCCAGCCGAATAGTTATGGTGTGTGGTGTGATCACTACTATCCCTTTAACTCTGAAAAACACTTACCTTAACGTATGGATGACTGACTTGGCTTAGACAGGCATGATGGGAAATGGTTCTGTCATTAAATGAGGATGACACATGTGACTCAATGTATACAATGACTTGACCTTAGCTAATTGACTGTAATACGTCACCTATCATTAGATCCTGAAATATTTAAAAAATATTTGATGCGTATTAACCCTACGACACGTGGTATAACTAAAGCAGATGAATTTTTTTTTATTTTATTTAAAAAAAAAAGTATGCTTCCAAAAATTCCAATAGCATCAAAAATAAAAAATAAAAATACAGAAACAAGAAATAACAGATTGTCTGAAAGGCTTAAAAACTGGTGTTTCCGGAAATTCCGATAGCGACAATTTTTTTTTTTTGAATTTTTTTAAAAGTTTAATCCTAAAAATAAAACTATAAAATGGACTCATGACTTATCAAAGAACTTTTATAACATTGGCTCCATAGGGGATAGAGCTCTCCCTGCGAGACTCTAAGAATATTTTGTAGTTTCAGTCCCTTGTCATTAGGCTATGGAGTCTTATTATGAAACACACCAGTATTTACAGTGAACTTAGGAAACCAACAACCTTAGTAAAAGATTTTTTTAAGAAAGCGCCTATTAAATGGGCCTCCAAACAGTTCCGCGCCATCAATATGTTGTAACTCAAAAGTATTGTTCTGCAGAATGTTTGAGATTCTGAAAGGACCTTGCCAAAAAGCATCAAACTTGGAATGCTTACTTGGATCTTGATTCTATGCATCCCACTGTAACAATAGATCTCCAATCTGAAAATATTCTTTTTTAGTTCCTTTATTAAAAACTTTCTTCACAACTTGCTGATATTTTCTCACCAAATCATATTGTTTTTCTCGATTTTGCTGCACTTCTATGATTTGATAAACTCTCCTGGTCATATAATCTGGCTTAGCTTCTTGATCTTGCAGAAATTTAGCTACAGGAATGGCCAATTGAACTGGGAAAACAAAATCAGTTCCATAAACCATTTTAAAAGGTGATGTATTAATAGAATTTTTGATGGTCACCTTGTCTGCCCATAAAGCAAACTTCAGTTTTGAATCCCAAGCTTTCTTGTTTTGCTCCAACAGTTTGGTGATGATTCTTACCAAAATTTTGTTTGATGATTCAGCTAAACCATTCCCTTAGGGATATTAAGTTGTAGAATGAGTGAGTTGAATGCCATAATATTAACAGTAATTTACTAATGGAGTGGATTTAAAAGCAGCTGCATTATTTGATACTAACCTTGATGGACATCCAAATCTAGTTATGATTCCCCCCAGAAAATTAATGATAACTTTATGAGTAGAATTCCTGGTAGGTATTGCTTCAATACATTTGGTAAAGTAATCAGTTGCAACAATAATCCAATGATGTTGTCTACTTGAAGGTGGATTAATTTCTCCAATGAAATCTAAGCCCCATTGCTGAAAAGGTGCAGAAACAACTATGGGCTTAAGAGGAAAAGACTTCAAATATTTCTTGTTGTTGAAATTTTGACATTTTTCACATGCTTTTACCGCATCACACACATCAGAAAACAAGCTAAGCCAAAAATAGCCAGCTCTCAATATTTTGTATGCAGTAGTTATCCAATAGTGATGTCCTCCACACAAACTACTATGCATATTAAAGATAACTTTCTTAGACTCATAAAGGTAAATGCATCTCAATAAAACTCTTGTAGGATCTTTCCAATATAAACAATTATCTTTAATGTAGAATTTAATAGTTTTCAGCTTCAAAGATCTTACTCTGCTTTTATCATAATTTGGAGGAGGTTTAAAATGCTACATAAAATAGATGATGTCCTTGTACTAGCTGCATTCAGAAAGCTTTACATCCACTACCATGTCGTCTATAGGTTCAGAAATCTTCCCTTCAAAGCTGTCATCCATGAAATTCAAGCCCAAAACTTTACATTTTTCTTCAGCTAGTATTTTGGCTAATCCTTGACCTTTGATTAGTTTAGTAGGTTCTATCTCTTAAAAAAACTCAAGAACTTTAGTCACCTACTTGCTTCTTTTTCCATCAATATCAGGTTGAACTAATATATCTCTAACAACATATGAAGGAACATAAGTAATAGCTTGAGCATGTCGAATATAAACTCTAAAATCTTTCAAAGCATTAACTAATGCATAAGCATGCTTTTCCGACATTTCATATTTCAATTATGCATCTCTAAGTGTTTTGCTAAAAAATTCTATGGGAACTTCCTTATTTTTTGAATCATTTTGTAAAAAAATGATAGTAATACTATCTTGTGACGAAAATGAGAAAATCAAGAAAGGCTTTGAGTATTCAGGGCTTACCAGTTGAGGTGCTTCAATGGTATCTTTTTTTATCAACTCAAATTTTTAGATTCAATGGTCCACTTGACTTATTTGTTCTTCTTCAACATGAAAGTAATATGCTTCACCACTTCAACAAAATTTGGAATGAGTCTTATTAAGAAATTTATCTTACCAAGGAAAGATTGAATCTCTTTCTTGGATCTTGGAAGTGTTCAAACTTGAATTGCAATTACTCTCTTAGGATCAATTTTCACTCCATCTTTAGAAATTATGTGACCAAACATCTTACCTTCTTTGAGAGAAAAACGAGACTTCTTTAGATTCAATGATATACCATATTTTATGAATTTAACAAGTAAGGTTTTCTTGATCTGAAGTTGAATAAATAGTAATATCATCTAAATAGATGACCACAAATTTTTCCCTTTCTCCAACGAATGCAAAGTCCATATCACACTGAAAAGTAGCTCCAACATTCATAAGCCCAAATGGCATCTCTTTACATAGATGAATTTTCTCCAAGGAGTTGTTGAATGTTGTCTTCTCTCGGTCTTCTGGCCAAACAGAAACTTGATTGTACCCAGAGAACGCATCTAACACAGAAATCATGTTTGAACCAGTTACCTTTTGAAGAATATGCTCCATCTTTGGCAAATGATAGTTATCTTTCTTGGAGAATTTGTTAAGATTTATGAAATCTACACATAGTCTGGGTTCACGACTCTTCTTCCTTACTGGGACTAGATTAGCAACCCAATCTGAATATCTCAATGGAATGATGATTTTGGCATCCAAAAGTTTCTTAAATTCCTTCTCCATCACTGGTAACAATAGTGGATTGATTTACCTTAATTTATGCCTGAAAGGCTTAGTACCATACTTCAATGGTATCCTATGCTCAATGATATTTGTATCATATGTCTTAATATCTTCATATTTCCAGGCAAAAACATCAACAAATTCACAAAACAGCTTGTGGTATTCAGCCTTAATTTCTTCTGATAAAACTTTTGACAACTTCACATACCTTGGTTCTTTTTCTATCCCCAGACGGAAGTATTCAAATTTTGTTTCTGTTTCAGCCAACTGTGGTTTGAATGAGACATTATTGTAATCAAATATCTTCTCAAGTTGGATAAACCCCTTGGGAATGTGATTGGTAGGCAGCTGAATGATAGGTTGATCAGTAATATGTTTTTGCATATTTTTGGTGTCTTGCGAATCAACATCATCATTCATGATATCTTCATCTTGATCAATGTTTAGGACAAAAAAATCTTCAGCAGATTCAATGAATCTTCTAATATCCTGATGAGCTTCAAAAATTTTCCAATGCTTGACATTATCAGGAATGCTAGGTCTGAACCTAACTTCCACTTCATGTTCCAACTTCATAGGTATCAGAATCTTGAATGAGCTTGCTGAAATAGAAAGTGAGTCATCCAAAATATTACTTTCTCATGGAACAAAAGAGATGTTAAAAGCCAGGAATGAGTATTCTAAAATGCTCCATACTGCATTCCAGTAATCTCCGAGTCTGGGATGCTTAATTTGATAAACATTTCTGATTTGTTGAATAATAATTTCAGCATCTCCAAAAATAGAAATTTCTGGAATATTCATGTCCTTTGTTGTTTTAAAACCAATTAGCAGAGCTTCATGCTTAGACACATTGTTAGTTGCTTCAAATTCAAGCTTGAAAGAAAAAATAGAACTCTCTTTCAATGGAGAAATGAGAACTATCCCTACACCAGCTCCTTCTTTGGAACATGAACCATCAAAATACATTTTCCATAGCTGGGAACCTCCATGACTGATCTATTTTTCGGCTGCCTTCAAAATTTGAAAATATTCTGCAGATAGGACAACATTATCCATGTGTAAATAATTGAACCAACATCAGTAGTTCTATCATAAATCAGATGATTAGTGGGGTATTTGTTTTCAATAATGATATATGCTAGTTGAAATTCTCTATAAAGTATTCTTTGTTCTCCTCCAAAACAGGGACAATAGCATAAGTGAGATCCATTTGCAATGTTCCTCCCAAATTTCTAATCCATGATCTAGAAAGTAACATTCCAAATCTAGGAGGAATGTCAGCTACAACAATATCCATGACCATTCCTCTCATGGTTAACTAAAAAAGGCTTATTGCAAGGTCTTTGATGACACCAAGGCATTGAACTTTCCAGGAATCAAAGGAGTAGATATCTTGGTACTCTCTAGTTACCTCAAGACCTAGTTCATCCATGACTACCTTGGGCATTATATTATGTGAGGCTTCGAAGTCCATTAGGAAATTATGTAAGATATTTTTATGAATATTCAGAGATAAATAGAAAAGAGGGGTAGAGTCATCTTTGTCTTCTACCAATGGACCTAAAATAATAGTGGGCATGTCATATTGAAGGTTAAAAAAATCATAAGCTACTTCAATAGGTTGGGGCTGAAGAGATTTCATAAAGGTATTTTTGAAATCATCATTTTTCATGAGCTCTACAAGAGGAACATAAATATTTATCTTTTGTATTTCATTCTCAAAAATGAAAACAGGGGGTAGTTTGTCCGCAATTTTTACCTCAAGTGAAAGATTATTGATTGCTACCAGAATTTCCGGTAATTTTTGTTTTTCAACTTGTTTTTCTGCTGGAATTTTTTCTAGCGTCCTTATTCTTCTTGGGTTTTGCAACAGGCTTTGGATTATCATCAATATTATTTGATCTGAGATTACATCTACTTTGATAATCATCTGCAATCATGGAATGATTAGGAATCACCTCATTATTATGAGTATATGACATGAAATATTCATACTATGCTTGTGTAAGATGAATCAACACTTCTTTGTCTCTCAAAAAAATAATATCAACAAATTTCTCCAACCTTTCAGCTTCCTTTTCATCATCAAATATAACATTCTGCAAAGGAAGCTGAACTTTTTGATCATCAACCTCTCTCCTCTCTTGCTGCAAAATTTGAGGAACATTAGGTTTTCTAAATTGTTGCCTATTAGGCAGCTCAAATGAAACATTTCTGGTAGTAGTTGGTCTTAATACCATCTTCAGCTTGGAAATCTCAGTAGTCAATGACTTGACCATCTTGGTAAGATCATCTAACTTAGGATCAATGTTTGAAGTTCCCGAAGTATAAACTTCAGCTTTTTGCTTTCTTTTTTCTCTGTCAATCCCACCTCTGAGTCTATCAGTTACTAACACATTAGATTCTACCTCCATTGCATTTTCCTGCATTTGTGTTAGTGTTGGAGATCTTTCTCTCAATTATAAACAAAAATCAGGATCAAAGGCACTAACATAAATGATTTTGGCTGAAGCTTCAGTAGGCTTGATTTCAGTAGGTATTTTTCTATACATCTTATTGAATCTCTTGGAAAAATCAAAAACTAATTCTCCTTCTTTTCTTTTTATTGCACCAAATTTGGTGATATAATACGCAAAATCTTTATTATCACCCCATTTCCTTAAAAATGTATCATATAGGGTTTCAATTCTAGTGATGCTACCAGTTGTCAAAGATCTGAACCATTTTCTAACATCACCCTCAAGACTCTGAACAAAAACTCTCATCCATACATCTTCATGCTCAATATTCAGATTTTCAGCATAGGCATAAAAATCAACAAGGTGTTCTTCAACTGTTACCTCTCCCTCACCACTAAACTTAGGCATGTACTTGAGATAATCTCTTGCAAGTAATGCATTCATAGGCCGAGGTAAAACCAAAGGGGCATACCTTGCAGCAACAATTGCATCCATTCGGTAAGGGGGTGGGTTTGGACCTACCATGGTGTGAGTTGTTGGGATTTGTGGAACAACAGATGATGAAGCACCAACTTCTGATGTAGGTATTGTTTGTTGGTTGGAAAACAAGGGAGGTATAGGGTTTTCTGCAAAATCAGGGGATAAAGTTTGTGGGACTTATTTAGGGACAACCTTTGAGAAAACAATAGTAGTAGAGGCAAAATTTCGGTTACTATTTTTATTGATTAGCTTTTTAGGGCCAGAAACTGGAATTATCAAAGGGGAATATGGGTTTGCCCTAGTTCTAGTCCTTCTAGGAGCCAGAACTTCTCAATGGAGTCACTGGGTGTAAATCAATCTAAAAAGATAGCTGGAACTATACACCTGAGAACCAAACTTATAACTTTGTCATTCACCCAGGGATAAACTTCAATTTTCCTCCCAGGCAACGCCGCCAAAGATGTTAGCGTAAGAAGTCACTCCTTGACTGCTTAAGGAGTAAGCCTTACACATCATAGTTCATTTCAAATTTTAAAGGGGTTGTTTAAGTGGTGGGATGGATTTCTCAATTATTTTGAAATGATTTTATATTCTTTAAGATAGTCATACATTTGGCAAGTTGTGGCAAGTATAAATTGTGTGGATAAAAGGTAGTATAGGGAGCAGAGTACACAAGTGGAAGAAAATGAATTGATTGTACCTATTTTAGGAAATATTCCTATCCTAAGTCAGTGACACAACTATGTTGATGACCTTTAACACAAACTTTGTTTATGTTACGCAAAAAAACATTCAGAAAATAGATTTCATGTATAAAGTATTCCACAAATCCTTTATGAAATCTTCACTCACATGTTCTATTACACACATATAACTTGCAGAAAAGTGAAAGTAGATAATCTAATGTTAAATATTTTAACAACTTCTCACTCACACTTCACTAGTTGCTTCAATTTATATTTTAGAAGGAATTAACAAATAAAATATACACACCACACATTAGATGTTCCTTGAGTCAAAAAATACTCCAACATGAATAAAAAAGGTTTTTTATTATATTCAGTCTTTAGGTAGACTAACATCCAACCTAGAAATAGTATTTACAAGTGTTATATATAGCAATATTGGAACCAAATCCATCTCTTCTAAAAAGAAGGAAACATTAATTCTAATATAAAATATGTGTTAAAAGACATTACATCCTTATCTCCTTGAAATCTAATAGAAAGGACAGATGGAGAAAGAAGAATAGAAGAATTTTGGGCTCGAATGTTGAGTGTGTTGTCATGCTACCCCTTTTTCTACTGAATTTTCTCCTTGCGTCTTGGGTGTCTAATAACCATGTAGCTTCATTTAATAAGACCTCCAACAACCTCATAACCACCTCTCACCATTACTTGTATTATCCATTTGGTTATGGGTTCTTATCCACCCTTAACTGGATCGGAAAAACTTGCTCACAGGTGTTAGCTGGAAATTCCGATAAAAACCTGTAACTGCACAAAATCTAGAATGCTACCAGAAATTCTGATAGCGCCTTGTTTCTATTACAAAATACACAGAAAAATGTTGAAAGTTTTTTGTTGACTTGTATTCCATGACAACTAGGCTGTTGTTCAAAATTTATAACTGATTAAAAAAGAGGGATTAGTACAAAAAATATTTTTACCTTTCCTCTAAGTGTGTTGCAGCTTCAGCCAGTTTATCTAAATCGGTTTTGCTGTCAGTAGCTGATGGCCTAGATCTGGTTTCTCTTGTAGTTGCCTCCTTGACAGGGTCTTTGTCCTCCTTAGCACCCTTCGGCATTTTTCTTCTTTTTGAGGGCTCTGAGTGCTTTTATAAAGGGGTCAACTTATTTCTTTTCTTCATGGAATTTTCTGTGTTCTCTGTCTTTGAACCTTCAGGTTTCCCTTCAACATCAATGACTTCTGTCAATAGGCTTGGCTTGAGAAGAACCTTAGATTTAAGTATGAAGTTATTGCTCTCTCTTATGTGCCTCTTTCTAGTGCTAGCAATAGGTTTATCTTCTTCTTTCTTTTTTGTTGTTGTTGATTTCATATCCAACATCCTTAAGGAGTTCTTCATATGATGGTGTAGGCTGATACTCCTTCTGCAATTTTTTTCTGAATAGGTGCTTTTGGAATTTCTGGTAGCACCTGTGCTTTTGACTTATCTATTGTTGAAAACCTCCCTCTTCTGGCTCTAGTGTATACATTTGGAAATGGAGGAACATGGGGTACTATCTTCATGGACTTGGGCTTTCTTGCTGAGGATCTCTCTCCTTTTTCCATCTTTCTTTCAGTTTTGCCTGCAGAAACTCTCTTTATTACCTTTGGAATTTTTATGAATGTTTTCTTTCTGGGTGTTTCTTTTTATTATTCTCTTTGCAGGTTGAGTGTTTGATTGTGGAATTGGAGGTGTAGGTGCAGGTTGCACTGCCTTATAGAATAGAAAATTATCCCAAGTCTGGTTTCTATTCCTCAACTCTTCTTCAACCAGAACTTTTATCAAAGATTTATGATACAACCTGTACTCAGAAACACCATTATGGGTCTGAACCCTTGCTGACATCTTGGTCATGATTTTCAACAAGAAAAATGGCATATTAAATGTCTTCATCCCTGCAATATGAAAAAGAAACTCATGTGATTGAGGAATACCACTGTATACCACCTTTCACATGTGAGGTATATCTTGATAAGCTTGATTGCTTTTGCCCAATCATTATTAAGGTAGCTACTTGGGATGCCTTTTGCCCAGTTTGGATCTTTGTGAGCATCCTTGAGGAAGATGTTGAGATCACCTCCTGTGATAAATTTTTCCTTGAACCACCTTTCTCCTTCTCGGGGAAGGTTAGTGGCTTCAACAATGGAGTCTTCAGAAATCTGCAAAGTGAAGACATAAACTATAGCCTCTTGTCCATTAAAAGAGTTAGAAAAATCTAGAGAAACTCCTGAATCCGAGCTTCCCAACCTAGTGCAAAGAGGATACCATCCTAACTACATAAACATAGTTCTTACCCTTGGATTAACATCAACCAAATTTTCACCCCGTGGCTTTATTCAATTTATCTTACCACATGTTTTAGTCATCTTTAGAAAAATAAATGATAATATCTCCTGCAAATGATGGGTGGTATAATAGGAAGAGTTTACCTTACAGGTGTGGCCTGTATTCTTCTCGGAATCTTGTCTGAAATCCAGATTTCTTCTCCAACTATAACTCTCAGCAAATTCGAATCCAGCAACTCAAACTTCCAATGACAACATTCATGTTTTTCTGGTTGTTTTAAAACTAAATCTTGGTTCACCACCCCATGCAAATCACCCTCCATCATTAAAAATATTTATGATCATTATGTGCATCATGTGACACACCATCACAACCTTCAATTGGCTGCATTTTTAGTATGGGATCTCGAGATAGCTTATGGAAAGTGTCTTTGATGACATATAGTCACCTCTGCAAACTGTGTTGTTGATTGGCCAGAATTTATGGCAGCAGTGTTGTGTAGCCAGTCGAATGGTTATGGTGTGTGGTGTGATCACCACTATCCCTTTAACTCAAAAAAACATGTACCTTAACATATGGATGACTAACTTGGAATAGACAGGAATGATGGGAAACGGTTCAGTCATTAACTGAGGATGACACATGTGACTCAACGTATACAACAACTTGACCTTAGCTAATTGAATGTAATACAACAACTATCATTAGATCCTGAAATATTTAAAAAATATTTGATGCGTATTAACCCTACGACACGTGGTATAACTAAAGCGGATGCACTTTTTCATTTTATTTTAAACATAGAGTATGATTCCGGTAGCATCGGAAAATAAAAATAAAAAGACAAAAGAAGGAAATAACAGACCGTTTGAAAGGCTTAAAAAATTGGTGCTTCCAGAAATTCTAATAGCGTTGAATTTTTTTTTGAAGTTTTATCCTAAAAATAAAACTATGGAATGGACTCATGGCTTAGCAAAGAACCGTGCTAACAAAAATAAAATGTTAAAGGAAAGTGAAGTTGCAGTGTGTTCGATGTTAGTTGTGTTATCCTACTTTGATAACAAATGAATGTGTTTTTTGGATCACCATTGAGTTTACAGCCTTTGGATCCCAGGGTCTGTCTCGTAGTTCTTTTACACACAAGTATGGATGGATCCTAACTCTGTGTTACAAGGGTTTGAGTTTGGAATAAGTTTTCAGATTTTGCTAGTGACACGTTCGAGTTCAAAGATGGTAGTTGTAGGGGGGCACACTATGAGTGGTAGTGACCGAGGAATTCATGCAACCCATGCATTCCATGAAAAATATAAAAACATGAACTAGGGTGGATATTAGTATTTGATTTAGAGTGTAAATTTTGAGACTAGAAGTTTTAAGGTGTTTTCTGGAATCCTTGGCTTAGTTGGAAATATGTTTCAACTTAGTCTCATATAATAAGCAAGTATTTGTTCATGTGGGTATAAGGAAGGCTTATAAAAGAAGGCTATGAACATGTCTGTATATTTTTGGGGTTTTCAACATATTATATATTGTTTATTGCGTAGATAGTAGAGGTGCCAATGTTGATGGTGATTTTTTCAATTCATAGACTTGCATGGTCTTAACTCTTTCCATGTGTGCCTTAAGGATTGTTTGTTTTTCATTATTTTCCTATCAAGGGTTAGAACTAGAAAGTTTTTGTTTCATTTATGTATATGGAGTAATTGAGTTGTTGATGGAAGTTTTGTTATCTTGAGGGGGATTCTTTGAAGGTTCTAGAGAAATTCATCCTAAGTGAATTTGAATATTAGGTATTGATCCATACAAATGATATCATGGTATGTGCCTCTCCCACAATATTCCTTTTGTTAGCCATTTCACTCTAGGGTGGAAATTCAAAAAGGTGGCTCAACATTGATTAAATATGTTATGAAACTAGCTCCAAAAATAGAAGAAAAGAGAGATCAACACCTTAAAAATCAACCACATGTGACTGTTTCCTCCTTCGGCTCTGAAATTGATACACATGAAACTACATTCTGTGTAATTTCGGTCACTTTTTACAGAATTCCAATCCGTTGCTTAGAGAGAGAGTTATGACGATTTTCCCAAGGTCACCTCTTTGAGATGAAATTCGAGAGCCTGCAAAAAACCCTAATTTCCACAAATCATATCTCTGAAAATATTTCGAATCAAGACTTGAAATTTTTACACAACGTTCCTTAGGATTTCTTCGCAAATGGGTTTTTTTTTAGCTTCTGAAACTTTGTAGAAAAAACGTTATTGCGAAAATTCTTCGATGACCTATTTGAAGTAGTGAAACCCTAGAATCCAAAGCTTTGATACCAAATGTTATGAAACCAGCTCCAAAAATAGAAGAAAAGGGAGATCAACGCCTTAGAAATGAGCCACTTCTTGGGGGGAAACCTCCTTTACATTACATAAATGAAAAATTCTTGGATGGTTCAAATGAAAAAACCTCCTTTCTATATATAGGAGTCCATGGAATCACAATATAATCCTAGCCGACCTAAGAATAATAATGCAAGGGCACAACAATAACAATAGTGGGGTTTTATGGAGCACAATAATAACAATATGGGGTCTACAGGGGTACAACAATAACAATAAGGAGGTGACACTAACAAGAATAAGAGATTGCGCTAATAATATAGGGGCCTAACAAAATCTTAATTGTTGGCCGAGGATATTGTTTTTTTTGAGTTTTTTCCTAACTTCTTTAATTCAGGGGGTGGAACATTCAATTCTCATTTTTCCTTTCTAAGGATCATTTTAAATCAATATATCAATTAATTTGTTCGAGTGAACTCTAAGGATTTTGTCATCTTCCTTAGATGGTATAATATAGTTGATTATTGGATTGAAGGGGCATTATATTTATTTTTTATCTTTTTTTCGTCCTTCTTTTGATGGGGACATGCATGTTGGCTTTAGATTTTGGTGGTGAGGTGCTTGATGTTGCGGCGGAGGGTGGCAATTCTCTCTAGTAATTTGGGGGAATGTGTCTTTTGACAAGTTTTCTTTGAATTGTTTACAATTAATATCTGTCCTTTCTGGTGTTGTCGTCAAGATCTAAGACACATTTTCGGCTAGGCTGCAATGTCGTTACAACTGGTGTTTAGCGATTTTTTCTATTTTTGCAGGTTGGGACATGGCGTCAGAAGGGGTTGGTGAGGGGCTTTTATATTATTCAGTGGTTTCCGAGATTTTTGGTTTTGGTTGTTTAGGAAGTGGTAAGGTGGTCTAGTATGGGGTCCATGTTCCTCGAGGTTTGGTTACTATTACAAGGTCTTTGTTATGGTGCATAATTGGATTTTCAATGGGATTTCTTGTCGGGGCTGGAAGAGCTCGTTGAGATAAATATTGAAGCTAAAAACACTGCCCAAAGGTTGTTGAGGAGGATTTCTATTGTATCATTTCCAGGTAAAGGTGTGGGAGAGGTTACATTTGTTGTACCTGATCCTGAAGGGGGTAGGCAAGGGCTCAATGATTTGACAAGACCTATTTTGAAGTCTCAATATAAAAGGAAGAAAGTGATAAAGGATGGAGATCACAATCAGAGCCTAGTCATGGGGAGGGACGTTTTCTGGGATACGGTGGAAGGCCTAAAAAAATGAGCACTTGTTGGTCGCTAGGAGTTTACTAAGATGACATGAGAAAATATGAAGAGATGGGTCAAAAAGAGTTGGACCCCAATTCTCAATTACAAGTTGAAGATTAGTGGCTTTCTCAATGGATGGTTTTTCTTTCTTTTTCTATGTTCGAATGATACAACAAAAATTGATACAATTCCATGAGTCAGGGGTCGTGGGTTCCTGTCTCTCCAATGGTGGAATGTGGGATTTAACACCCTTAATTAATTTCTGCAATGTAAAATTCTTTGGGTGAAGTTTCTAGGACTTCTATTAGAACTGTGGACAAATCAAGCAACTATGGCCCATAATGATTTTGTTGGCTTGGAACCGTTAACAATTAAGAAAAAATTATTTCTCTATAAATAATTTTTTGTTAGCCCCAATTATCGGAATGACATCATTGTAAGTAAGAAGAGAGGTACAAAATATAAAAAGGTTTCCAGTTTTATAGTGGTACCCTCTGAGCTACCGTCATCCTTTCAAGAAGCCATGGTGGAGTCTCTTCATCTACACTTGTAGAATATTATTCTTAAATTAGAATGGAGGATTCTCCTGTCGAAGTTTCTCAGGTCCCTAGAGGGATTACGCTCATCGAATACGCACCCTTATGTTCATTATGTATTTCAATGTTAGGGGTATGGGATCTATCTTTGAAAGAAGATCTCTTCGAATTATTATACAACCGAAGAAACCCACGATTGTTATTTTTCAGGAAACAATAGTAAATAAAGAGAAGGCTTAGGAATTATATTAAAAATCTGTCTTGAATGGAATGTTTGTGCAACGAGTGCAACAAGACATTCAAGAGGTTTTGCGGCTATTTGAGATCCTAGAATCTTTAACATTAGAGCTTATAATTATTTTGCAAGGATCATCCTATCTTAATACTCAAGAGAATCTTGTATTCGTTTGCATATCCTTAATATTTATTCTCCTTACACAAAAAAAAATGTATTCTACGATCGTATTGGTTTCAATGGTTTGTTGGAACTAAGCGCTTTAATTATGAAAAGTGATCTTAATATGATGATGGGCACCAATGAGGTTTTGGGTTTCAAAGGAAAATCCAATAAGTTGGGGTATTTTTTAAAGGAGTTTTTTGCACAAAATTTGTTACACGATGCTATCCCTAGCCATAATAGACCAACTAGGCGGAATGGATGGATAGCTTAGGAGGGGATCTCCAAGAGGTTGGACATATTTTTTTTCAAATATATAATCAATAGTTTGGATAATTTGCACTCATGGATATATAACTCCAATATTTCAGGCCATGATCTGATTTTCCTCGAATGGTCTGGGCTTAATGACCACAAATCTGATCCTTTTAATTTTAACCATTCTTGGTTAAAAGAAAATTATTTTGTTGCTTTGGTTCGAAACACTTGGCAAAAGTCGATCTCATATTCGCTGATAACATGTATGGATGTTGCCAGTTATAAATCAAAATTGTTAAAGAAAGAAGTCAGGAAATGGGAAAGGAAAAAGAAGGATTTGGCTAGGGAGTTGATATCTTTAGATTACAATATTAATGCTTTGAATGACTCGAATGTCTTAGAATATTTCAAGGACGAGTAGTCTTTAGTGTGACTTTTTGAAAGCTTTTACGGTGACTTTTTACGATGTAATTTCTCTAAATTCCGGCAGGAATTTATTGAAAAGAGAATTTTGATTGCTAACTTTGCACAATCGAAGTGCCCTAGAGGTTTTTGAGGGTGCTGAATCCATATATAGAGTAAAAAAACCAGTTTGAATAACAAAAACCAAAATTTTACCTCAAAATTTTTCACCGGATTCCGACACCTGAAATTTCAAAAAGTCGCACTAAAGACAACTCCTTTCAGGGATGCCACGAAAATGAATATTTTGTATCTAAAGGAGAGAAAGGGAGAGATTCTTAAGCTTCAAGAGAAGGAGTGGTGATTGAAAAGAAGGGTTATATGGGTGTTAGAAGGATAAAATAAAACTCATTTTTTCCATAGACATGCTTCAAAGATAAAAAAAAAGGAAAACATAATTTGGAATATTAAATATGGTGAGGGGAATCTTTTCACATCTCAAAAGGAAATACAACGAGAATTTGTAAGAGTTTTCAGTCACTAGTATAGAGAGAAATAAGGAGTTAATATTGAAAATCAAATGAAATTCATTAACCTATTCCCTAGAATGGTATGTATAGAAGAAAAATAAATAGTTGGGGAGGCCTATTACTAAGGATGAATTGATTAATGTTATGAAATTTATGGCTAGGGATAAGATCCCTGGTCCAGATGGGTGGTCATTAGAACTTTTTCAACACTTTTTGGACATCATGGCTAAAGATATTTGACATTGCCAGAGGAATCGAGGTGCCTTTGTTTGATTTCGAGGTCAATTAATGCAACGTTCATAGCTCTGATTCCAAAATGGTATAAACCATCTAGTTTTACTTATTTTAGGCCTATATATATTCATGCAACACAATGTATAAAATGGTTTCAAAAATAATTTCCAATTAGATCAAAGCTACGCTCCATACGCATATTACTTCGAAACAATTTTCTTTTTTGACAACAAACAGATCTAAGATGGATCCAAAATTATGCAGGAACGCAAAAAAATATAGATATAAACATAAACACATAGATGCAGCATAAATAAATCTTTATTTCATTAATATCAAAGAACTGAAAAATGCTTACATACATAATGGAGATAAACTAGCTCGGGTGATGGTAGCTCATCTATGAGAAGATATGTGGTGGCTACATGCCTATGAATTTTTTTACAATGAGGCTCGAAGGCATATTCATTATTGGTAAACAATGGAAAACCCTAAACATCCAAAAAAATAACCCTAGGAGATGGAGTGCCATAGTTGTGGGCCATGTTGGGGTAAATTGGTAGATCAACTTCCCGGGGTTGTAACTTTGGTATACAATCTCTGTTTGACACGTACGATATCTAGTTAGAAATATCTATCCGGGAAATGCAACTTTTGACTACAAACAAGAATTTTTTCCCATTTTCCAAAAAAACATTGTTTATGGCCTCAAAACAGCTCTAAAAGTTCAAGACCCGAAAAATGCCAAAAATAGTAAATTGTGCTACAATTAAGGAAACTAAAAGAAACAATGGTGGGGGTCCAAGTGGAATAGGCGGGTGGTCACCAATATCCACCTGGATCAAAGATGTTGCAGAATAAACTCAATAATGCATTCATTCTATCAAATCTCATCAAGTGGAGGTGTGTCTAAAGAGGATCAACTTGGTAAAATATTATAACAACGTGGATTGGCAGTTCTTAAGCTTGATTATTGACAAGATTTGGTTTGGAGTCATGGTAGTTGATTGGAATATGTCATGTATTTCCTAAGTGAACTATGTTGTTATTATTAATGGGATCTTGACAGATTTATTCAAGGCATCTAAAGGCCTCTGACAAGGTTGTGCTCTATCCCCACCACTATTTCTTATGGTAAATAACAAGTCAAGTAGAGGGATCAATGAAGTACGTTCTATGGGCATTATAAGAGGATGCAGGATCACTAATAATATTAACATTACACATACTATGTTTGTAGATGATATATTCTTCATTGTGCAGGTCTCTATCTCATAGTGGAAAGCCTTTCATCAAATTCTCTCTAGTTTTGGAGAAGCCTTGGGTCTATATATGAACAAAGGAAAATCTTCCTTAAACTTGGGGAAGGAGGAGGTAGTGATATTGGAGAAATCTAGAATTTTTTAGGTGGATTCGATCTCTATGGAAGGTTTTTTATGAGATATCTTGGTTTCTTTTTGAAACAAAATAAATATGAGATTAAATATTTGGAGTGGTTTATTAGAAAATTCGAGCATAAGATGTCTCTATGGTCTCATAAGTGGCTTTAGTTGAGAGGAAGGTTGCTTATGATTAAATCGCTCTTACATAATATATCAAAGTATTGGATGCATCTCTTCTATCTGCCTAAAGATATTTAAAAATAATCGATTCTATAATTGCAAGGTGCCTTTGGGCTAGGCCAGACCATCCAAAGAAGATACATTTAACTCGTTTAGAAGTTGGGATGTTGGAGGATGGGGTATTAAGGACACAAAATGTTTCAGTAAGGATTTACTAGTCAAGAAATTATGGAGAGATTTATAGGAAAAAGGAATACTACATTAGGTTATTAAAGAAAACTATCTAAAAAACAACTTGAGGACTGAATTAAAGATGAGGCTCCAAAGAAGAAGGTGGCATCATATATATGGAGGAGAATGATGAAGATTATACACCGACTACTTTGGAATTTTGGAATTTTAGATGCGAGGTCGATAAGGGGAATATGGTTGAAATATGGTTGGATGCGATTAAAGGAGTGATAGTAGTTCATACTACTACTCTTCCCCTCCTCTTACTCTTACTCTTGCATATACATTACGAAGGATTTTTCTTTCTTAATCAACCATACGTTGATAGGGTCACTTCTTGTGTTACACATTATTGGCTTAATGCATCTGAGTTTGTTCTTCCAAAAGCACTATCGTTGGAGTGGGATTAATATACTTCACAATTAAGTCTTGCAGGTATAGTTAAACCAAATAAATCTAACTTATAAATGACATACACGAACTAATCTAACTAACTTATAAAGAATAGTGTAAATTTTTTAATACAAAATATATTCACGAAATAATTTTTGTTTTCTATCTTATTTTAAAATTCACTGAAAACAAATTTACAGCCTGGAAATGAAAATTCACCAACGAAGTCAAACATGAAATTCAGAATTTTTTCCTTCTAGAAACTTCTGTACGGATTGACGGCAAGAGCTCAATCATTAGTGCCGCAGCTGTAGAATGATGCCGGCGATTAAGATTTCGGATATTCCCGTCTGCTTCAATTCTTCTGTGTTTAATACGATTTAGACGCCATTGAAGGGCTGTATAAAGTGACAAAGGTCTGGTGACCAAAAAATCATAAATTGACGCAGATAACTCTGGAGTCTTTTCAATTATAGAATGGATTCGCTCGTGCAACTCGGGGGACCAATCCTCGACTAACACGTCACCATAATTTTTTCGTAAATGCCGAACCGAAGGATTCTGGTGGGAATTAAAGCTCCCAGGTTCCAAAACTCTGCGAACTTCATTTGAATCAATTGGGGTTCCTCTCTTTCGTTGGCGTTGCTCTATTCCTTGACTGATATCCTTTATGATGGACTCCTCTACACAATATCTCAGGAAAATCTTCATCAGCTCCTCTGTTCCCGCCATTTTTAGCTGAGCTTGTTTTCTTTTTTTTCTGGAATCTCAGCACGCGGGATATCTTCTGCGTTTCTTGGCCAGGTGCAGTCAATTTATATAGGGAAAAATCGTACAAAATCTCAATTTGAGGAGAGTCTCTTGACCTTCTTTGTGCTCAAGCGGTTTTGGGCAACTCAACAAGTTCAATATCTCAATTTGAGGAGAGCGGGAAAATAGTTTTTCTGGAAAGTTGGTTTTTTTGCAAATTTTTTTCATTTCATTATAACTAGACAAAATTACATATGATGTCTTGCCTTGGTCTCCCACTAGAGAAACTAGACTAGTGACAATGCTAGAGTTTTTTCAGCATAGAAAAGTATCAATGTTTTTAAAGTTCAACACAAAAAAAACTATTGTCATGTGACCTATGCCAACTGAAGCAACTATTAATCTTATCCTGAATAATTAAAAAAAAGATCAAAATAAGAGTGTAATGAGTCCATTGTCCATTTTTGGGGATTCTAATTCTTCAATCACTATCAGTGCTTTGTTCCTTTCCTATTGAGCCGATGTCTTCCATCACTAATGTGATTACTTGCACTAGATGCATTGATCTCAATGTAGATAATTTATAATCCTATTTGATTGCTTGCACTAAATACATTGATTTCAATGTAGATAATGATTTCTAATCCCACTAGGGAAAGTTCTTTGTTGTTTTCCTATTGAGCCGATGTCTTCCACCACTAATGTGATTACTTGCACTAGATGCATTGATCTGAATGTAGATAATTTATAATCCTATTTGATTGCTTGCACTAAATACATTGATTTCAATGTAGATCGTGATTTCTAATCCCACTAGGGAAACTAGACTAGTGACAACGCTAGAGGTTTTTCAGCATAAAAAAAGTATTAATGCCTTTAAAGTTCAACACTAAAAAACTATAGTTAAAGACTAAAAAAATATTCTCATGTGACCTAGGCCAACCAAAGAAACTATTAATCTTAAATGGAAATACCAAAAAATAAAAGAGTAAAATAAGAGTGTAATGAGTCCATCATCCACTTTTGGGGGATTCTAATTCTTCAATTGCTATCAATTCTTTGTTGCTTTCCTATTGAGCCGATGTCTTCCACCACCGATGTGATTACTTGCACTAGATGCATTGATCTCAATGTAGATAATTTCTAATCCTATTTGATTGCTTGCATTGAATACATTGATTTCAATGTAGATCGTGATTTCTAATCCTATTTGATTGCTTGCACTATATGCATTAATTTCAATGTAGATAGTGTTGAATGATAGATACATCCAACTACATCAAATCAGAATTGAAGAACTGATATTACAATGTCCTTCATGATGTCTTCCACCACTGATGCACACGTAGTAGGATGAAAGATCCTTAAGTAAACATGGAATGAAGGAAGGCCAAATATGGAATAATGGATCAATTTACAATGATGACATGGGTGAATCATGGATGAAAGTGATGGATGGTCGGTGTGCCATGTAGAAGTCCCAAACAAGAAGAATCCTAGATAACGAAAAGAAGTTCATGACATCGTGAGAAGGAGTTCTTCAAGCTGTTGATTGTCCCATCATCTCCACCTAAGGAGTTGTTGTAGATCCCTAATTAAAAGGGAGCCTGGAAACAAGTTTTTTACTTAGAAGAAACTTGGAAATTCCTAAGGTGAGAGGGATCTTAGGTACATTCCTTTATTGGAATAGATATGTCCTCCCTAATTAAGAGGGAGAGATAGACACATCATTCTTGTCTTCACTTGGGAAGAAAAAATGGAGGATTGGGTAAGCATCTGACATCTGATGCTCTTTGAGGATGTATTAGGGCATTCAAGATAAGAGTAGTCATAGAGGATCGATATTCTTTGAGGATTGAGAATCCAAAATAAGAATAGTCCCGGTGGAACACACACTGAGAACCCGGGTGGGGTATGTTCCAAGAGAGACAATGATGAGGGTGTCTATACATCATTGGTCTCACTAGCATTGTGATTAGATCTTGTAGAGAGATAGAGTTGTTAGTAAAGGCCTTGCTATGTGAAAATGCTAGCTGATATGATGTTATAGACATGAGTTACCAATCTGATTCTTCTTATGAGAAATTATTCAGATTGAGAATGCCCAAGTACCATTATGAATACATCCCTAGTTAAGAGGGAATGTTGAAAAGTAACTGGGTCCGGTCTTCATAATGACATGTGTAATTGTGATTTTATGTAATTGATGAAAATAAAGAAAAATAAAATTATTGTAATGCTTGTATCATGGTTTTCATGAGAAAGGAATTTTATTTAAGTAATGACTCCCATTGTGAGCCCTTAAGATTGATTCATCTAGGCATAAAAGTTGAATTTAGTCTATGTAATGAATGAAGGACCCTTCTTAGGCATATTATATTTTGTACGAGTCAATATAAGTGTCAAACAACCCTCCAAGACAAGCACAAACATCCTCTTACATGTCGTCTTCAAAGAAATACAATTATCTTCACAAAGGACACGTCGGCTCACTTACTGTCATGTCGGCTCATATAAAGAGGAAAATCACTATAAATAAGCAGCTCAACCTAATCTCAGAGACAAAAAAAATTTAGAGCAGAATTCAGAAAAGACTTCAGAGGTTCGCAATTCGGTCAATTGTGAAATGTAAAGGTACCATGATAACAGTTGGAAGGTGTAAGGGAAATAGTAGAACAATACATCGAAGGTACAATAGTAAGGGAAGCAACATAATAGTACAACGGAGGTACAACAGTAAGGTGCAGCAGTAAGGGAAACAATATAGTAAGGGTGACAAAGAAGGAGCCAACGAAGAGAAAGGAAATGATACAAAATATTCTAGCATTTTTTTTGGGACTGTTTTGGGCTACGAGTTTTCTGAAGTGCAGTGCTGAACCAAGGTACCTAAATTCTAGCCAAGAAGAATGAAGAAGCAAAGGTTTTATCATTGTAGGAAGAACCTCATCAAGGAGGATTTGTGTCTTGGCCTTGGAGGGAAAAATAGGTGAAGGGTCTTTGACTTGGTATTCATCAATTAAAATCTGTATAAGAAGAATATTTTTTTTGGGTTCTCCTCTCAAATAGTGAGAGGTTTTGGCCTTAGCTGATAACATATCTTCTGTGTCTCTTGTATCTTTATGGTTTATGCATTGGTATTTGTTTGATGAAGAAGAACACTAATAACCTAAGTAAAAAATTATCCTAATCTAAAGAAGTAAAAAGCACTCACAAGCAGTTACTAATAGAAGAGAAATCACATAATATCTATGCCCTAAATGAATCTATGCTATAATTCTAGCCTAGAGGCTCAATCTATGTTATGGATCTATGCTAGATCATAATCTTTATTGTTAGATCCGTACTTAAGATTTATCTATGTTATGTTATGGATTATAATGCTAGAATACATAACATTGTTCACCAGAATAGATTTGCCGATAGGGATCAAATTTATTCATGTGGAAACTTTTTTAGAGTGTAAAATAAAATGTGTTATTTTTCACTGTTTAAATTGTATTTTTGAATGCTAAATAGAGTATATATAGGACCAAATAAAAATTTTAATCATAATATATATATATATATATATATATATATATATATATATATATGAAGTTGATGTCGATGTAAATTACTTAACATAGATATTCAAATAGTTTATTTAATCTTTTGTTGAAATATTTTTGAGAAGTATAAGATTTAAACATCTGATTCACATTTTTTTTTCTAATTACTTTATGACATATTCATTTTTTTTTAATTATAGCCAACATTATTTTTCTATTTATAACATAATTTTTAATTTTTAATTGTATTTTAAGGGGGCACAGACGGACAGACAAACTTACACATCCCCTCATACTGGGTCATAGAATGAGCCCCTCAACTCAATAATACATATAATTTAAAATGCAAGATTTCAAATGTGTGTTGTACATTCACCTGAAGGGAAAATGATATTTTTCAACTGAAATATTATCTAAAATTTTCCAAAATATTAATGTTCCAACTACCTCCATCAAATATATATAGAGCGCTTCATGTCTTCCAATTGAATTTTTTTAGGTTTTATTTCTTTAAAGGTAGCTTTAAGTTATGATTAACTTGAGGATTTTAAAATATATATATATTTTATTATTGTTGGGTGTGTGTTATATTATTTCCATGACTAGAAGCAGACACAAGGATGGGGGGCGGACCTAAAGATGCTGAGCGGACCTACCCATGGTTTTGTGCATGGGTTTTGCACATGGTTTTGGGCATGATAGTTTTCTACTCGTGGTATTTTGTAGATTTGGTCAAGGGAACTACTATTATGTTCTAATCCGGGGTTAATGGATTAGGGTTTATGAATGCTTCAACATGTATATATATGTATTGTAACATTGAAAGGAATATAATGAGAAATCAATCTCGTCGTCCCAGTTTTGGGATCTAGGGGAAAATCTCCGTGTATATATATATATATATTTTTTTTGTTCTCTCCATTGCTTATTTTTCTATCAAAAGAATTTGTTTGCAAGCAATTTTTGTACAATTTTAAAACCTACATTTGGTATTAGAGTTGTTTCATATTCAAGGGGACGCCTTTATTGCTGAGGGGTTTTTCCCGGGCCTGTGTTAGACCCTATTCAGTGGGAGATCTGTGGGATGAATTCTTACAGAGAAATAAGATGGAAAACAATGGAAAGATAGAGATCAACAAATTTAATGGTCATAGTTTTAAGTTGTGGAAGCTTAAGAATTTGTTGGTGGACCGAGATCAATGGATTTTTGTAGATCCAAGCACGACACCTACAGGAATGTGAGTAGAAGACTAGGCGAATTTAGATCGGAAGGTGAAGAGAAAAATATGATTATCTTTCTCAGATTTAGTATTGTTGAATGTATGAGGGGAAGCTACGACGAATGATTTGTGGGTGAAGTTAGGAACTTTGTACCAATCTAAGTCTCTGGTGAACAAAATATTCCTACGAAAAACGCTGTATAACATGAGGATGAAGGATGGAGACTCAATGACAAAGAATTTGAACAACTTTAATACTATGGTAAGCCTGTTTTTATCTGTTGATATAAAAATTTCAGACGAAGATAAGTGCATCATTTTTCTATGTTCTTTACTAGATTCGTGGGATAGTCTGGTTATTGCAATAGGTAGCAATACAAGTACCTTGATGTTTAATGAAATATTCTCATCCTTACTGTTAGAGGAGATGAGGGAAAAAAATATGGAGATCCAAAATAGAGATGCCTTGTCTATATGAGGAAGGTTCCAGAATAGAAAAAAGAATAAGACCTCAAGTGGGAGATCTAAATATTCAGGAAAACCTATAAAGGTGTGTTGGAAATGTAGAAAGGAAGGGAACTACAAAAAGGATTGTAGATATAAATCTCCTAAGAAGGGAAAGGGATTTGATGATGCTCCTTCTACAGAAGCGAAAGCCACCTTAAATGAAGGTGGGGATGTGTACTTAACTTTTTCTTCAAGTAAAAATGTAGACCATGAGGCATGGTTGATTTAATTAGGTGCATCCTTTCATTTCACTCCCCATAGGGAGTGGTTCTGCGAGTATGAGAAATATGATGGTGGTGATGTCTTCTTAGGGGATGACAGGAAGGACATAATCATCAAACGAAAAGTCAAGATGAAGTTGCAAGGTGGAAGGATTAGAAAACTTCATGGTTTATGCATAATCCTGCATTGGATAGAAATATGATTTTTGTAAGCAAGATGGATGATGCAGGTGTAAAAATAGTGTTCGAGAAGGATACCTGCAAGATGGTTTGGGGAGAACTGGTATTGACGTGGAGAGTTTGGATTGGAACTCTGTAAAAGCTTCTGGGTAGCACTGTTATTGATGGGTTCAATAGTTCTATGGTTCGTGAAAGTGGAGAAAAACACCTAGTGGTCTCTGGAGAAATACCATGCTATGGCATCAAAGGCTTGGAGATATTGGAGAGAATGGATTTCGAACACTACATGGTAATGATATGGTAGAAGGTATGTATAATTTATCTCTTGAATTTTATTTATATTAACATTGTGTACATGGGAAACGTAATCGGGTGAGTTTCCCCTCTAGTGATAAGAGGGTGAAGGGGGTATTAGAGATTGTGCATAATGATGTGTTTGGACCTGTGTCAGTTACATCATTGCTTAAGTTTTTTATGCAGGATTTACGATTGTGGACAAAAGTATCTCCCTTAGGTTCGATGGCCAACCTAGAACAACAAAGACACAAGGAACCCAATGCTTTCCTTAAATTAAATAGATGATGTAAGGAATCCTACATGGAATATGTCACACGCTTTGTTCCTTCTTCAAATTGAATGCTCCAATTCCAACTTTGATTTCAAAAATTAGAATCTGCATAGTAAGACAACACAAGCCAAGAAAATATGAGATCTATGCAGTTTCATCTGAGTACTCTATTCAATAGACCAACATGGTGTTGAAATAACTGAAATAACGAAAATCACATATAGGAAAATAGAGAACTCTTTGCATTGATATAAATGGAAGGAGATTATAACCACAAATAGGTGTTGATATTGTAGAAGATCTCCTCCAAGATGTTAAATTGTCCCTTTCATGTCACAATATGCACCTCCAATCACCCTAAATGCATGGAATGTTAACCTCTCACCTCAACAACATAAAGGTAGAATCACTCTCCAAAAGCAAACCCCTTGCATATGCAAGGTAGTAAATATATAGATGAGTCACGGTCAGTTGGGAGTTCTTATCCAATTACCAATGTAAGGTTTTAGATCCACCTTTGATGGGAGGATGGGATCAAAGGATAATGGATGGAAAATCCGAATAAGGATGAGATAGGATCCGAAAGCTTAATCCAAGGTAAATAGTTGTAACAAATTCTTGAAGCTTCTGGAAATTCTCTCTTTTTCCTGAATTTCTAGAATCAACACAAGTGCAAAGGAGAGAAACCTGTAGGTGATCAACGCTGGCCACAATGATGAAAATTGTAGGTGAACGCTTTCCAAATGAAGGCCAAGGAGCATTAGTACTAAAATCGGCTCAGATGAGTTATTTTTAGGCATAAATTATGGGTAATGAAGGAGGTACACTTAGGGATTTATGCAATGATGTTGACAAGGGGGAATAGGATGTTGATTGATCCCATTAGAAGGCCTAATGACTGGATGTGAAAAAATGTCCTATAATAGAATGCCCCCTAAAGTGAAAAGTCAAAAATGATGGCTGATGATTGAAGTGATTTACCTTGTGACAAGTCGGGATCAAGAAAAAATGAAGAGCTACATTTGTTACAATACATTCAGATCATGAAATCTCTTTGATGAGGGAGGCATACTGATACTCAACACATAATAAAGCATAAAATTTATAATTTTTCAAAAGATGCATCCACAGATGAAACTAGTGGACCCATGAATAGATGACTATCTATATGATCATAGCCATTATACATTGTGATCTCTATATAACTCCCAAAATCGTAGCCCAGATAGATTAAAATATATCTGGTGTCTTCTATCTCATTCACAGAACTAACTAAATTATGAGCCTAACCATGTGAATCAATGAGATGATTTTGAACATGGTAAACACCATATTATTACCAACCACTAATGTAAGCAGTTAACAAACACGAGAGAAGCAACCGATGATGTTAATGGCTCTCAAGCTACTATAGTACAATATGTATGGTGTGAGTAAATGAGTTGATGTCGAACACCACACACAGTCTTTCGGTCGAATTCCAATGATCTAAACCTATTGCCGAAAGCAAGGAAACTTTCCATTTATGTATGCAAGAACCAAGGTATCGAAGGGGTGTTTCTAAGTCAACTTCCTGGATGATGTGTTGATGTCGATAGTAAGCTACCTGTTGCATAAGGGCCTTGATGTATCCCCCATCTACGACACAAAACAGGTATCCTGATTGAGATAGAATTATGATGATATGGAACCAAATCAAGAAAATTAAAACATGGAATGAAGGCTTAATAATATTGTGATAGATACCAATTGAAAAGACTTCTCTTGAACACACAACGACACTAAATGGAGTTGGAATCATTAACCCAAAAACGAAATGGAGGCTCTGAAAAAGGTATGATGAACCAAAATACAAGTAGATTACCCAACCCAACAACCATGGAGATGAAGTGGAAGAGTGTCGTGTTCAAAAGCGACTCACTGCCATTAGGAAATGGAGTACCCTGTTTTCCCAATTTTCCCAACCATATTAGTCATTACCTCTTTATTTTTTAACAAGCTCGAGGATGGTAACATATGATTGATCTATAAGTTCATCCTTCAAATGAATCTCTCTGAGTATTTTTAACGAACCCTAAGAAGGAGTGGCTCGACCTTGTAATATTCGACAAGTCCATTGTTGTTTGATGTTTTAACAAGTCCAGCAAAGGTAAAAATAGACATATTTTTCATGTTTAGAGAGTTTTAAAAAGAGGCAAAAAAATAAAAATCCACATGTTCCTTTTCATAGATAGTCTCTTAGGTCCAAAAAGGGAGAAAAAAAAAATACTCAAGAGAACCTCTTAGCCATGTTCAACTAATGTATTCCTTTTTCCGTAAGTAGTCCATCTCAGTCCGGAAAAGGGTTAAAATTATACTGAGTGGACGTATTTTCATTTACTTTAACAAGTTCGAAAAGACAAATACTTAACAATATTTTACTGTTTTAGGAGTTTGAAAAGAGTTGAAAGAGGACTCCAAGGGATTCCTTTTTTGTAGGTTTATAGAGCCTAAAAAAGAGATAAAAGTTTACTGCCTAGTCAAAATAACCTGTTTAAATCATGAAAAAACCTCATTAACAACTGTCAACCTACTCAAAACACCAGAAAAATGATTAAAAATACATGTTTCATAGAAAAAATAAAGTACATCTAGGCCAAAACTTTAAATTTGAATAAAATAATGCAATAAATGACCATAAATACTCAAATTAAGTATTCATTTTTACCATTTCACATTTACCTTCAACAATGAGAGTTTTGGAGCACTTTTTCCTTTGATCTTCTATAGCTGATTGTGGCTAATCCAGTGGATCATTTAAAGTACTAACACTTCCAGGTATTAGCTAAAACCATTCTCTTTCATTTGATGGTTCATTTTTGTGATTTCAAGTTAATGTTTTAAGGTTTTGTGGGCCCTGGGGTTACTAAAACATGCCCTAGGACAAACACACCCCCTTGTATCGAAAAATGTGTTGTAACCAGGCAGACTATGACTGTTGGGAGAGGTGGAACACTCTAGTTTGCACTACTGGGGTGCGTTGGGCACAAAATTATCAATATTTTATTAGTTTTCCCTCAAATTTTGTTATATTTTTTGCATGGAAATAATCCTAATGAATCCTTTGTTGATGTTTCAGGTGTTCATCAACACAAAATGGAATTCATTTGGTGAGAAAGAGAACATGAAAAGAAGGACTTGACTGCAAAAAATGATCCTGCCACTATCGAGGCATTGAAAAAATATGGATTATTAAAATTCTTCTTGCTACCTAGTACGAGGCAATAAATGGAGTTGGTGAAATATCTTGTTCATTCATGGGATGTTTAGGTAGAGGAATTTAGGTTTGGGAAACATCTACTTGAGATAAAGGTGAATGATATCTACTTTCTTATAGGGTTATCCAAGAGAGGTGCCCCCATCTCTCTTCTACATGGGAGGAGCGGCGGGGAGACCACAGAAGACTATATCAACACCTATTGTGGACCTCAAGCCCAACCTACTAGGGATGGAAAGATTAATATCAAAGATTAATCTAGTTACATTTGAGGATGATCCTATTTATCATTTCTATATTTCTCGACACTCCATCTAGTGAGTCGATCTTACATGCAGTATCAGATAGAATGTCTAGCACCAACAATGGTCAACTGGAGTGAGGGTGTCATGGTCAATATGAATGAACAACTAACCAAAGCGAAAGAGGGGAAGTTGAAAAACTTCGATTATGGTTCGATCTTAGTTTCTTTTTCTTTAGAGCGGGTGCCATTAATTCAACCTCAGCAGGTTATACTTGAGCTTATCGATCTGAGGGTACCATAAATGAGGAGGTGGATAGATCATATGGCCCGACAAGGAAGTCCGTCAAATATCATTTTTTCACCAGCCTTCTTTGGTTGGCTGCGCATACAGCTCATCATTATCGATGAATATCCTTATGCGAGGATGGATTTATGTGATGATCCTGATCTTGTGCTTCCTGAGGGTGAGCAATGGGATGCTTTAGGTAAAAATATTTTGAAAATTAAGTTTTTTATACAATTTTTCGTGTTTTTTTTATGTTTCCGAGACTAAAATATATATATTTTTTAATGCAGATATTGGACTAGTTTGACCAGTGGGTGCATAATATCTCTGTTTTGCGGGAGGAAAACCACATGAGGAGGTAGTGGTACTAGTATAGGCCGCTTAGTTAGGACAATATGCGCTACGGGATCTTGAGGTAGCAAAGATCCTATCAGAGGTGGAGCACCACATGGAGGGATTGACCCACGAAGTTGATGAGACTATAGTCAATCAAGTTCCCATACGACTTCAATGGCACACTATTAGAGTGCCAAGCCATATTGGTTGATTGTTGCGCAAGATGGCTCGCATAGTGTCCTTTTATCATGAGCACCATTGATTAGTCTACTTAGATTTCTGCATGCACAAATTTCAGGGCACAAATTTTAGTAAAACCAAACTTATATATATATATATATATATATATATATATATATATATATATATATATATATATATATATACATATTTTAAGTGTTTCCTAGTTCCTATTATGTTTTCAATATGATGTGATGTGAATTGAAAACTATTTACATTCATTTCAAATGTATATTTAAAGCGTGATTAGCTAGGGAGTCTGTTAATGTGTTTATATCTCTAGAAATGTGTTCATATTGTATGAAATCAAAATGTATTTATAGAATACACAGTCTCAAAACCATGCGCAGGATGGCAAGATTTTTAACCAAATAGACATTCACAAGTTGTAGTACTACGAGTTGGGAGTCGAGTTTGATGAATAAATGGTGGACACCATGTGAAATAGCATCAGATAGTAGCTCAATCACTGCACTATATTCAATGATGTTGTTAGTCAAGTGACCAATGAAAATCCCTTGTATACTCACCAACTCACCATTTGGAGCAAAGATAGCCCATGCCGTGGAATATAGGTTCCAAGTACTATGACTAGCACCACCAGCATGACCGATGTAAAATTAAAGAGATGGCGATATTTAAAAACCAAACGTAAATGGGATAAACAAAAACTGTGGAAAACTAAGAAAAGACACACTGCAAACACACCTATATACAATATGTACACAATGTACCATGCATGAGATCAAGAATAATATTTTTTAAGGTAAAACCCATTTCTAGGCTGCACCAGTGGAACTCCATTGAAATATAGTAACTCATAGGCCCCTTTTGCAAGGAATCAAGTGAAAATGTATGGACCTAACCACATAGGTTGGAAATTTCCTGGACTTAACTTATCGACCTCTCGGTCATATAAGCGAACTAAGTCTCCTTGTAAGAGGACTCAAGGCTTGAGAATTTTGTCGTATTGCACATTGAAACATTTTGTATGAGCTTTGTTGGCTAAAGAAACATCAAGAAAAGTTTCATCCAAACAAGTCAAATATAAAATATGCTCCTCTACAGAAGTGGCAGGAAGAAGTTCAACAACGAGTTTCAATGATGGACTTTCACACTCGATGGGGAGGATCGCTTCCAAACCATAGACCAACTAAAATGATGGGAATATGGTAGCAATCCTAACTGAGGTTCGGTATGCCCACAAGGTTGTGTAAATAAGCAAGTGCTAGTCTAATTTATGGACCCCTACCATACATTGAAGCATAGTTTTAAGAAATTTGTTAACAACCTCACTTGTCCATTAGCCCGTGGATAGTAGGGAGTGGAATTTTCATGCGAAAGTCCCAAATTGGAAGCTAGTTTGGTCATCATATGATTCAGGAAATGATTTCCATGATCCGTAACTATTTCTTGTGGTACAAAAAACCTAGCAATAACGCGGTTGGAGAAAAAATATGCAACCATCTCTCTAGTGTTGTTGAATGTAGGCATTGCCTCGACCCACTTAGTAAAGTAGTCAACAAAAACAATAATATAACCATGCCCCCCATTTGAGTGAGGGTTAAATGTTAGAAAGCCAATGCCTCATTTTGAAAAAGGACCAACAACGACGACTGGATGCAAAGGATAAGGAAGAGCACTGATCTATTGATCATATATCTTCTACACATGACACTTCTGGACAATGACGATGCAATCGTAAGAGGTAGTGGGCCAAAAGTAACTAGCGTGTAGGATATTTTTCCCTGTAGCATAACTACATATATGTACACCACATGCCCATGAATGAGATTCATTGAGAACTTTCTCGACTTCCTCAAGGGTGAGGCACCTTCGTAAGATCGTATCAATACCATGACAGTAAATAGTGTCACCGATAATGACATAATTTCAGGATTGGTATCGAATATGTCGCTCTTCAGAGTGAGAGGTATTATGCCGAAAATTATTGGTCTGGATATGAATTAGAAAATATCCATACCACGGGTCAGATGACAAAATCAGAAACAATGACTCATCAGGGATAGAATATTCAGATGTATATTTAGAATCATGGGAAGGGAGTTCACACATAAGCTCGATGAAAAATAGGGATTTCTTCGAGTTGGATTTGATTAATTCCATGTGAAAATCTTGGAGAATAACGATCCAATTAGATTAGTTTCACCCCAACAATTGGCGTGACAATATATATGTCATAGGGTTGCAATATGAAATGACCGTAGTTTTCCTAAGCAATATGTAATGGTGAAACCTTTGGATGGCTTAAATGAATGCCAAATCCAACTTCTCTACATAATTATACCTGATCTGGATATCATTGAGGTTACGACTCAGATAATAAATGGGATTTTCAGTCCCGATATTGTCTTCTTGGACCAATAAAATCACTATAGTAGAAATTATTGCAACTAAGTACAAGAAATAATCATGTTGATAATCAGGGGGGTATAGAAGAGATGCCTGAATGATTACGTATTTAAAGGCATCAAACACTTTTTGAGCAGTGTAATCCCAATGGAAGGATACCAATTTATTTAGTAAGCGAGTGGATCCTTTGGTCAGCTCGATGTAATTTGGGACGAAACTCCATAGAAATTTATATTTCCTTTGGATTATTTGTAACTGAATGAGAGATGAAGATGAAGGAAAGTCAACAATTGCTTTCAATTTCAGAGGATCAATACGAATTCCTTTTTTTGAAATAAAAAAAACCTAGGAGACAATCATAACCAACACAAAACACACATTTGTGCAGGTTAAGTTAAATGTTATAGTGTTTGCAATGGAGAAAGATAGCCCAAAGGTGAATCAGGTGATCAACCCGATGTTTAGAATGAGTAGGGATATCATCCAAATATGGTTCTACAATGTGTTTAATATCATGAAAAGCATAATCCATCGCACGTTGAAACGTGGCACCCACGTTCTTCAAGCCGAATGGGAGCTTACAATAAGAAAAAGTACCGCAACGAAAAATAAACTTAGTCTTAGGTTAGTCTGCCCTAAGAATTTTTATTTGATTATAGCCCAAGAATCCATCCATGAATGAATATATCTCGTAGCCAGCGTAATAATCAAAAATTTTGTTGATAAAAGGGGTTGGGGAGTTGTCCTTGGGACAAGCACGATTCACATCTTGATAATTAACGCATACTCGAATCCTGCCATGTTTCTTCATGAGAGGGACAACGTTTGATACCAAATCAGTTAAAAGGGTGGGGTAAATGAAACGAACTTGAAGAAGCTTTTCAACTTCAGCCTTGATCCAGATAGCCTTCTTGGGATGGATCGGACGAAGGCACTGCCAAACGGGTTTGGTATTAGGATACATCTTAATCTTGTGTACTACTATATTTGGGTCGATGCCTAGAATTTGTACATAACTCCAGACAAATACATCCCAACACACACGAAAAATGGCTCTATAAATCTCGGTCTTAGATGGAGAACAAGATGCTCCAATATACAAATTTTCGACAATACTTGGTTTGATATAAATATCGAGAGGTATTGCATCTTTGATATTTGAGAGGTTATTTTTGGAATTGATTTCATGATTAGAGATGAAATTCGTAAGAGGTTCAACAGAATTGGGTAAATATACAACACTGAGATTATCCTCATTTGAATCTGTTAAGGAGGAACGATGGTGATGTTCGTCCCACGACATGTCACCTGGAATAATGATCTCCATGATGCTTTCATCAGTAGATAATATGCGAGAAAAATGGTTAGAATACATGCCATAATCCAATAATAGATCTACCCAATTGATTGAAGAGAAGGTATAAGTCACGCAAAACGACTAAATGGCTTCGTAATCTAGCTCAACCGGGCTTAACAATATTTTCTTGCGAAAAACTTAGATGTTGGTTTCATCGAGTATAATCCAGGAATCAGCCAGGATAGTAGATGATGATATCATATGGATATAAGAAACCAAAAGTGAGCTATCAGGAAGGGTAGGAGGAGGGAGAAAAAAATTCCCCATAAGAAATGAATCCTTCAATAATCCAACCCCTACATGCTGATAGGATTGTAGGGATTCCCCCACAAGAGGGACACTTCCAGTAACATGAGAATCACAGGCAAAAAAGGTGAGTTTATCTATGGATACAATCCCACCCTTATGAGGAAAGGATATCATATGAAAATAGGTTGAAACATGATGACCATAGCATAAACCCATGTATGTACAAGTAGAATATTGTAATCAAGCAGTCCATCAATAACCTGTACTTCTATGGAGATGGTTTTGTCCCCTAATTCTACTTGTAGGGAATTTAAAATCCCATAAGGTTTGTAAGTTATTCCATCTAAATATTTCAATATGGTGGTCGATTGACTTAGTTGCGGCAAGCCAATCGCCTTCCAGCAAGACATGGACATAATGTAGGTCAAGGCTCCCTAATCCACGATAGAGCGATGAATATTATTACCACGAACGATGACTTGGATTATAAAAGATAATTGAGATGGAAGACGAGGGTTATAGTTTTCATGAGAGAAAACCACTAGTTTGGAATCCGATGGATCCACACATCCAATAGCTGACAACAAGGCCTTCTTTTGGGCGGGGAAGTTTTGCAACACCTCAAGAGTTTATATAGTTGATGAATTCTGAGCCAAGTCTTCAACTACATAATAATTTTTGGCAGCTATTGAACGAGGGTTGAAAGTAGAATTATGAATAACGCCCTTTGGAGGTTTCATAGTTAATCCACAGAAATTAGAGGTGGAGTAGGATCATATGAAGGTGATGCCTAAATGGCAGGTTGATCATTGCCTGGTTGTTCAATGGATTCACATTACCATATTTTTTATTCTATATGGCTTCCATAACTTTAGATCTATGCTTTGAGGATGAAAGCATCAAAACCGTGTTAGAGGAAGAAGGGTCTTGGGCAACCATATGGATCTCTTGATTTGGAAATGAGTCGGTCAACATGGAAGGAGAAGAAAAATACTTAAGGAACTGATTCACTTCAGTGCAATGAAGAAAATCATGTGTAAAGGGATACTCGTTGCAAATCGAGCATGGGTAACGAGGCTTTCGTTTTTCATTGGTAGAATTAGGGGAATTTTGATTTCTAAAATGGGTCTCCTAAGGAAATTATAAAATATTAGTGGAAATAATAAAATAATATTACATTCTATCATCAAATTTTAGAGGGAAAAAACTAATTTTTCAACTCGTATTTTCAACTTATCTCCTTATGGGTTTATCAAATTCCAAGCAGGAAAACTCGTTGGATGAAGAATTTGATTCCTCATCGAAGGAGTAACCATGTTACATAATTTTTAAGGACCCTTCTACATGAAAAATATGATTGCAATCATATTTTTTCATATATTTCTCATTTTTCATATAACAGGGTCCATAAAAAGTATGCAACATGGGTAATCCGTGGACGAGGAATTAAAATTTTAATATAAAAAGTACTACCACTTGAAATGTGTGTAAAAACCTTAGGGAGATAAGTTGAAAATACAAGTTGAAAAAGTAGTTTTATTATTTTTAATTTTTTTTACTTTTTTACCCCAAAAAATGGTGGATCATCCCCCATGGTTGACATCAACATCTTGAATCCTATTGGTTCTTATAAATTTTATTTTGGTTGTACATTTTTTTTAGGAGGCCCATTTTAGACCTCAAAATTTCTCTAATGACTGATTTGTTTTTTTATTGTGCAGTGAAGGATCTTTCTTTTTCTTAACTTTTCCTTTCTTCTTGCTTTCAGGTTGTTGTGCATAATTTCTTTTATCAGTTGAAACAACATTTATTTCGGAAGCAGAGATCCGTAGGAGGATGGGATTGATGGTTTTGAGTAGATGCGGTAAGAGAAACACCAGCTGGTTTACTCACCGATTGTGAACTAGCATAACCAATCACACCATCAACATCATGAGATTCTTTACCACGTGGAGGAAGAAAAATATTTGAAGGTCTTAGACCATTCAATATCTTATCATAGAGCATGCCTAATTGGGTATAAATAAGGTCCAAATATTGTGCACGAGTAATAACTTTCTCTTTAGTCATGAACCCACCTTTAGCCACATATTTTGTTATAGGTGACGACAAATATTTGGTAAACCATTCCGCTAATAATTGATCGGGAACATAAGTCTTGAACAATCAGTGGCGATGCCTCCACTCTTGAATGTGATCTAAGATGTGAGTGGAATTTGATTGTTTGAAATTGGTCAATAGTTCCATTCCAATTTCAAATCTTATTAATAACTACAAATGTGAGAGAAAGGTGGTGGGTAAAGTTCTAAAATCATGAAATGAAGCTCTAGGTAACTCAATATGCCATTTAGCTGCAGTACCTGTTGATCTAGTGGATCAAATTTATGGTAAAAATTCAAAGTTTTTGGAATGGTGTGGAACTTGAACGACGAAACAGATCTCGTCATTCTAAATCTGGTGCAATTTTTTTCATGGAAAACTGACACAATATGCTCTCAGAAATGAGTTATGATCGATTTGGAAAACATGCAAATTTTGGCAAAAATGTGTAGGCTGCCCAGTCATCAGTCTGTACAATTGACTAGGCTTGCTAATTGTGCAAGGTGATTGGGCTTCAGGAGCTAATGGAAGTGCAACACTTTGAATCCTCTTATTGGTGCTTACTGGGTCGATTTTTATTGGGTTTGAGGTTGGTGATGTGGTCCAACCAAAGGCTACACCTTGGTGGTGACTAAAATTTATGTAAGGGTCAAGGTGAGGTCTGTGAGGGTTGAACCTGTGACCTCCGCCCAACAAACCACTGGTCGAACTGTTGTTCCACCACCACATTTCTTAATAATATATGTTTTAAATTTATATTTGTAGTGTATTGTTTATGCATTTGGGGGAAGGGCTGGGCTAGGGCTTAACCCTTGATCGCCGTCGCACCACAGGATCGCGAGTAGGGGGTCGGGGCCTAGACACTAGCCCACCCCCATGGAGATAACCATAATCCCAACTATTTTTTGAACTTCCGCATGTGAACGTTCCATCAAAACCGTGGGTAAGTAACTGCTAGCTTAACATTAACTGATGGAACTCAACCACACTACCGCCCATGTGAACGCCCCAAATGGCCATCTGCTAACTGTCACCGCCTCTAAAGCAGAGAAGCCCTAACTGCGCTACATGTGACCAAATCGACGGTTAAGCTAGACCGCTAGCGGAGGTGGCCAGCCCTAGAGGCCAACACTAGGTCTTATGGGACCCCACATGACCAGGTGCGTGCGAAAAGTTGGGGGCTTGGAGGATATTTTAATGGTCCTACCAATTCACTTGCCGAGTGGGAATCCTGCCAAGTTTGGAGGGATTATTTTGTGTTCGGGGCACCTGTGCTAGGTTTGCTCTGAATTGTGGGGACTTTAGCTATAGAATTGGGGAAAAGAGAGAAAGAGGCATAAATTTCTCAGTTTTTGGTATTTTTGGGAGCAGAAAGAGGCCAGACATGCATTTTTGATAGCTCTGAAACTGATGGAGTAGCTATTAAAGACATTTGAGCACTATAAAATATTGGAATCACCATTTTATTAGGCATAATGATATAGGTCCAAGCATTGGAAGCTGGACCAAGAGATGTAGCCCATGAGGGGTGAACTCCTACATCATTTGTTGTTTAGTGGTTACTATTACAGTTATATTGTCTGCAACTTTCTTCAAATTTTGTAGTTAAATTCATGTTTTAATGTGTTTAAGAATTTAAATTAAGAGCCATAAAAACTCATTGTTTTCACTTGCGATTTACATAAACCTCAAGCACATACACATTCAAATCAATTTTGGTATTAGAGCTTAGGTTTTCATGTTGTTGTGAGGGTTTACTTGTTTGAAAGTGTATGTGATTCTTACAAGGCTGAAGCTCAAGAGAGGATAAGTAAATCTTATGCTTTCAAGTCCTCAATTTAGGCCAAGGACAAGGAGAGCAAGTTTGCCACAATCTCCACTAAATTTTTTTCCTCGAATTAAATTTGAAGCTTCAACAAGTATGTCACATGAAGGAGAGTTTGAAAATATGTGAGAGGATGAAAATTTATTCAGGAAAGCATTCTTTGATATGAAAAGGATGGTTAAAGTTCTCTATGAGGAGAGAAGCACAGGGATGAGAGGTGAGAGCTCCAATATTCTAAAGGGAGACAAATATTCAAAAGGAGGAGAAGGAGATGGAGACAAGCCTCCAAAAGGTAACGAGAATGGTGAAAAACCACCTTTGACACCACTATTCTACTCACCACCATCTTCACCTTCTTATTCTTCAACAACAAGCCCTTCACAGTCACCTCCACAATCTCCAAAAGGTCATGGTAAAACTCCATTTCTGAAGTTCAAATTAAGTTTGATTTTCCAGTGTATGATGGAGAGGTAGATGCTGAAATATTAGACAATTGGGTATGTTAGCTTGAAGTTTATTGTAGGATACAAAGAATTAAGGATGATGACACCAAGATTCAACTTGCTTCACTAAGATTGGAAAGTGCAACCCTTATTTGGTGGGAAGCCAAAAATCAAGAGGACATGAAGAAATATGGTAAGGTCTTAACCTCTTGGAATGAGTTTTTTCCTGCCTTGACAAGACAATTTTATGCATTGGCATACATGAAAAATTCTATAATGTACTGGAAAAACTTTAGGCAAGGTAAAGGAAAAAGTGTGAAAAGCTATACTCAAGAGTTTAGGAGAAGAGGTCTAATTTTGGGTGTAGATTTGACATCTCAAGAAACTTTGTTAAAATACATTGGAGGTTTGCATAGTTACCTAACGCATACTATTATCATGTTTAATCATTCAAATTTATATGAAGTATGTGTACATGCCACACATCTAGAGGCAAGAGGGAATCATGTTTCAGAGGAGACAAGTGAGGATACCTTCAAGTTTGGAGAGAAAGGAAAGGGTAAGTTCAAGGGTAAAGTTAAGAAGAATTCTTCTATGAAGATGGAGAAAGAAAAACTCACATGAAAACACTATTCCAAAGATGGGCATGATGAAGATCATTGTTGGAAACTTCATCCAAAGATGAGACCCAACAAGCTTAAAAACAAGGAGAAGGAGAAGACAATGACAACAATAACACATGATTTAGGTTCTGATTTTGGAGATGAAAAAAATTTCACTGTAATGGGTTTGAAAGGTAAGGAAATTGAAAGTACTAGTTCTTCAATTTGTCTCAATAGTAATCAATATGATGAAACATGAATTGAGCTTTTCCATGTTAGAGTTATTTCAAAGCATACCAAGATTGACACCCTATTTGATAGTGGTTCACAAGCAAATCTTATTTTTGAAGACTTAGATGACAAAATAGAGAAGAAAAACCACACTTTATAAAAAAAATAGCGCGATTTTGCTTGCCGCGGGCCCGACCGTACCCCGTACGGATACGCTGTATCCTTTGAATTGGGGCCGAATTCGGTACGGGTAGGTGTCCAACACGGGGATTCGTGGATTCGATGCCATTTTAGGAGTATCCGGTGACTTAGGTTCCAATATGCTCAAAAATTGAACCAAAAAAGAAAAAGAAGACAACTCAAACAAAATAAAAAACAGAGCTGAAGAAATAATGAAGGATGTTTTAGTTTTTAGATCCTAAGCCTTCACCATTTTGCTTTAATTTTCTGCAAATAAAAATCTATGTGCAGCTTTTTTTTATGCCATATATCAGTAGCAAGTCAGACTGCTTAATCCTGGCTTGGCTGCTTTTAAATTTATTTTC